>JAKWIY010003054.1:51782369-52277068 GCA_027704805.1 Solanum corneliomulleri | reverse complement strand
GAGGAAAAACCTACGGCCAATTGAAGTTTCACGAAATGTTACTTTAAATGGTTACTTATGAAAATTTGAACTTCAAACGGACATAAAACGCGAATCCGATGTCCGATCTAGCTAATTTTTTTTCCAACCTGTATATTTTTTCGATATCTACGCAAAATAATACCACGCACTGCCATAGGACATATAGTTTTTCGTTTATCGGTTTATGACCATAATAGGGCAAAAATTATAAGGGAAAAAACAAAAGTCCAAATCAGTCAAAGGAATTGGATGTACCGCGTAGAACTTTAAAAAATAAGCAACTTTACAAAAACAGAATCGTCCCCAAAAGATGCTCGAGGAAAAATCTATGACCATTTGAAATTTCACGAAATGTGACTTTAAAGGGGGTACTTGTGAAAATTTGAACTTCAAACAGACATAAACGTGAATTTGATGTTCGATGAAGCCGATTATTTTTCCAACTGATTAGTTTTTCGATATCTCCGCGAAAAAAATACCACGCAACCATAGCACTTATAGTTTTACGTTTATCGATTTTTGACCATATAGGGCAAAATTATAACGAAAAATGAAATTCAAACGGGTCAAAGGTATTAGGTCTAACACATAGCTCTCAAAAAAATAAGCAATTTAAAAGAAAGAATCGCCCCCAAAAGATGCTCGAGGAGGAAAAATCTACGGCCATTTGAACTTTCACGAAATGTGACCTTAAACGGATACTTGTGAAAATTTAAACTTCAAACGGACATAAAATGCGCATCTCCGATGTCCGATCGAAATCGATTTTCCCCAACCTGATTTTTTTTCGATATCTACGCGAAAAACATCACTTACTGTCATAGGACTTATAGTTAACATTTATCGGTTTTTGACCATATATAGGGCAAAAATTATCAGGAAAAAATAAAAGTCAAATTGGTCAAAGAGATTGGGTATAAGTGTAGATCTAAAAAAAAGAAGCAAGTTTAAAAAAAAAGAAACACCCCCAAAAGATGCTCGAGGAAAAATCTTACGGCCATTTAAAGTTTCACGAAATGTGACTTTAAAGGGATACTTGTGAAAATTTGAATTACAAACGGACATAAAGCGCGTATCTGATATCCGATCGAGCAGATTTTTTGCAACCAGATTATTTTTTTGATATCTACACGAAAAAATACCATACACTGCCATAAGACTTATAGTTAACATTTATCGGTTTTTGAACATATATAGCGCAAAATTATATGAAAAAATGAAAGTCAAATCGGGTTAAAGGGATTGGATATACCACGTAGATATCGAAAAAGTAATACATTTAAAAAAAAAAAATTTCCTAAAAAGATGCTCGAGGAAAAATCTACAGGCATTTGAAGTTTCACGAAATTTGACTTTAAAGAGGTACTTGTGAAAATTTGAACTTCAAACGGACATAAAAAGCGCATCCAATGTCCGATCGAACCAATTTTTTTTCAAACCTTATTATTTTTTTGATATCTAAGAGACTTATAGTTTTACATTTATCGATTTTTGACCATATATAGGGCAAAATTATATGAAAAAATGAAAGTCAAATCGGTCAAAGAGATTGGATATAACGCATAGATATAAAAAAATTAATCCATTTTAAAAAAAGAATCACCCCCAAAAGATGCTCGAGGAAAAAATCTACGGTCATTTGAAGTTTCACGAAATTTGACTTACAAGAGTACTTGTAAAATTTGTACTTCAAACGGACATTAATCGCGCATCTGATGTCCGATCGAACTGATTTTTTTTCCAATGTGATTATTTTTTTGATTTGTACGCATAAAAACACCACGCCCTGCCATAGGACTTATAGTTTTACGTTTATTGGTTTTTGACCATATATAAAAATAAATTATAAGAAAAAAATGAAAGTCAAATCGGTCAAAGGGATTTAGTATACCACTTAGATATAAAAAAATAAGCAAGTTTAAAAAAGGAATTACCCCAAAAGATGCTCGAGGAAAAATCTACGTCCATTCGAAGTTTCATGAAATGTGACTTTAAAGAGGTAGTTGTGAAAATTTAAACTACAAACGGACTTAAAACGCGAATCTGATGTCCGATTGAGCCGATTTCTTTTTCCAACCAGATTATTTTTTTGATATCTACGCGAAAAAAATACCACGCACTGCCATAGGACTTATAGTTTTACGTTTATCGATTTTTCACCATATATAGGGCAAAATTATATAGCAAAAAAGAAAGTCAAATCGGTCAAAGGTATTCATTTTACCGCGTAGATATAAAAAAAGCAAGTTTAATAAAAGAATCGCGCCCAAATGGTTTCTCGAGGAAAAATCTACGGCCATTGAAGTTTCACCAAATATGACTTTAAACGGGTACTTGTGAAAATTTGAACTTTATCGGACATAAAAACGCGCATCTGAAAGTCCGATCCAGCTGATTTATTTGACAACCTGATTATTTTTTCGATGTCCACGCGAAAAAACATCACGCACTACCATAGGACTTATAATTTTAGATTTATCGGTTTTTGACCATTAATAGGGCTAAATTATAAGGAAACAACGAAAGTCAAATCGGTCAAAGGAATTGGATGTTCCGCATAGATATCAAAAAAATAAGCAAGTTTTAAAAAATAATCGCCCCTAAAAGATGCTCGAGCAAAAAATCTACAGCCATTTGAATTTTCACGAAATGTGACTTTAATGGTGGAGTTGTGAAAATTGAAATTCAAACCGACATAAAACAAGCGAATTTGAAGTTCGATACAACCGATTTTTTTCAAACCTGTTTATATTTTTATATCTACATACAAAAAAAAAAACACGCTCTGCCATAGAACTTATAGTTTTATGTTTATCGGTTTTCACTATAACAGGGCAAAATTATATGGAACAACGAAAGTCAAATTGATCAAAGAATTGGATGTAACACGTAGATATAAAAAAAATAGCGATTTTAAAAAAAGAATCGCCCCCAAAAGATGCTCGAGGAAAATCTACGGCCATTTGAAGTGTACGACATGTGATTTTAAAAGGCTACTTGTAAAAATTTGAACTTCAAACTGACATAAAAAACGCAAATCTCTGTCCGATCCAACCAATTTTTTTCCATCCTTATTATTTTTCAAATATACGCGAAAAAACACCACGCACTGCCATGGACTTATAGTTTTACGTTATCGGTTTTTGACTATATTAGAGCAAAATTATAAAAAAAAAAAAGTCAAATCGATAAAAGGGATTTGATGTGTACCGCGTAGATATCAAAAAAATAAGCAAGTTTAAAAAAATAATCGCCTCCAAAAGATGCTCGAGAAAAAATCTACGGCCATTTGAAGTTTCACGAAATATTACTTTAAACGGGTAATTATGAAAATTTAAACTTCAAACGGACATGAAACGCGAATACGATATCCGATCCTGACGATTTATTTTTTCAACCTGATTATTTTTTCGATATCTACGCGAAAAAATACCTCGCTCTGCCATAGGACTTATAGTTTTACGTTTATCTTTTTTTACCATATATAGGCAAAAATATAAGGAAAAAACGAAAGTAAAATCCGTCCAAGGGATTGGGTCTACCGCGTAAATCTAAAAAAAATAAGCAAGTTTAAACAAAGAATCGCCTCCAAAAGATGTTCGAGTAAAAAATATACGTCCATTTGAAGCTTTACGAAATGTGACTTTAAAAGGGTACTTGTGAAAATTTGAACTTCAAAAGAACATAAAACGCGCATCCGATGTCCGATCGAGCGATTTTTTTCCACCACTGATTATTTTTTTGATACCTACGCGAAAGAAACACCAGGCACTTCCATATGATTTATAGTTTTACGTTATCGGTTTTTGATCATAATTGGGCAAAATTATAAGGAAAAAACAAAAGTCAAATCGGTCAAAGATATTGGATGTACCGCGTAGATCTTGAAAAAATAAGCAAGTTTAAAAACAGAATCGTCCCCAAAAGATGCTCGAGGAAAAATCTACGGCGATTTGAACTTTCACGGAATGTGGACATTAAACGGATACTTATGAAAAATTTGAACTTCAAACAGACATAAAATGCGCATTCGATGTCCGATCCAATCGATTTTTTTTAACCTGATTATTTTTTTTTCTCTATCTACGCGAAAAAACACACCACTTACTGCCATAGGACTTATAGTTTTACATTTATCGATTTTTATAGGGCAACATTATAGAGAATTTAAAAAACAAAAGTCAAACAGGTCAAAGAGATTGGGTGTACCGCGTAGATCAAAAAAATAATCAAGTTAAAAAAAGAGATCGCTCCCAGAAGATGCGCGCGGAAAAGGAAAAACGGCACATTTGAAGAAGTTTCACGAAATGTGACTTTTAAGGGGAACTTGTGAAAATTTGAATTACAAACGGACATAAAGCGCGTATTTGATGTCCAATCGAGCCGATTTTTTCAAACCTGATTATTTTATCAATACTTACGCGAAAAAAACACCACACCTGCCATAGAACTTGTAGTTTTACGTTTATCGGTTTTTTGATCATATATAGGACAAAATTATAAGGAAAAAATAAAGTCAAATCAGTCAAAGAGATTCGATGTACAACATAGATCTCGAACAAAAAGCATGTTTAAAAAAAAGAATCACCCCAAAAGATGTTCGAGGAAAAATCTACAGCCATTTGAATTTCAATAAATGTGACTTTAAATGGGTTACTTGTGAAAATTTGAACTTCAAACGGACATAAAACGCGCATTCGATGTCCGATCTAGCCGATTTTTTTCCTACCTGATTATCTTTTTGATATCAAAGCTAAAAAATACCATGCATTGACATACGACTTATAGTTTTACGTTTATCAGTTTTTGATCATATATAAAGCAAAATTATAAGGAAAAAAACAAAAGTCAAATCGGTCAAAATAATTGGGCTAACTCATAGATGTCGAAAAGATAAGCAAGTTTAAAAAAAGAATCGCCTCCAAAAGATGCTCGAGGAAAAAAAACTACGCCGTTTGAAGTATCACAAAATGTGACTTTAAAGGGGTACATGTGAAAATTTGAACTTCAAACGGACATAAAACGTGCTGCCATTTTTTTTCAACCTGATTATTTTTTCGATATCTACGCTAAAAAATACCACGCACTGTCATAGAACTTATTGTTTTATGTTTATCAGTTTTTGACCATATATAGGGCAAATTATAAGAAAAAAATGAAAGTCAAATCGGTCAAAATGATTGGGTCTACCGTAAGCAGTTTTAAAAAAAGAATCGCCACCAAAAGATGATTGAGTAAAAATCTACGGCCATTTGAAATATCACGAAATCTTACTTTAAAAGAGTATTTGTGAAATTAAACTTAAAAGGACATAAAACACACATTCGATGTCCGATCGAACCAATTTTTTCAACCTGATTATTTTTTTCGATATCCACGCAAAAAAATACCATGCACTACGATAGGACTTATGGTTTTACGTTTATCGGGTTTTGACCATAATAGGGCAAAATTATAATGAAAAATGAAAGTAAAATCGGTCAAAGGGATTAGGTCTACCACGTAGATATCAAAAAAATAAGTAAGTTTAAAAGAAGTGCCCCCAAAATATGTTTGAGGAAAAATCACGGGCATTTGAAGTTTCACGAAATGTGACTTTTAAAGGGGTACTTGTGAAAATTTGAACTTCAAAAGGACCATAAAACGCGCATCCGATGTCCGATCGAGTCGATTTTTTTCAAATCTGATTATTTATTTGATATCTAAGCGAAAAAATAACACGCACTACATAGGACTTATAGTTTTACGTTTATCGATTTTTACCATGTATAGGCAAAATTATAAGGAAAAAAACAAAAGTAAAATCCGTCAAAGGGATTTGGGTGTAACACGTATATCTCAAAAAAATAAGCAAGTTTAAAAATAGAATCGCCCACAAAAGATGCTCGAGAAAAAATCTACGTCCATTTGAAGTTTTACGAAATGTGACTTTAAAGGGGTACTTGTGAAACTTTAAACTTCAAACTGACAGAAAACGTGATCCGATGTTCGATCGAGACGATTTTTTTCAACCTGATTTTTTTTATATCTACTTAAAGAAATAGCATGCACTGTCATAGGACTTATAATTTTACGTTTATCGGTTTTTAACCATATTTAGGGTAAAATTATAAGGAAAAAATAAAAGTCAAATCGGTCAAAAGAATTGGGTATACCGCGTAGATCTCAAAAAAATAAGTAAGTTTAAAAAAAGAATCGCCCCAAAAGAAGCTCGAGGAAAAATCTACGGCAATTTGAAGTTTCGTGAAATGTGACTTTAAATGGTTACTTGTGAAAATTTAAACTTTAAACGGACATAAAACGCGAATCCGATGTCCGATCAAGTCGATTTTTTTTTCCAACCTGATTATTTTTTTGATATCTACACGAAGAAGAAACACCTCACCCAGTCATAGGACTTATAGTTTTACGTTATCTGTTTATGGCCATATATAGGGTAAAAAATAAGGAAAAAACAAAAGTCAAAACGGTCAAAGAAATTGTGTCAACCGCTTATATTTAAAAAAATAAGCAAGTTTAAAAAAGAATCGCCCCTAAAGATGCTCGAGGAATAATCTACGACAATTTGAAGTTTCATGAAATCTGACTTTAAAGGGGTATTGTGAAAAATTTGAACTTCAAACGGACATATAATGTACATCCGATGTCCGATCCATCCGTTTTTTTTCCAACCTAATAATTTTTTCATATCTACGCGAAAAGTACCACGCACTACCATAGGACTTATTGTTTTACGTTTATTGGTTTTTTTACCATATATAGGGCAAAATTATAAGGAAAAAATGAAAGTCAAATCGGTCAAAGTTATTGGGTCTACCTCATAGATCTTGAAAAATAAGCAAGTTTTAAAAAGGAATCGCCCCCAAAAGATGCTCGAGGAAAAATCTACGTCCATTTGAAGTTTCACGAAATCTTACTTTAAAGAGGTACTTGTGAAAATTTAAACTTAAAACGGACATAAAACACGAATCTGATGTCCGATCCAGTCGATCTTTTTCCCAACCTGATTATTTTTTCGATATCTACGATAAAAAAATACCATGCACTGCCATAGGACTTATAGTTTTTTGTTTATCGGTTTTTTTGACCATATTTAGGGCAAAATTTTAAGGAAAAAAAGAAAGTCAAATCGATTAAAGGGATGGATGTACTTCGTAGATCTCTTAAAAATAAACAATTTTAAAAAAAGAATCGCCCCCAAAAGATGCTCGAGGAAAAATCTACGGCCATTTGAAGTTTCACGAAATGTGACTATAAGGGGGTACTTGTGAAAATTTGAACTTCAAACGGAAATAAAACGCCACTCCAATTTCTGATCGAGCCGATTTTTTCACAACCTGGTAATTTTTTAGATACCTACGCGAAAATACAGCACGCACTTTCATAGCACTTAGTTTTACATTTATCGGTTTTTGACCGTATATAGGGCAAAATGATAAGTAAAAATTATAGTCAAATCGGTCAAAGGGATTGGATATACCGCGTATATATCAAAACAATAAGCAAGTTTAAAAAATGAATCGCCCCTAAAACATGCTCGAGGTAAAATCTACGGCAATTTGAAGTTTCACGAAATCTGACTTTGTGAAAATTTAAACTGCAAATGGACAAAAACGCATATCCGATGTCCGATTGAGTCAATTTTTTTCCAGCCTGATTTATTTTTTGATATTTACGCGAAAAAACACCACGCCCTGCCATAGGACTTATAATTCTACATTTCTCGATTTTTGACCATATATAGGGCAAAATTATAAGGATAAAATGAAAGTCAAATCGGTCAAATGTATTGGGTATACGCGTAGATCTCAATAAAATAAGAATTTTTTTAAAAAGAGTCGCCCCCAAAGGATGCTCGAGGAAAAATCTACGGCCGTTTGAAGTTTCACGAAATCTGACTTTAAAGGGTACTTGTGAAAATTTGAACTTCAAACTGACATAAAACGCGCATCCAATTTCCGATCGAGCCAATTTTTTTTCCAACTTGATAAATTTTTTGATATGTACGCGAAAAGCACCACGCACTACCATAGGACTTATAGTTTTACGTTTATCGCTTTTGACATATAGGGCAAAATTATAAGGAAAAAACGAATGTCAAATCGGTAAAAGTTATTGGATGTACCGCGTATATCTCAAAAGAATAAGTAAGTTTTAAAAAAGAGTCACCCCCAAAAGATGCTCGAGGAAAAATCAACGACCATTTGAAGTTTCACCAAAATTGACTTTAAAAGGGTACTTGCGAAAATTTGAACTTCAAACTGACATAAAACGCGCATACGATGTCCGATCCAGCCGATTTTTTTCAACCTGATTATTTCTTTGATATCTACGCGAAAAATACCACGTACTGCCATAGGACTTATAGTTTTATGTTTATAGGTTTTTTGACCATATATAGGGCAAAATTATAAGGATAAATGAAAGTCAAATCGGTCAAAAGGATTAGATGTACCGCGTAGATCTAAAAAAAATAAGCAAGTTAAAAAAAAACGAATCACCCCCAAAATCTGCTCGAGGAAAAATCTACGGTCATTTGAAGTTTCACGAAATGTGACTTTAGAGGGGTACTTGTGAAAAGTTGAACTTCAAACGTACATAAAATGCACATCCGATGTCCGATCGGGCCAATTTATTTTTCAACTGATTATTTTTTGATATATATATGCGATAAAACACCACGTACTATCATAGACCTATAGTTTTACGTTTATCGATTTTTGACCATATATAGGGAAAAATTACAAGGAAAAATGAAAGCCAAATCGCTCAAAAGGATTGGATGTACCGTGTAGATCTCAAAAAATAAGCAAGTTAAAAAAAAATAATCGCCCCAAAAGATACTCGAGAAAAAATCTACGGCCATTTGAGTTTCATTAATTCTGACTTTAAATGGGTACTTTTGAAAACTTGAACTTCAAACAGACATAAAACGTGAATCCAATTTCTGATTGAGCCGATTTTTTTTACCTGACTATTTGTTTGATATCTACGCAAAAAAATATCACGCACTGCCATAGGACTTATAGTTTTACGTTTATCATTTTTTGAACATATGTAGGGCAAAACTATAAGAAAAAAATGAAAGTTAAATCGGTCAAAAGGGATTGGATGTTAAACGTCGATGTCAAAAAATAAGCAAGTTTAAAAAAAGAGTATCCCCCAAAAGATGCTCAAGGAAAAATCTACGGCCATTTGAAGTTTCAAGAAATGTGACTTTCAAGTGGTACTTGTGAAAATTTGAACTTCAAACAGACATAAAACGCGTATCCGATGTCGATCCATATGATTTTTTCCAACCTTGTTATTTTTTTCACATCTTCGCGAAAAGCACCACGCACTGCCATAGGACCTATAGTTTACGTTTATCGGTTTTGGACCATATATATGGCAAAATCATAAGAAAAAATGAAGTCAAATCGGTCAAATGGATGGGATCTACCGCGTAGAATCAAAAAAATAAGCAAGTTTAAAAAAAGAATCGCCCCCAAAAGATGCTCGACGAAAAATCTACGACCATTTGAAGATTCATGAAATCTAACATTAAAGGGGGGTACTTGTGAAAATTTGAACTTCAAACTGACATAAAACGCGTATCCGATATCTGATCAAGCCGATTTTTTTTTCAACCTGATTATTTTTTCCATATCTACGCGAAAAAACACTACGGACTACCATAGGACTTATAGTTTTACGTTTATCGATTTTTGACCATATTTATAGCAAAATTATAGGAAAAATGAAAGTCAAATCGGTCAAAGAGATTAGATGTAACGAGTAGATCTAAAAAATAAGCAAAAATAAGCAAGTTTAAAAAAAGAATCGCCCCCAAAAGATGCCTTAGGAAAAAAATCTACGGCCATTTGAAGTTTAATGAAATCTAACTTTAAAGGGGTATTTGTGAAAATTTGAACTTTAAACGGACATAAAACGCGAATTCAATGTCCGATCCAGCAAATTTTTTTCAACCTCATTGTTCTTTCGATATCTACAAAAAAAACACTACATACCGTCATAGGACTTATAGTTTTTACGTTTATTGGTTTTTTACCATATATAGGGCAAAATTGTAAGGAAAAAAAATGAATGTCAAATCAGTCAAAAGGATTTGATCTACAGCGTAGATCTCAAAAAAATAAGCAAGTGAAAAAAAAGAATCGCCCCCAAAAGATACTCGAGGAAAAATCTACGGCCATTTAAAGTTTCACGAAATGTGACTTTCAAGGGCGCACGCCCCGAGAACCCTCCCCCCCGGAGTCCTCAGGGCGCACGCCCCGAGAACCCCCCTCCCCCCCGGAGTCCTCAGGGTGCGCGCCCCGAGAACCCCCTCCCCCCCGGAGTCCTCAGGGCGCACGCCCCGAGAACCCCCCCCGGAGTCCTCAGGGCGCACGCCCCGAGAACCCCCCCCCCCCCCCCGGAGTCCGGAGTCCCAGGGCGCCCCCCGAGAACCCCCCCCCGGAGTCCTCAGGGCGCACGCCCCGAGAAACCCCCCCCCCCCCCCAGAGTCCTCAGGGCGCACGCCCCGAGAACCCCCCCCCCCGGAGTCCTCAGGGCGCACGCCCCGAAACCCCCCCCACCCCCGGAGTCCTCAGGGCGCACGCCCGAGAACCCCCCCCCCCCCCGGAGTCCTCAGGGCGCACGCCCCGAGAACCCCCCCCCCCCCCCCGAGTCCTCAGGGCGCACGCCCCGAGAAACCCCCCACCCCCGGAGTCCTCAGGGCGCAAGCCCCGAGAACCCCCCCCCCCCCCCGGAGTCCTCAGGGCGCACGCCCCGAGAACCCCCCCCCCCCCCCGGAGTCCTCAGGCGCACGCCCGAGAACGAGAAACCCCCCCCCCCCCCCCCGGAGTCCTCAGGGGCGCACGCCCCCGAGAACCCCCCCCCCCCCACCCCGGAGTCCTCAGGGCGCACGCCCCGAGAACCCCCCCCCCCCGGAGTCCTCAGGGCGCACGCCCCGAGAAACCCCCCTACCCTACCCCCGGAGTCCTCAGGGCGCACGCCCCGAGAACCCCCCTCTCTACCCTACCCCTCCCCCGGAGTCCTCAGGCGCAGCGCCCCGAGAACCCCCCCAACTACCATACCCCCCGGAGTACTCAGGGCGCACAGGCCCCGAGAACCCCCCTACCTACCCTACCCCCCCGGAGTCCTCAGGGCGCACGCACCGAGAACCCCCCCCCCTACCCTACCCCCCCGGAGTCCTCAGGGCGCGCCCCCGAGAACCCCCCTCTACCCTCCCAACCCTACCCCCCGGAGTCCTCAGGGCGCACGCCCCGAGAACCCCCCCCCCGGAGTCTCAGGGCGCACGCCCCGAGAACCCCCCCCCCCCCCGGAGTCCTCAGGAGCCGCGCACGCCCGAGAACCCCCCCCCCCCCCGGAGTCCTCAGGGCGCACGCCCGAGAACCCCCCCCCCCGGAGTCCTCAGGGCGACGCCCCGAGAAACCCCCCCCCCCCGGAGTCCTCAGGGCGCACGCCCGAGAACCCCCCCGGAGTCCTCAGGGCGCACGCCCCGAGAACCCCCCCCCTCCGGAGTCCTCAGGGCGCACGCCCCGAGAACCCCCCCCCCCCCCCGGAGTCCTCAGGGCGCACGCCCCGAGAACCCCCCCCCCCCCCCCGGAGTCCTCAGGGCGCTCGCCCCGAGAAACCCCCCCCTACCCTACCCCCCGGAGTCCTCAGGGCGCACGCCCCGAGAACCCCCCCTCTACCCTACCCCTCCCGGAGTCCTCAGGGCGCACGCCCCAGAAGAACCCCCCTACCCTACCCCCCCGGAGTCCTCAGGGCGCACGCCCCGAGAACCCCCCCCACCCTACCCCCCCGGAGTCCTCAGGGCGCACGCCCCGAGAAACCCCCTACCCCCCCACCCCTACCCGGAGTCCTCAGGGCGCACGCCCCGAGAACCCCCCCCCCCTCTACCCTCCCAACCCTACCCCCCCGGAGTCCTCAGGGCGCACGCCCCGAGAACCCCCCCCCCTCTACCCTACCCCCCCGGAGTCCTCAGGGCGCACGCCCCGAGAAACCCCTTACCCCCCCACCCCTACCCGGAGTCCTCTGGGCGCACGCCCCGAGAAAAAACCCCCCCCCCCCTCCCCCCCTCTACCCTACCCCCCCGGAGTCCTCAGGGCGCACGCCCGAGAACCCCCCCTCCTTATCCTTACCAACCTAACCTTTTTCCTACCCCACCCACCTAACCTACCCCTCCACTACCCTTCTAACCTACCTTTCCTCTACATACCCTTACTATTTCCTAATCCCCCTATCCTCCCCACCTACCATCTACCTTTTCTAACCCTTAACCCCTTATCCTACCTACCTCCTTATCCTACCCCACCCACCTAGCCTACCCTACCCCCTATCCTACCCCACCTACCATCTACCTTTCTAACCCTTAACCCCTTATCCTACCCCACCCCACCCAGCCTACCCTACACCTACTACCCCACTACCCTTCTAACCTACCTTTCCCCCTACATATACCCCTACCACTTCCTAATCCCTCCACCCCGCACCCTCCCTCCCTTGGGACCTCGAGGCGCCTTGTCCCAAGCCCCCCCCCTCCCAAGGACCCCGAGGTGCTCTGTGCCTTGTGGTCCTCCGCCTCGCCCTTATTTGTATACAAATTTTGTTTATCATAATTCGTATTCCAAAATATTTAATAAACAATTCAGAGTTATAATTATCGAAAGAGAGAGTAACACTAAAAATATTCAAAAGGATAGCGATATTTTCTTCTATATTCAATAGATTTATCATTGAATATTATCAACTAATAAATATTGGATCCATTTCAATATATGAAACACCTGCGGAGATTAAGCTGGCAAAAAAACAATGGAAAGATATGTTTTTTTTGTCAAGATATGTTTCCAGTGATATACACCAACATATTACTGGAAAATTATCATTCTTGAAAAAATGTCATTCTTGGAAAAATATCATTCTTTGTGTTTAATTAATTCTAAAATACTAATACAATAATAATGAAAATCTGCAGTCATTAACTTTGGCAAATGACAAGATTCGCCAAGTCATGTTGCATAAATCAGGCAGCAGATCCCAGAAGATGTCATGGAACTAAAAATAAAGAACAGTTTATGTTTAAGAAAGCAGAAGTCTTTGCACATCCTACTGTACAGGTGAGACCAAATTATGGCAAGATGAGGAACTTATTGAGTTATACTCAAAACCTGAAAAGGATCTAAAATCCATTTTACCAAAGGTGTGCCTCTTTTGAACGAGAACCATGGGAGAGCAGGGTCAAATCCGTCTTAATGGACAGAGTTGTCTTATACATGTACAAACAGAACGACAGAAGGATGCAAGTATACAGTGGAATATGACACCATGGTTATCCAAAAAACTAAGATATCTAAGAGTCTGGTGTAGCCAACAAGAACGTCTTAATCATGAAAACTAAAAAGGTTGCCCCAGCTGCTACAAATTCTATTGGGAAAAAAATTGTGAAAGCTGCTACAGAAGACTAAAGTGCTGATTCATTTTTATCAAGGAAAAAAGGAAGGATGTGTCAAATGGCTTACCAGAAAGAGGGAAATACCTCAACTTCATGTTCATACAGAACTGGTTGTTTGAGAGTTCAAGAAATCAACCAACATATCTTCTGCAGAGTTTCTTTTAATCATTTTAATTAGTTAGAAATCAACATGAACTAAACAGAAATTAGAGGTGAACAAAAATTTTCACAGCTGGATAGACTCACAGACTAAAAAATAGTGCACAGTTATTTTCACAATTGCTCTTTTACTAAACCATTCTCTATAGTACTCATGTTAATAGTTGATGCAACTCATGACCAAGAAGAGTATTCCTGAAACAAGCGGCTAGCATGTTCAAATGTTAAAGCAAGACTACAGAATCTTCTCTAACTGTTGTCCTCCTATGATGCTCTAATAGTTTACAGTTCTCATTTCAGGCAACAGAGGTCCATGTAAATACAGAAACAAAGTTTATATATGATATTAAAGCTAATCTAGCTGAAGAAACAGAAAGCAGCTATGTAGTACCTTCAAAAGAAAAGAAATACAAGGCTAGTTAGGACATCATGCACCATGTTTCTTTTCTTTTTCAAAGGACTGCAATTCTTACAGCTGGCTTTGTTGACTGAATCAATATTTACAACAATGTAATGAAGAAGAATTTGATCAATGCAAAGCACAGATGTCAAAATGTGTTCAACATAAAACCCTCCTAAAAGAAATTGAAATGACATATAAGTCAAATTCGTAAATGACTTCACTTAAAATCAAGCAACTTTTGGTGGAAATGTATTCACTTAACATCTTCAATGAAATCTCTGCCATGGACATCAAAATATACGACTCTGGAGAGGTCCAGAGGGTAAGGCTTCACTGTTGACAAATGAGTCTCAAACTTTATATGAACATTGAAAACCCATTGCCAACACTAAGATAGATCCAAACAAAAAAAGTAAAGGAACCACGTTCCACAGAATTATGTGATATCTGACATAGTTGCTTAGATAAAGCTCATTTGATGAGGAGAAGATATGAATCTATGGTTTATATGGAACACAGCTATTCTGCCAAAAATCCACAAGATTATTGTTTCTCCAGCAAAAGAATATGATTTATACAGTCAAGGAATTATTCAATCTTGTGCATCAGTTCAAAACTAAAAGAAGAATCAGGAGGCCAACTCGATTTTCAAGGATCAGTTCACGGAAAACAGTGACACTTAAATCAACAAAAAATTCAAAAACACCACGATGCAGTCTTTTCCTAGTATAGCTGTATAATTTGTCTTTAAAAAGCACATATGCACCATAATTTAAAAGGAAATATAGGCATAAGATAAATCAGAATTTGCAATATATGATACTGATTTACAATTTCAAAATGTGTTCAACATAAAACCCTTCTAAAAGAAATTGAAATGACATATAAGTCAAATTCGTAAATGACTTCACTTAAAATCAAGCAACTTTTGGTGGAAATGTATTCACTTAACATCTTCAATGAAATCTCTGCCATGGACATCAAAATATACGACTCTAGAGAGGTCCAGAGGGTAAGGCTTTACTGTTGACAAATGAGTCTCAAACTTTATATGAACATTGAAAACCCATTGCCAACACTAAGATCCAAACAAAAAAAGTAAAGAAACCACGTTCCACAGAATTATGTGATATCTGACATATTTGCTTAAGATAAAGCTCATTTGATGAGGAGAAGATATGAATCTATGGTTTATATGGAACACAGCTATTCTGCCAAAAATCCACAAGATTATTGTTTCTCCAGCAAAAGAATATGATTTATACAGTCAAGGAATTATATAATCTTGTGCATCAGTTCAAAACTAAAAGAAGAATCAGGAGGCCAACTCGATTTTCAAGGATCAGTCACGGAAAACAGTGACACTTAAATCAACAAAAAATTCAACAAAGAATTTCCACTAAACTAAAATTCTTTTGGGACTTTGATCAAACATCTCTACGGCAACAGAATCTAGCCCCCACATCAACGGTATATTAATATCAATTTTCAAAATCCCTGGCTCTATGAAGCTGCTAGTTATTGAAATTTCCCATATTTATTTATTTATTTCAGATTTCATTTGTGCAAAACTCAAAAAGTTTGGAAATCCATATTGAAGAGGTGAAAATCATTTGGCTAATTATCAGGATCGAACAATCATCAATTGATACAAAAAGAAAATAGATAAGTACAGCTAAAAACAACACAGAAACGAGAAAGAAAATGAATTCACTAAAATTCATCAATATACAAGAAGAAGAGTTTCAACAAAACAAAATTGTATGTTTCATTCCTAATTCTAAGCAGTAACAAGAGAGTGAACTATCACATGACTGATATACCAAATTCCCCATTCCTACAAGTTAATTTCAAGGTTTTATATAAATTATTCGATCAATCGACTAAACCCCCAATCCTAAGTGAAGACGAAAATGGGAAAAAGTAAATTATTCAATCAAATCAACTAAACCCCCAACCCTAAATCAGACAAAAATGGGAAAATTTACCTGAATACTAACAGTGGCATATGAAAATTGATTCAAGAAGCATAGGAATATCATCTCTACTCGTTTGCCAATTTTATGCTCGCCACCATCATTTCGCCATTTTCTTGATGCATACACCCAGATAAAAGAAGTAGTTCTGTTTGATCGAAGAAGAAGAAAAATTGAGAAATTAGAATCCATCTTTATCGCCTAATTTCAGTGCTACTGTGGAAGAGAATGGTAGTGAAGTGAAGAACATCTTTATCGCCTAATTTCAAGTATTTGTATTGAAATGAAAATAGCCGTTATTTGTATTTAGATTTCAAATTACTTAAGAACGTAGTAATTAAATTTATAAAATTTGTCTTCAATTTAAATAACAAGTTCTTAATTTAAATGAAATAAAATAATTATGAACTAATTAATTATGAAACAAAAAAATTGAGACGGGTTTTTAATATTCATAAAATGTACTAGTTAATTAATTATATACATATTTATATAAAAGCATACATGTTATTTTAAAATTATAAAAGTGATAAAAACTAAATTTTAAATAACATGAAAAACAAAACAAAATATTTTAAAGTATTTGCAATTTAATTTACATTGTGAATGATCAAAATTGAATGTCAATGATTAGATATAACGTTTTTTTAAACTATTTTCAAGCTTCTTAGTTGCCTGTTTTTTTACTTCCATATTCAAAAAGAATTTTGCATACTAAAAAAAGTATTGGGTGTGCCTAATTAACATAATTATTTTAGCACTCCAAGGTGTTCAAAATTCTACATTTGATATACCAATTTTTTTTGCACTTCGATAAATTAATCCGTAATGAAAAACTCATAATTCCAACATAAAAACTTAACTTCGATCACAAGAACTCTTACCGATGATATTGACAACAACTTAAAGAGAATAAAATAGAACTTAACAGACAGGTTGTTAATATAAGTTTAAAGGTTTCGATGTAATGGGAAATGGTCATCATCATTTGAAAAGATAAACGATTGGACCATCTTTTCGACGTGGTGGTTCCCCAATTCATTACGAAGGTCTTCACAAAGTTTATTGGGGTCTGAAGAGTCGTT
Source organism: Solanum corneliomulleri (assembly GCA_027704805.1). Classification (NCBI taxonomy): domain Eukaryota; kingdom Viridiplantae; phylum Streptophyta; class Magnoliopsida; order Solanales; family Solanaceae; genus Solanum; species Solanum corneliomulleri. Next base: position 52,259,962 of record JAKWIY010003054.1, on the reverse strand, counting down.
CCATTGTCTAATACACAAGAAAAATAACAAAATTTATGTAATTCCTAAAAAAATGCATGTAAATCGGTGTTAAAAAAAAAGATATGACTATATGTGATGGTTCACCAACTCATTATGAAAGTCCCCATAAAGTTTTCTTAACAACGGCCTATAAATACGAAAATAAGCATTAAATTGGTGTGAGTATATGTGATGACTCTCCAACCTATTGTGGAGGTGTTCATAAAGATTTTTTAAAAAATTGATGTGTTATATATATATGCATTAAAAAATAAAAATAGAGAAATTTGTTATTTCTTTAATTTAATTTTTAAAAGTTACTAGCATAAAGAAATAAAAATTAGAGGGGTTTGGTTATAGTTCAACATCTCACATTTTTTTTTCTGGCCAAATTTTTTCTCCAATCTCACAGCATAATCCTTTGATGTCCGTGGAATCAACCGTTTTTAAGCTTAAAAACGTTGATAAAAGTGGTAAGAGAAACTATTGATTAAATGGTAAAATCGCCTTCTCGATTTGAGGGTTTCTCAATCCTTTAAAGAAGAAGAATTTTGTAGAGGTTGGAAACTATAAATCAAAGGGAATTTTTTTTTCTAAGAAAAAGTCTAATGTGACAGTTTTCTAATCTTTCACGCACTAAAAAAAAGTATAATCACTGGAAACTAAAAAATTGAAGGAAAACTTTTTTTCTAAAAAAAAAGTCTATTGTGACAATTTCTAATCTTTCACAAATTAAAAATAAGTATAATCACTTGCTATGTCATATAGCATAAGAGGAGTGCATTTAAGCTTAGTTCATCAAGCGCAGTAATTAAGAACGAAATAAATAATCCACATCAAATATAAAGATGCTTTAATATGTTTTCTTCTTAAACTGATCATATTTATATAATAATGTAACCAATTTATTTGTTTGTCAAGTTAATGTTACTATAAAAATATATATTAATAAGTATTATTGGATTCACTTTGACTTTAGATGATAACAATTTAAAAATAGAAGAAGTCTATAAATGATAACTTAGGATGTGAAACTTCAAAAAAAAAAAATCATTTATATTTTTTTAAAAGATAAAAAAAACATAGCCTTGGTCCCTTTTAGCCATTTGTGTGTGATTTCTAGGAGAATCAAGAAACCTCTCCCATCAAAAATTTAAAAAAAATAAAAATCATTTGACTGCACATATAAATCAACCATATTTCTTCCCCAGAAAATTATTGTGTGAGTTCACTCAAAAGGTATGCTATCTAATTCTCATTTCTCTTTCAATTTTGAATAGGACTCACGATTCGTTTGGCGTAAGATAGTATAATAATCTCAAAATAAACTGTAGGATTTTTAGTTTCATGTTTGGTCGAAAATATTAGGTAGTCCTTGAACTATTTATCCATTTATCCTATCATTTTTGGCGTAGCGATCGCTGCAAAAAAAACAAACTTTACTGATCTTACTGGGAATATATATAAAATTTTGATTGTTGAATCTGATTGATCTCCTCTGCTGTTTGGTCGTTTCTTAGGCTACACATTTCCGATTTCCTCAGAATTTTAGCAATGGTATGTTGTACTGTTATCTTCTTTTATTATTGGTGCAATGTTTTCCTGATTTGCTTGCCAATCAATTCTTCCTTTTAATGAAATGACCCTCTAAGCTCTATAAAAATTTTAAAGTATGCTTTTGTTCATTCTGCAATTGTCAATTATGCTTCTATTACTTAGCTACGTTTTACTGGCAAACCATATTTGATGGCTGAGTAAAATAGTTTAAACGACTAATCATGTGACCTCCCCTCTGCACCCTAGACAAAGTATTGTTGAGGATTCATATTAATTGGTTAGTTTTACATTGGCTATTGCATCCCTTCTCTTTTACCAGGCAGAGTAACACCCCCGTAAACAACGTAAAATCATAACATTTGGAACTCTTTCACCAAAACGAATCTTATCATAGAAAAAAGTGGATATTTCAGGCCATAGCCCACATTATGTCAATAATGTTTGTAGATATTGTTTCCTATTTCTTCAAGTACATGAGCCATGTGCTTATGTGAAATGGTATCATATTTTGGCAACTAATTAAACATCATGTTGTTCTTGAGACAGGCTGCAAAAATTCTTGCTAATTTAATTGTAATGGGCTCTTCTATATTGGCAAGGGCTTTTGTTCAAACATATTGCCAGGCATTGTCCAGTAAGTATCTTCTGAATTAATGTTCCTTTATGTCAAAAAAAATGTATTTGAGTCGTTCTGCTCTGCATCATAAGCATTTTGGGGGCTGTTTGGATGTTTGGTTTGTTTTCTCTTGCTTCCATGCACATCTTACGCACTGTGTACTTACTCTATCCTAATGGCAGATGCCTCGAATAATGGTGTTGCTCAAGAAGCAGCGCAGAATATAAAAAGAGTTAGCAAAACCATGGCGGAAGCAGAGGCAAGACAGATTCTTGGTGTCACAGAGGATTCATCATGGGAAGAATTTGTGCAGGTTTGTTTAAATGTTTGTCGTTATCTTGTGACACCGCTTTTGTCTGAAAGAAGTTTACAAACCTTAAAGAACCAGAAACAAAAAAAAGGAAAATTAGACACATCACAAACAACAATCCTTTCATTTTGTTATAATAGAAAATCTACCCATATGGATTGGATATTATTTTTCGGGTACATATATCCAAAAAGTGTAATATTTCTTTCGTTTAAAAGAAAATGATTTTTATTTTTTTTTGTTTATTTAAAAAAGAATGATCTATTTTCTTTTTTAGTATAACTTTAACTTTAACTTTGCACGTGACATATTTAAGACATTTCGATAAATTTGATATAACTTTAATTTAAAATCACAAGATAAAAGTATTTTCTTTCTTTTTTAAACTTTGTTTCAAGTTAAATTAGATCATTCTTTTTAAAACGAAAAAAATAGTAAAAAGACTGTGAATGGAGAGGAGAATAAGCAAGTGGCTTGTTGCAAAATGGGGTAATAGATACAGAAGATATGTATATTCAAGGGAATACTTTAATACGAAGTATTCTAAATTATATTCGAATTATATAAGATAATTTAATAAAAAACATTCACGTAAAATGTGATGCAAGTTTTTAAGTAAGATAATGGAATTAGGCAGCTTCCCATTTAATCCGGAAGGAAAAAATATCATGTCCTTCCAAAAATAGAAGACTCCCGAGTCTCGACACATTTATAAGATAGTGGGTGATTTAAATAGCGGAAAATAATTACTTCATATAATTGTAATTTATTTAATTTAAATTAATTATTGATTCATTTATTTATTAACTCAGGCTAAAAGCATGATTTGATCTATGAACAATCTAATAAAAATATTTTCTAAAAAGAATTTTTTATTTGATACACTTAAGTTTTGATATATTTTACATCTTCTCATAAAGATATGTTAAGACATAAATTGAATATAATTTTTTTCATTTTTATCCTTATCAATTATTGTCAAAAATTAATAAACATTAATTTTAGTACTAACTTAAAGAGTAAAATTGAAAAGAATATTTTAAAAATAGTCTTAAAAATTAAAAGTTTAAATTAATTCAAAAATAAAAAGAGCTCAGAGACTAAATTATTATAAAATGGAGAGAGTAATAAAGGAAAATATTATTTTAATTTTATTTGATACTAAAATTCTAATAAAAGAAGAAACAAAACAATCTAAAAATTAGTAAAAATTAAATAACTTAAACTTAGACTACCTTTTACTTTATTTCAGCTCAACCTATTTCAAAAAACTAGTAACTTTTAACAAATTCTTACTCCTGTTTTATGATGATTTTTAATTATTGGAAGAGTATGATTAAACTGTGATAACTATGACCTCATTTTGTATACAAAAAATTTATATTTTTCAAATGAATTAATCAAAATACAAATTATAATTTTTCATTAAAAAAAAAAAAACCGCTTTTATAGGTTATATAAAAAGACTGATTTCACCAATTAAAATACTTGGAGATTAAAATAACGGCATCTTGCTTTCTCCTCTTTCCACTTTCTGTTTCCCAATTTTACTTCGGCAACACGGATTCCAAATTTTAATTTTAACATTCCTTAATTATAAATACATCTACTTACTTCTTCACCTTCTTTTCTTCATACTCAAGTTTTAACATCAACTAAGCAATTAGAAAGAAGAAGACGCATGAACATGATTATGTCAATTTTCAGTTCCTTTGATGCTCTCTCCGCTGAGATCTTTGGCCTAAAGGTGACCCCTTCTTGGGCACCGGCCACTTCTGACAACAAACAACAACAAGGTCTACTATCCCATCGCAAGACCGCCGCTTCTCCGACGTCTAATTCCTCAACCGCTGAACTCAACAAGGCCGGAGAGGCGGCACCGGCGCAGCAAAGGAGGAGGCCGAGGTTTGCACCGGAATTGGATGGGCTCCACTGTTTCGAAACAATTCTTCCCTATTGATTTCTACATTAAGTCTAAAAGATTGAAATTCTTTGTACTTGTCTGATTGTAACTAAATGCCCATGGCCATGGCCATGTAACCGTAAATCACGGAGATTGATACAATATAGTGTAGTATTACATCTGATGATTCATTTCTCAACTTCAATTCATATTTTTCTCTGTTTTTTAATCAGTTCTCCAATCAATTATCCAAGACAACAGTAGTGACAACAAAAGCCAGGTAGTAAGTTTTTCTTACGATAGGACTCGCATGAACAGTAGTCCTATGGTAAGAACTTCTTGTTGAACAGTATGGTGATTAAGAATCAAAGGCAACAGATGATAAAATCTGTGCCGTGCTTGGATCGATCAATTAATACTTAGCTTGTGTTACATGCAAAAGTCATTGCTTTTATAGATCACTAACGCTGCGCTTGTGTCGATCAATAATACTCAGCTTGTGTTACATGCAAAAGACTTGCTTTTATCGATCACTAACCCCACGCTAAAGGGGGGAAAGGAGGTTATGTACAACAAAATCATCGTACCAGTGAAATTATCCGTCATGGCCTTGGACTCGCTTTTTTCCCTATATTTCCAAACCTTTTCGCTACATTAAACAAAAATGTCTTGGGTATGATTCCTTGGTCAAGAGTACAAGCAACAACCAAAGCTCCGCCAATGATGAGTAGCTTTGGTATGTTTATACTGCCCTCGCGTTTTGCAGGTAAAACCTCTATCTCAGTCCCTGATGATTCCTCATTCCCATCCATTGACTTCAAGTATTCTGGATCAATTTTCGTATTTACTTGGGCCATCAAAGCACAGTGAGAGATCTTCGCGTTAGATGCTCTTGATCTCTGGTAGGAACGAAGTCCACGTTCAATCTTTCGTACAGCCCCCCACATACCTTGCCTCACCCCAAATTTTGCGATTTCCCATGGGATGCCCATATCTTCGTGATGGAAGAGAAGAACCTCACATGCAGTCAGCTGGCCATTTCCTTCCCTTGATTCAACTGTTTCATATCGTACAGATGGAATTCAGAGTCAGATGATCATAACTTTTAAGTCTAGATCTTGTGAGCGACACTTGCAGATAAGTTGATAAGGAATTGCAGGAAATACATGCCCAGTAGGTCAATGTGCATTGTTAAATAATAGAAACAAAATGATGCCAGTCAAGCTTAATACACATGTCTATCCTAATTCATAGATGTGCTAGCTATTTCAGAAAGCAAAGTATGATAGTTAATTTCACAACCTGGAAAACAGAAGGAATTGGAAGAAGGAAGTAAGGTCATACCAGCTTGAATGAACCAACTTGAATAGTACAGGTCAACACGTCTTGGTTTGTCCTTCCTGGAAATATTAGGACACGGCACTCCCTGATTGACAAATCACAAGGAAAATTATAATTAGAGGGAACCTCCAAATATAGGAAAATCAGCTAGCATCATTGGAAGAGGATTAATAAACAAATGTGTAGCAATTCATTGATTTCTTTCCATTAATTTGTGGGTTTGGGTGGGGTGAAGGGGATGGTTAAATGTTTCGGGTAGTAATGTGGCATAGATGATGTTTCAGGCCTCTCAAGCTCTGCCCATCCTCCATTTCTCTAATTGAAGTCCACAGAAGGATTTTGTTGAAGTTAGAGAATCCCAAGCAAGTAAACTGATGTCAACTACACTCTTCACAGAACTATTTTTTTAATATTATGTTTCAAAAAGATCATTGTCTTGTGGTTCCTTGTTACTGTATTTCTAGGACCAGCTTAAGTATCGGTGCCACAATGGGTATGATCTCACAACTGGATAACCTGGCGTTTGTGCTGTCTAGAGAAATAGAAATTTCCACAAGAGGTGTCATCCACTAAGCAACTCCAAGGTCTTTGAATGACTCAAAGTTGCATCATGGACTCTGCACCTAATGATATCAGGCAACACTTCTGTTAACATATTCATCCATTTCACAGGCCCTAGACCGATTCATTTATGGAAAAATTAAAGCAAACAGCACATCATCAATCAGACAAATAGGCACAGTGTAAGCATAACATGAGAACCAACTTAAACATAGTAATTTGCCACCTTATCGGCTAAATACTTGAAGAAATGAAGAGTCAGAACAACAAAAACATCTAAATCAAAAGAAAAATGGATCGGCTATATGAAACCATGTTTCTCCGTTTAAGCTCATCTAAATACAATATTATACTTAAGAAGAACAAAAGAGACGAAACTACTCGAAGTTCTGTACCTTTGTTACACAATAATATGACCTTCCTGCCTCCCATATTCGACGAGCAAATATATATTCTCTGTCGCTGCAGAAAAAGGGGAACTGCATAAAAAATATCCAAATGAATTAACTACTTATTAGCTAAACAAAACACCGAGTTTGCAAAAGAGCACATTGCATGTTCTCACTTTTCGAACCCAGTGCACTACCATTGTTCCTGTTGTGGGGCACTCTTCTACCGTTTCAGCATGTACAAGCATGTCATCCCACTTCACTCGAAACTCATCATCCCCAAAAAAGTCCCTCAATAGTTCAGGTGTTGCATCCTCGTACACAGTTCGGCTGCAATATTGAGGGGGACCAGTCTAGAAGAACAACGAAAAATCAATAAACAAGCCAGACAAAGGGGAAAAGCTATAGCAATACATTAACTATAGCCTTTACTACCTCCGGGTGACGCTGCCACGCTTGATAGCTCATATTAGAGGTGGAATGATCCATCATTTGTTTCCACGTAGGGCCTCCATCTTTCCTCTCAACAAGATGCCACAAATGATCCAAATCTTCATCTGATATTGGTAAAGTATTCAACCTTGATGGACTAACAAAAAAAAAAAGGAAAACAGAGTTAGTAGTGACCCCATCCAATCAAGATGAAACCAAAATTATTGAAAAAATCTTGCACTTGAACAAATAGAATGAGCATTGTATTATTGGTTTGTATACAATGTTTGTTTCGATTGTTACTTAAATTTTACTATATGGTATTGTATCACATTGTTAAATCCATGTTACATAACAACGAAAAGTATGTTATTTTTTTATGACAAGAAAAACCTATGGCCGCTACCCTGGGGTGCACACTGATTTGGTATGATCTCCCCTATTTACCTTATCCTTTTCTTCTCATTTTATCTTTAGCTAATAATCCTATTTTATTGTAGAATTGTGGCTCATAACAAGAAACAATACAATCTATCCAGACATTGTAATCATCAAGATAATACAATACAATATGTAACAACTACCCAAACAAAGTATAACAAAGCATAAACTTTTATATATGAAATAAACAATAAAGCTTACCCACTGTCAAATTGTTCAATCTCTGAGCCAGCATCCACATAAGAAGCAAAACTAGGGGTAGGAGCCTCGTCGGAGTGAAAACCCTGGGGTTTGGAGGTAGAAGGAACCGAAGCAGAGGGGGATGAAGGTAGTGAAAAATCAAATTTACAATTCTTCCATGCAGCCCATTTAGGTTTCCAAATCCATCCGACCGTAATACCCAAAAGAAATGCAATCCAAACAGGACCAAGAAACACCATAATCTCTACAAATACTGCACCTATGGTGGGTCTTTCAAGAATCTCGAAAAATTCCTCAACTAACACCATATCAAATCAACCAACAATATAAACAAACCAATACAAGGGATAAATTGATTGATGAATATTATTTTTGTTGATTGATAGAATGGGATGATAATAAATCTATGGTGGAATTTATTGTTGTGTGAATATAGAATGCGATAAACGAGGAAGGATGATTTGGTTGTTTGGATAAGAAGAAGATAGGATAAAGGTCATCGTGGACTGTTGGTGCGTTAAGAATGGAAATCTCGAGGGGAAATCGGATGGGGACAAAACGACGGAGCATCCTATGTCGGTGTTTTCTGTTGTAGAAGAAAACGCCGCACTCTGAGCCCAATTCATATTCTACACCTGTCTCATATATCCTTACATTTCTACTCCCCATATTTTTCAATTCGTTTTTGGTACTTGCTCCTGTTACCTTTTCATTTTCAATAAAATAGGGTAGGTGTTTTGACTTGTAACCATGATTTTGATCTTTCATTTTGGGAAAAATAAAATATATCTATGTAAAACTAATATAAATTACACGCAGATAATTTTGGTGATACTTTAAGAATATTGATGCTTCTGTCGTTTAAAAATTAGAGTGTATATGTTCTTGATTCTAACGAAAGACTAAATAGAGATACGTGGCGCAATTTTATCCGTCGATATATATCGAATCAGTGAATAAAATTATGATACGTGTACATCCGTTAGTATAAAGGATATGTATGTTCTAGTTTTTGAACGACAGGACACCAATATCTCAAAAATATAACGTAGTATAATTACATAAAAGTATATTTTTTTCTCTTTTATTTTAAATAAACTTTTTATTAATGAAATTCGTATAAAAAAATTTATTCAAAGATTTTTAAAAAATTGATTTATAAATTCATAGTAATTTTATTAGAAGGTAGCTAGTGACTACTACGGTTGAATATTGAATTTTGTAAAATCACGTGCATTTAATAGTTTGTAAAATCACAACTTTGATGTTTGTTGCACTTTTTCTTTTGTTTAATTAAAAATAATGGTGCATGACCGTTCAAATTGAAAAATATTTTTCACGTTAATCTAAGTAAATTAATATTAGAATAAAGATTAAAATTTATTATTGTAGAGTAATTTATTTCAACCATATCAACCATCATTTACTTTCCATATTCTTAATTATTGTCTTATTTTTATTGTGATATCGATATCTCGATTTAAAATGTTAAAATTTAAAATTTTTAATTAGTAAATTATAAATATATTTAAAAAAATTAAAACCAATGTTTCGGCAAAAAAAAGTTATTAAATATATCAAGTGGACGAAGATTTTATGAATAAACACACCTACAATATTTTTAGATAAATATTTGCTCTAGTCAACGTCTAGTTGTGTTTCACTTACTTATTGTATGATAGTTCAAGTAAGAAACTCATACTCAATAGTTCAAGGACAAAGATATTTTCATATTTCAATATGAAATCACATGTCAAAACGCTTAGTTATAAAAAGAACACGAGCATATGCAATTTATGAATTGACTATTATAATATTTCGATATCATTTATGAACTATAATTTACTTATTTGATAAAATTATATATATAAGAGTTGATATCTATAAGCGTATCGAAATAATTTATGTATAGGTTATATGATACTTAAATTATGGGATGATGTTACTATCTTCTAAACTATTGCTATTGCAACGCCAAATAATACACGGAGTAACTTCTCTCTTTATTATATGTGAGAATTAAAAAGTATAATTTAAGTAAATTACTTAGTGTTAAGAGCTAAGTATATTATTTTATTACTATTTCTCAAATTACAAAATTTCTTAAAATTTATAAATTTCAGAAATATTACTCGGACTTTCAGATACATTATTGGACATTTGAAAATATTCGAGAAGATGTATCCAAAAGGGAAAAGATATATCAGAGAGAAGAGAATTGTATCCGAAAGGGAATAAAATATATCAACGTAAAGAGAGTGATATATCTAAAGAGATTTTTTTAAAAAAAATTAAATGATAATTTTTTTAAAAATTATGATAAATAATATGTGCATTTAACTAATTTTTCCTTCTAAATAAGTCGAAACCTACCCGTCCATATTGGATTTACTTCTAATTAATTTTAAAGGATGTTCAAGAATTTGTTACATTAAGCAAATGCTTAAGGCTATTTGTATGGTTTTCACAAGGGTTTGCTTTTCAACAACTTCGGTGCAGGTACCACCCTAAGATTGAATGGAAAATTAAATGAAGACAATTTATTGGACAGACTTTTGAATACACCTACCATTTTTCGAATCATCTACTTTTTATATTTTTGCAGTGACGAAGTTAAAAATTTATTAAAGATATTTTAAATATTTTTAAAATAATAAGTGAGCTGAACGTTATTTGCTTAATTTAGGGATTTCATCATGAACGATCTCAATAATTGTCAAATATCAAATAAAAATAATCAAGTTTTTTTTATGTATTAATTTTATATGATAAAAATATATGATTATTATTTTAAAGTAAAATATTGATAAAATAAATATGTCTAACTTTACGAAACATAAAATACACCAATAGAAAAAAAAGTTCTTCAAAAAAGAAGAAGATAAATTACATGTATTGATTTTAGCTTTAAGTTTAAAGTTGTTAACATATATAAACACAAATTTTTAAAGTAATATGTTGGCCTTTTTGTTTTTACCATTCGAAAGTGCATTATATCCTAGATAAAAATTAGAAATACATGATATAGAAATACATGATATTTGACATGATATTTGAGCCCTCGAACCGCACCTTGAGGTGGAAATGAACATGCTTAACCACTGTGCCACGAAAAAGTTCATGTCAAGGTTGTTCAACGTCAATTATTTGTTCCTTAAAACTAGACTTTGAGCTGTCTATATGATATAATTTTCCGGCAAAGGGTGTTCAGCCGACCACCATTGGATAGTTGTAGCTACGCCCCTACATTCTTGGCTATTGTCTCATCTCTACCATGATATTAATATCTCGACTTGAAAGGGTAGAATTTAGAGTTTTAATAAGTAAATTAAAAACATTTTAAAAAAATAAAATTAACGAGTCGGTAAAAGTTGTAATATATGTCAATTCGACGAAGATTTATGAACAAACATGTCTAAAGCATTTTTAGACAAACATTTGGTCTAGTGAACAACATATTGTGTGATAGTTTAAGTAAGAAGCTAACTCTCAATAGCTCAAGGACAAATATATCATGAAATCATATTTCAATATAAAATTGCATATCCAAACGCCTATCTATAAAATGAACAGGAGCATATGTTATTTATTAATTATTAACTTATTAGAATATTTTGATATCTCAATTATGAACTATAATTTACTTATTTGGTAAAATTATATATATCAACATATCTATAAATACTTTGAAACAATTTATGTATAAGTTATTTGATACTTAAATTATGGGATGTTATTACTGTCCTCTAAACAATTACATTTTTTCAATATAAAAACTCACTGCAATGCCAAGTAATACACATAGTAACTTCTCTCTTTATTACGTGCGAGAATTAAAAAAGTATACATAATTTATATAAATTACATAGTGTTAAGAGTTAAATATTTTTTTTAGTATTTTTAAATTATAAAAATTTCTTAAAATCTATAAATTTCGGAGTCTATCACTTAGACATCCAGATACATAGAGAAGGGATATATTCGAGAGGAAAGAAATGTATCAGAGAGGGATAAGACATCCAGATACACAGGAGATAAAATGGTGTACGCAGAATTTTTTCGAAACGGTGTCACTAATTAGGGGACAAAATAATATTTTTCTTAAATTATAAAATCTTAATTAAATTAAAAAAATTCCTACTCTTTAAATTTGGAATTTCAAAAGTTTAAATTAAATCACTTTACATCTTCATATTATTAAATAAAATTTTATACAAAATTATTCAACCAAATGTATTGTTAATAAATACGATTAACATCTTTTAATAAATTAACATCAAGGCAATGAACTTAAATTAATCTCTTTACTTCATTGAAATTTTTACTTAAATCAATTCCTTTACTTCATCGATATTTTTTGGACTCACTGACTTGTTCATCCAAGTTAAGAAGCTCGAGTTTTTAAGATGAAATTTGAAAGTTTATAATTTTTTTAGGATGATATAATGCATTAAAATTAGACTCTCCTTAGAATTTAGACTAATATAATATAATTTGTACATAGTAATTGGGGATCAAAGACGATGCGGACAAAAGGGATAAGATATATCAACAAAAAGAGAGTAATGTATCCGAAAGATTTTTGAAAGTTTTTTAAATGATAAAAAAATTTAAAAATTCTAATAAAAAGTGTATTTAAATAATTTTCCTTAAAATTAAGTCAAAACCTACCCATCCATAATGGATTTACTTCTAATTAATTTAAATGGTGTTTACCCGACAAAACACGTGAAAGGTAAGAGCTAAAAATAGTAAATTCAATTAAATACTGTTAGTGTAATTAATTACAATAGATGAGTTGATTAATTATTCTAATCTAACCAATTTCTCCACTTGTAACCAGCAGTGGAGATAGTACGTTAATTACAGGTTAATTACAGATTGAACCGAACTCAAAAGCTTTAATTCAAATCTTAAATTTGTAAAAAATTGGAAAAAAGAAGTGCTAATCTTGGTAGAATTAGGTGTCTGTTAATCACAATTACTGACAGTATATATAGTATTTGTCTGTTCTTCCATTTTCCCTCCTACCACTTACAAGCAACGTGTCAGCATTGCCATATTTCAATTTCCACACCGATGGCAGCTTCTACCTTTCTCTCTGCATCAAGCATGAACTCTCTCTGTAAACCCTAAGCTCACCTCTTTTGATTTCACTGTCCACAATGCTCTGTTCCATTTCTACCCAGAAATCGGCTGGTTCAAACTGGCTAGACCGGCTCCGATCATCAAAAGGCTTCTCCTTTGCCGACAACCGCAATCTCGAACAATTTCTCACTCACCAGACTCCTAATGGATCTGATTCTCTTCCTTCCAGCACCGAAACTGAGATAAGAGACAGTAATAATAAGGATAATACCGGTTTGGAATCCAGCTCGGATCCAATTCGGCCCGTGAACGAATCGGTTCTCCCTCGGGACCAAGCTCCGGCAGCATCACATAACAGTGGAGACAACGAAGAACTGTGTAGTGTAGTTACGAATGTTCTCTCCGAGCTATTTTGTATGGGGGAGTCAACTAGTTTCCCTAAGTTCAGTGTGAAAAGGGGCTCTCGCAAACAGACGAACCCTAGGTTTTGTGCTTCATCGGAAATCAACGGTGATGCGGTAGTCGAGGGTGGTCAGAGGAAAGAAGAAACTGAGTCGCTGGACAAATGTCGGGTGGAAATTAAGGATTCTCAGGTCAAGCTATTAGAGGAGGGCCATAATTTGAACTTAGCGGAAGAGGAGGACAAGTCCAACGCCAATTTGATGGGATTTTCACGGACTGAAGTAATGGTGATAGATACGAGCTGTGCACCGTGGAAATTTGAGAAATTGCTTTTCAGAAAGAAGAACGTTTGGAAAGTTCGTGATAAAAAAAGTAAGACGCTGAATTTGGGGAAGAAGAAGAGGAAAGTTGATGTGACAAGTGAGGATGCTCGTGGCGAGAAGAAACGGAAGTTTATAAGCGGGCATAATGGCTATGCTGAAAAAGGGAGAGAATGCAAGTCTTCAGTCAGTGAAGTAAGTTCAGTTAAACCAATTATGCTACTAGCGATCATGTTTGGTATATGCTTGTTTGGTAGTACTCAGTAATTAAAATACCTTGATGGAATGTGATCAAATACTGATGGAAATTTTTTAACCATGTTGAGTTCTTGTTATTTTATGTATGATGTAGTAAATGCACATGTAGAATGTATCTGCATATCAATTTAGCTCATATTGCTTTGATATAATGGAACTACGCATGCCCAATTTAATGATGGCTAGTGATATGGTCATACAACCTATGACCTACATATTTGATCTTGGTTTCACTTCACAAGTGCACTGTGAATTAGAACATTGGTCACAATGGATATATGAATTCTTAATTATATCAAGCTAGCAAATATGTTACAACTTTCTTTGCGTTAAGTTGCTTGCTTATCAAAAACAGTAGATACAAGTAAGTGTAAACTAATTATTGAAAAGAGTATTCTCGCCATCAGTATATTGTTTAATCTTGGCTAGGGTTTAGCATATGGAGCTACGAAGCATACCATGTTACTTTCTAAAGAAGGCTTAAATTTTTAGTGCATAATTACTTGCCGTCCTTGTTCAAATGGACTATCCTTTTCTGTTACGACTATATCATATGGATTTCAAGCTCCAATTGAAGTGAAAACTCTGATGATGTATATTACTTATTAGCCTTCTGTTGGAAAATGATGATAGTGGGTCGCTATGCTGCTATTTCTAAGTCATGTTTATCATTAGCTATACTTCATGTTTTTATCAAAACATTCACCACATTAATGTGTTGGATATTTATGATAGCTTTGCATCGTATACCTCTTGCAACATTGTGGGGGTGAAATTCATTTCTAGTCGTGCTGTTCTCCGAATGAAACTTTTCTTCTTTTGTGTTACAAAATGGCCTATTCTATGCATTATATTTGGTTACATTGTTATATCTGACTATTTTGCTTTTTCTGAAGACCTATTTGGTATGTACTGCCAAGTGTGGCTTCTTTAGCATCTGATGCATAGTTCTGACCTGTATTATTCAGTTCGATATAGAATTGCAAACTGCATTATGTCGGATCATGAAGTTTTGCCTGGTTGTACGAACTTTATCTATATCTATTCCTTTCCTTAGAATGTTGCAAATGTATGGTATGCAACATTTTTATTATAGCTGGCTTCAAATCAGATTGATCCACCAATGACAAAAATTGTAGTAAAAAAGATGGAATTTGGGGTACATGACTCTCTGCTAGAGATTACGCAGGATCATTTCTTTAATTCCCATTGATATGGCTTAGAGATTATAGAATTAGGTCTTGGGCCTAACTTACACAAAATAGCTCAAAGTGAGGAGTATTGCCCAAGTCTGATAAGGAAACCCCCCATCTCATTAACTTCCGATGTGGGAGCCCAACATTGGGTGAAATGAATTCTGCTATTATACCATGTAAAATTAGGTTTTGGCCAATCTTTCTCCCTTTGAGCTAAGCTTTTGGGGTCCCAGTTAGGCCCAATACCTAATTTCACAAGGCCTATGAATGTGATCTAATTTTTTGTTCTTCACACCGTTTGTCTCTTTATGAAGACACTGAGATTAATAAGAACATGACGTGTCTCAAATAGGGATGTCCCTTTTTGCCGAGATATATTTGCTAAATAGTTTAGAAACTAGTTATGTCCTTATTGGTGGATTCATTAGTGCTAATTTCTTTAGGTCAATCTTATCATTATTTACTTGCATATTGAGACTTATATTTACTCATAAACAATAAATCACACAAGATTTTCTGTAAGCAATGTCACATTTTAAAATGAGTAGAACACTATAACATCATATTAAAAATTAACAATTAACTTGACAAAATATAAACAAAACACCATCCACGTATATTCCTCTTAATTTTCTTGTTTTTCATTTGTGAAATGTATATTTGAAATAACTTCATTAGAAATAATACCAAGTACATTTTTTTTTATACAGGGCACCAAATAACCTCTAAAAACTCATTGTTCAGGAAATAGATGAAAGGAAAAAAGAAAAGGAAAAGAAAGAAAATGGCATGACTCCATCCTTCTCTCAACCATCAAATAGTTTATTGTCAAAGAGTCAATAAATGTTATTCTAGTCTAATGTTCTATGTTTTGTCAACCTTTCAAGAGGTCAGCGGTACGAACTGAATGGCTGGACATGTTCCTTTTATAGATGAGGCGCAATAATATTAAAACAACAAATGAAGGTGCTAGCTTCGACCTCATGACATCTAGTAGAAAATTGAGGCACCCGACCAAATGAGCTGTGTAGCTCTTGGTTTCAACTGTCAAACGGTTATGTTTATTCTTTTTCATTATACAGACATTTAGTAAAATTTTCTGACGAAGCGGTATTATTTTACTCAATTTATCTACTTCCTGTTTCTGCCTTTTAATTATATAGACATATATTAGTAAAATTTTCCGACAAATCAGGGTCATATAACACCGCTTGGCTTAAGATAAATCCACCCCTGCACATAAAAATGTAACACAAACAGATCGTCGTGCGTGCATAAAGTAATTATTTGGAGACATATATTCAAATTTGTTGCTGTAGAAGTTCGTGATCTTGAATTCACATGCATAAAGGAATGAGAAATTTGATGGACTATTATGTGCATTTAAGTAGTGAAGGGGTTGGTGTATAGATATTAGGCATTGATGTAAGACCAGTTACCTAATGGTTATCAGTAGCCGTTTTGGTTTTACCAGAAGAATATTGTTCCATCGTCTTTTGAGTTGTCTTGACTTGTACTGTCTTGTGCAGAAGCTTCAGTTGGATGATAAATTGGAAGGAACTTGTAAAAGAACATCTGATTCGTTTGGCCAGGCTTCCAAAAAGAAACAACGGTACTTGTAAGAATTTCTTAAGTTGTAATTTCTGTCTTCCTTGTGGCTTTCTCGAGTATGTGACCTATGCTAAAAAGTCTTGACTATATTTTGTGCAATTCACAGAAAATTGAAGAAGGCATCTTCATCAGTTGTTCTAATCAAGAGCATTCCAACAAGTAAGAAAAATGGAGTAGGTTTTGCTAAGAATTCTCTGAAGCCATCTCATCGACAGTGTCAGGCTCAATAAGCAACCAAACATTGTTGTCTGATTGCAAATTCATCTGTACCTTGCCATCTTTGGATTATTTAAGCATGCCAGTTTCCAGAAACAAGTAGTCCATTATATAAGATGCTGAGCGGAGCAGGAAGAATTGTATAAATACCACTCACTGTGCAGAGAATTATAATTGTAACAATTTTTTGTTGATGCAACACACTATTTTGCTTATCAGGATGCAAACATTTAAGCTATCATTGCTCAAAGTCGAATACGTTCAGTCAATTTTATCAAAGATATAATTTTTCTTGGAGTTGTGAAGTTACACTGATACAGGCTACTCAAACATCTGCTGTTTTAAATTTGTTTGAGGACAGTCCAGTCAAGTACACAGCTGAAGCTCCCATTTTGGCAATGTAACAGTTTCTTGGTTTGCCATCTATTCCCTATTTAAATTTTTTAGATAAGTAATTGTTTTCTGTTGGCTGAGAGGAGTGTTGAAGACATCAACGAGTAAGGGTAAGTAATGGTGTTTCTGTATGTCGTTTTGCATTTTCGTCATTTCTATTCTGAAAGAAGCACTTCCTTTTTCTCTCCTTAAAAGTGATCTTTGGTGGTTTCAACTAGACATTGCTTAATCTTAATGATGAATATCATTTGTTTGAACCACCTTTCGGCGATCACAGGACTATGTAGAATTGGACTCTTATGGCCTCTTCTTTTGGCTTAATTTTTAGAAAGCATAAGTTGGGGAGTTTTTCTTGACTGGAAAATGTTGGAAAACCAGAGAGATTAGTCATGATTTGAAACAAACGTTATTTTCTTAATGAGACTAATTCAAATAACCAATGATAATAGGAGATCATTTATTCATTTGGTTATTGTTCTAATTTTACTAGGAACAAATTTTTCATTTAATTATAACTCTTATCGATAATATTATCATGAGTTGGTTTACATACTAGGACAATCTTTTCCAAAGTTTTTTTTTTTGTCAATATTTACAAAGGTGTAAAAATTGTTTGAAAAATTTATGTAGTTTGGCGCGCCTGGTATTATCTTAAACTCAAATGATAAAAATTATTTAGTAAGCAGTACTAAATTTGGTTTTTAACCCGTTACTGGTAGGAGAGTGACACTTTGGAGCAACAGCTTAACTATCGTCATCTACCTTATCGCTAAGCAACTGGCTGCAGTGTTGCTTCCTTTGCTACTATGTCGACGCCCACCAAATCTTTTCGTCTTTCACCTTCTCCGTCTTGTTTATCTCCCCCCATACGAACTCTCTTTCCTTCTGCTTTGCTCCCTTCTCAGAAACTCACATTTTCCTCACAAAAACAAGATAAACTACCTTTACACTTTCTGGTTCCTCAAGAATCCACGCTTTTACAGCTCAAATGCAACGCCCTCGCCATCAAAGACAGCTCTACAAATTCTTTCGTCGATTCCGGTGAGTTTCTTTCTCTCAGGTCAAATATCAAACACATGATGTGTTTCTATCATCCCCATTTCTTTGACTGCTCTTGAATGGTCTCTTTTCTCAGGGGTGATGCTATTTTCACTCTTTCGAGAAATTGGGTTCAATGAGACTGATACTGAAGCTCTTTTGGATGCCCACCCGGTAATTAGCCTGACGCCGTTCGAATCCATACGCACGCGAATTCATTCTTTGCAGTCCCTTGGGGTCAGCGGTCTTGCTCTTTCAAGATTGATTGTGAAAAGACCAGATGTTTTAACAGCTGTGGAAATTGATGGCCTTGTTAGTTTTCTTATCGAAGGTGATTTGGAATTGGCAGGAAAAATCAAATCTTCACAGATTGAACATCTTTTTAACTCGACAGAACCAAGGTTTCTTGAAGGATTTGAAACAAAGGTTAGATTGTTACTCGAATTTGGGATTACCCAAGACACAATTGTTCACGTTCTCAACAATGCCAACTTAGCAAAGGCATTTTGTCTCAAGTCATTTGAAGATATAGAAAGAATGCTTACTTTCTTGAACCGTTTTGGTGGTGGTGATTTGATCCTTCGCCGACCAGCACTTCTCAATTATGACCTTGATGCCCAGTTGATTCCCAGGGTAGGGTTCCTCTTGGAGCTGAGTGGGGGTGATGAGACCGGAACTGCAACTGTGTTGCGTAAGTTGCCTTTTGTTGTAGCATACAGTGTTGATCACTTAAAAGATCACGTAGAGTTCTTGAAATCATATGCTGGCTTAAGTGAGGAAGAGATCTTTCGAATTGTTTTAGTTTATCCCAACATGTTTAGTGCCAGCAGGAAAAGAAAATTGCATCCTCGAATTGATTTTCTAAAGCAATGTGGATTGAGTTCACATGATATATTCAGGTTCTTGATAAAAGCTCCTTTATTTCTAAGTCTGTCATTTGAGGGGAATCTCGCTTACAAGCTGGTTTTTTTGGTGAAGATTGGGTATAAGAAGAATACGAAGGAATTGGCTATGGCAATGGGAGCTGTTACCAGGACTAGCTGCAAAAATATGCAAGAAGTTATTGGTGTATTTCTGAACTACGGCTTGACTTTTGATGACATTCTGGAGATGAGCATGAAACATCCGCAGGTATTACAGTACAATCATGAGTCACTGGAGGAGAAGATGGACTACTTGGTTGAGGAGATGGGTCGTGAAGTTGGGGAGCTATTGGCTTTTCCTGCATTTCTTGGGTACAAGCTTGACGGAAGGATTAAACACAGGTACGAAGAAAAAAGAAAGATCTTAGGGGAAGGCATGTCACTCAATAAACTTCTGAGTGTGTCTGCTGCAAGATTTTCAACAAAAAGCAAGAGGAAGGGACGAGTTCCTGCCGTTAGTGGCCTCGATGAGAGTGATGACTGATTGAAATGATTTTGAGAAATTATATGTTGTTATAATCATGTGAAAATCTCTATTCAATGTTAAACCCAAAGGTTTGATGGTTCCGTTAGATCAATTCATTTTTGCGGATTCCTGGTTTTGGTCTTCTGCCCGAGTTCGGTACGTGCCTATGGACATATCTGTGGAGGAATGGAAGAAATATAAACAACACCTTCTTTCATTGGCTGAGCATTGGATGTTGAGGTATTGGTGTTCTTCATGGCCGAGTAAGGACATGATTTTAACTTTTAGGCTGTCTTTCTAGAAAAGTATGGTGAGCTTCCTTGCGTTATTCGTAAATAGGGCTTCTTATAAACTAGTGATCGTACATTAGTGCAAGTTCTCAATACACACAACAGATAGTTGACAGCACATTGAAACTGCTATTCCTGTTGATAATGTACTATAGAGCTGCCAATCCCTTTGATATTGACACTCTTTGAAATTGTAAATCAGTATCATATATTGCAAATTCTGATTTATCTTATGCCTATATTTCCTTTTAAATTATGGTGCATATGTGCTTTTTAAAGACAAATTATACAGCTATACTAGGAAAAGACTACATTGTGGTGGTGTTTTGAATTTTTTGTTGATTTAAGTGTCCCTGTTTTCCGTGATCTGATCCTTGAAAATCGAGTTGGCCTCCTGATTCTTCTTTTAGTTTTGAACTGATGCACAAGATTGAATAATTCCTTGACTGTATAAATCATATTCTTTTGCTGGAGAAACAATAATCTTGTGGATTTTTGGCAGAATAGCTGTGTTCCATATAAACCATAGATTCATATCTTCTCCTCATCAAATGAGCTTTATCTTAAGCAACTATGTCAGATACAACATAATTATGTGGAACGTGGTTTCTTTACTTTTTTTGTTTGGATCTATCTTAGTGTTGGCAATGGGTTTTCGATGTTCATATAAAGTTTGAGACTCATTTGTCAACAGTGAAGCCTTACCCTCTGGACCTCTCCAGAGTCGTATATTTTGATGTCCATGGCAGAGATTTCATTGAAGATGTTAAGTGAAAACATTTCCACCAAAAGTTGCTTGATTTTAAGTGAAGTCATTTACGAATTTGACTTATATGTCATTTCAATTTCTTTTAGGAAGGTGTTATGTTGAACACATTTTGACATCTGTACTTTGCATTGATCAAATTCTTCTTCATTACATTGTTGTAAATATTGATTCAGTCAACAAAGCCAGCTGTAAGAATTGCAGTCCTTTGAAAAAGAAAAGAAACATGGTGCATGATGTCCTAACTAGCCTTGTATTTCTTATCTTTTGAAGGTACTACATAGCTGCTTTCTGTTTCTTCAGCTAGATTAACTTTAATATCATATATAAACTTTGTTTCTGTATTTACATGGACCTCTGTTGCCTGAAATGAGAACTTTAAACTATTAGAGCATCATAGGAGGACAACAACAGTTAGAGAAGATTCTGTAGTCTTGCTTTAACATTTGAACGTGCTAGCCGTTTGTTTTAGGAATACTCTTTGGTCATGAGTTGCATCAACTATTAACATGAGTACTATAGAGAATGGTTTAGTAAAAGAGCAATAGTGAAAATAACTGTGCACTTCTTTTTAGTCTGTGAGTCTATTCAGCTGTGAAAATTTCATTCACCTCTAATTTCTGTTTAGTTCATGTTGATTTCTAACTAATTAAAATGATTAAAAGAAACTCTGCAGAAGATATGTTGGTTGATTTCTTGAACTCTCAAACAACCAGTTCTGTATGAACATGAAGTTGAGGTATTTCCCTCTTTCTGGTAAGCCATTTGACACATCCTTCCTTTTTTCCTTAAAAATGAATCAGCACTTTAGTCTTCTGTAGCAGCTTTCACAATTTTTTTCCCAATAGAATTTGTAGCAGCTGGGGCAACCTTTTTAGTTTTCATGATTGAGACGCTCATTCTTGTTGGCTACACCAGACTCTTAGATATCTTAGTTTTTTGGATAACCATGGTGTCATATTCCACTGTATACTTGCATCCTTCTGTCGTTCTGTTTGTACATGTATAAGACAACTCTGTCCATTAAGATGGATTTGACCCTGCTCTCCCATGGTTCTCGTTCAAAAGGGGCACACCTTTGGTAAAATGGATTTTAGATCCTTTTCAGGTTGAGTATAACTCAATAAGTTCCTGATCTTGCCATAATTTGGTCTCACCTGTACGGTAGGATGTGCAAAGACTTCTGCTTTCTTAAAATTAAACTGTTCTTTATTTTTAGTTCCATGACATCTTTTCCTTCTCCATTTCTATTGTTTGACAGGATTGGAGTTTTCTAGCTGCTTTGACAAATATCCACTTGTAATAATGCTAATTGGAATATAACCAGCATTCTCAAGGTGATTGAAAAATAGTCACAAACTTATAAAACCACAATACACATGTTTCTTCTTCTGGGCTCCAAGATATATAACTGGAAATTGTTGCCCAAGCATAGAGAGACTTTTATTGCCATCGACAGATGGAATTTGCCTTTTTAATGAAACGCATATATTAATTGAGAATCAAGCTCTCATTCATAAGGTGAAAGTTCAGTAGTCAACTAACTGAGCTATTAAAATTCTCCTAAATAACTGAAGTTTGATAGTTCTTCGAAGACATGATAGTTCTTCGAAGACATCATAATGGTTGCAGCCAGGGGCGGCTTATGGGAAAATTTATGATGCACATGATCGCTAAAATAGGTGTGGATCTATGTGTATGGGTTGGGTGACACGACATCCAAACATATCAGTTGATCTATAGTTTGTTATATAGAATGTGAGTATTTGTGTGGATAACATTGTTATGTCGTCATTGAATCACTTTTTTTGTTGTTCAAGTTCTCTAAATCACAAAGATGAACATATGAACTGAAGCCAAATTTTATCAAACCCAACCAAATATTAACTATTTGATCTTGTAAATAGCAATACATCTATGTTCAAAGCTATGTGACACCATCAACCTTCAAATTCTGGATTCACTTTTGTCGTGTACATTTTTCTATTTCTTTCCCCCAACCCCCCGAGTTTTTAGTGGTGCACTGTCCATGTTTGTGAATGGTTAAAATTAGCTATCAATGACATGGCCAATTAGGTGAGTCATATTCGCAATCACATCTAAATTTGATGGTTACTGAAGTGAAGTGGTAAGTACTCTTTTATCTTTAATCAGATGTCTCGAGTCCGAGTTCCACTGAACTCAGAGTAGCCTTTGTAAGGGAGTGCTTTACCCCTAATTTGAAACTTTTCGGCACAAATCCGAATTTAGTCGGACTCCAATTTGGTACCAGACATCAGATGGAAAATCAAAAAAGATGTACTTACTCTATACTTTATCAACTGGACTCTTAAACTTATACTCGTATGAGTTTGTATTCTGAACCCTTTTACTCTATACTTTACCAACTGGACTCTTAAACTTATCAAAAAACAATATTTGAAATTCCTTGATCATTAATCAAATCTATGTGATATAAATATTGTTGAGTTGGAAAAATTTGTGAATACACTCGCTTTCAAGCATGTAAATACATTATATTTAATTTAAAAATTTATCTTTTTAAATAAAAAACTTATTTCTTCATTGACTTACTCCCGCATCACCCTAATTTCTGTTCTTCTCCAGCACTTTTCCCACCGTAACCCTAAACTTTCTTCTCTTCTTCTTCAACAAAATCACCCACCAACATAAAGTGTGATGGTGAGTATTGAAAAAGTTGAAAATTTCATTGATAAGCTAGAGAAAGCTTGAAGACAACAAATTATTGGTCTTATGAATTTGTGAAATTAATTTAAATTTGTGATTGAGGCTCATTGACTTTGTGCTAGTGAACTTGTAGTTGAAATTTCAAATCGAATAAAGAAGAATTTCATATATTTAGCATGAATTTGGTGCTCAAACTGTAAGTATATATGAGAATTGAAGAACATGACTATTTAAACATTTCAGAATTTATAAAAGTTAAATATTTGATTCTTTTTTAATCTTTTTGAATATTTAATATCTGATATATCACTGAAAATGACATGAATTATATGGGTAAGAGGTTGTATTACACATCTGATGGGAAAAAATATTTAAAATAAAGAGTCTTAACACATATTTCTACATTTACAAGCATTTTTTTAAAAAATACGAAACATGTGTTATTTTTCTTATATAATAGACGATTGAACTGGCTCTTCGGAGCATTCCAAGTTCTTTGCATATACCTTTGTAATGGATTGGGGAACCACCACGTTAAAAGGTGATTCATTTTATTTTCAAATGATGATATGACCATTTTTTCCGTTATATCGAAATCATCTTTTCAAACCTTATTTTACAAATTTGTCTGTTAAGTTCTAGTATATTCTCCTTAAGTTGTTGTCAATAATATTAGTAAGAGTTCTTATAATTGAAGTTAACCAGTACATTTTATGAGTATTAAAAAATTAGTCTTCATTTTTTTTTGTTATTTTATTTCATTTAAATTGTGAAGCTTGTTAATTAATCTTATTTAAATTGAGGACAAATTTTATAAATTTGATTACTACGTTCTTGGTTAATTTGAAATCTAATTTCACAAATAACGGCTCTTTTGTAACAACCACTTTCCTTATATTGATATTTTGTTTCCAAATTATTTTGAAATCTAATTTCTCTCTTCTCTTCTCTTCCTCCTCACTACCATTCTCTTTCACATTACCATTAAATTAGGCGATGAAGATGATGGTGACGAGAATAAAATTGGCAAAGGAGTAGAGACATTGCTATGTTTCTTGAATCCATTTTCGTATTCAGGTACTTTTTTTCCTCATTTTTGTCTGACTTAGGGTTGGGGTTTTGCGGGAATTTGGTACATCAGTCATGGGTGTTATCTCTATCTCCTGTTACTGCTTAGAATTAGGAATGAAACATACAATTTTGTTTTGTTGAAACCCTTCTTCTTGTATATTGATTAATTTTAGTGAATTCAATTGAGATGACTTTGGATCTTCATCGATTCATTTCCTTCTCGTTTCTGTGTTGTTTTACCTATATGTATCTATTTTCTTTCTGTATTAATTGATGATTGTTCGATTCTGATAATTACCCAAATGATTTTCACCTCTTCAATATGAATTTCCAAACTTTTTGAGTTTTGCACTAATGGAGTCTGAAAAAAATAAATTAATATGGATAATTTCAATAACTAGCAGCTTCATAGAGGCAGAGTTTTTGAAAATTGATATTAATATACATTTGGCTAGATTTTGTTGCCGTGGAGATGTTTGAGCAAAGTCCCAAAAGAATTTTTGTTTGATCACAGTGGGCTTGCTTGAAGTTAAAGGCGCAAATAGAGATGCACCAGGTTCAAATGCAAGACTCTTGGCCACAATAGTAGCAATTATTCCTATTCTATATTCCAATTAAAAAAAAAGAAAAGGAATAAAATTTCAGAATTAGGGATATCTAGCTACAGAAGAAGTACTTTGAATCAAAAGACAAGTTGAAATATGTTGTATGTATTTTTTCTATATATGATGTCATGTGAGGGTGTAGGGTGTCTTTGTTTCTGCAAATATATTTAGTGGGGTTAAACTTGTAGTTTACTCTCTTCTCAGCACTTGCCAACGAAGATGATCCATCTTTTCTGTTGTATTGTTTGTAATGGCATTTTAATATTTACTCAGAAACTCTGATTTTATATATGATTCTTTTTTTTTGTCTTCTTTATTCAATCATTTTTGTTTGTTTACTCTGGATCTATGTGCCTAAACACGAGTTGACGCATTTGTCATGTTCATGTGAAGATTAGTTGTATTTAGGGTCCTGAAATTACCACTACTACTATTTAGTTAACTTAAAATTATTCTACTTCACAATTATAGATCCAAGTCAGAAGAGAATTCGAAACAGAATCTGTCCTGTGGCAAGTCAGATTTGGAAACCTATGAGAAAGATTTGGAAAACCACACCAGCTTCTGTTTGTTGGATATTAATTATGGAAGGGAAGAAATGCAAGATGTTTTGAAAGAAAAGCAGATTCTGTACAGAAGATTAAGGTTAGATGCTTATGACTTTTGGCTTTTTGATTGATCTTCAAGATGAAAATAGCTTGGTAAATTTCATAGACTCATTACACGGATAATTGTACAGAAGAACCTTTTCTTTTTGCTTTTGTGTATAGGAGTGTTCTGACGATATTAATGTACTAGCACCAAGTTAGTGCTACATTATTTTTAATTTTTTCCTTATCAATATAAGCCTGTATAGATGGAATTTTTAGGATGAAAATGAGTTTTTCAGTTGATTTGTCTTCTTCTTTCTTTGCTTTTGCAACCATGTCACACCTTTTTAACGCACAAAGTTATCAATGGGTTAAGGTATTCATCCAAGCACTCCCCTGCCTCTTCCTGGTTAAGAGGTTATTCGTACCTCTTTCTTTGCAGCACTATTCCTTTGTAAGTAGATCACCAGTAACTCGATCACAATCTGCCTGAGGTAACTACTAAACAATGTTACAACAACTTGGTTTTCTTCGAGTAGCAGAGAGATGATGACGTAAGAAAAGGACCTAAAAGTGGACTGAGAGAGCTTGTTTTCTTCGTCCGTGGAAAGAAACAGTCTGATGTAGCATCTAAGGTTCAACCAGAATGTTCATGGAAAGAATGCCAAAAAAGTAATGAGCAACCTAGAACCAAGAGTTGGGAGTGTTTAGTTGTCAATTGAGACCAAGTTGAGGTGTCTAGATGTGCCACTCTCAAAGTTGGAGTGCTTACTTGCCAGCTGAGACGAAGCTTTGAGTATTATTTGTTTATGCATTCTGATTTTTTTTTTAATCAAGAACTCATCTCTCTGAATATCTGCAATTTTGCTGCTCTCTCGTTTGCAAGTTCAATTAGATGCTCTGATAATTGTTTCAACGTCACATTATTGTGGCAAATTTTGTGTTCAACAGTTGTATATCTATTATGGATTGACAAATTTTACAAGAGTTTGACCTCTTTGTAGCATCAAATAGCCGATTCCGATCCCGGACAATGAAAGTGCATTGCAGTAGGTTGATGACCAGGTTCAATGTGGAATTTTAGTCTATGCCACTGTTCACATCTCAGTCAGTTCTCTTTCTCTCCTTATTTGTGGTTTTTTGAATTTCTGTTGAACTAATATTTCTGTATCACCATTCATGACTTTGGATCCTTTACAACCTTGTTTAATTATATGTGATCTCTAGGTTGATTTAATTTAGAAGCACCATCTGAATCACATTTAAACCAACCTGGTTAGGTAGTTTCCAACACTTTCTCCTCTAAATATCGGAAAGGGTTGATTCCTTGAAATGCACATGTCAGCATTCAGTTTTTTTTAGTCAACATTCAGTTCACTAGCCACGAATATGGTTCTTTGCTCTCTCTTTTCCCTACTTCATTTAAGTGAGCGTATGAACTTGTAATTTTATCTTCTGGGATCTGCTGCCTGATTTAATGCAACATGACTTGGTGAATCTTGTCATTTGCCAAAGTTAATGACTGCAGATTTTCATTATTATTGTATTAGTATTTTAGAATTAATTAGCACAAGTGTCCATCCTGCACTCTATAAAACAAACTTTGAAGATCACTCTCCAAGATTGATATTTTTCCAAGAATGACATGTTTTCAAGAATGATAACTTTCCAGTGATATGTTGGTGTATATCATTGATTACTTGCACATCTATCCCTTCCTTAACAAAAAAAACATATCTTTCCATTGTTTTTTGCCAGCTTAATCTCCGCAGGTGTTTCATATATTGAAATGGATCCAATATTTATTAGTTGATAATATTCAATGATAAATCTATTGAATATAGAAGAAAATATCGCTATCCCTTTCCTTTGTTACATTCTTTGTCAGCTAACATACATGTGTTACTCTCTCTCTCGATAATTATAACTCTGAATAGTTTATTAAATATTTTGGAATACGAAATTATGATAAACAAAATTTGTATACTTTCTAAGGGCGAGGCGGGGGACCACAAGGCACAGCGCCTCGGGGTCCTTGGGTGGGTGGGGGGGGGCTTGGGACAAGGCGCCTCGAGGTCCCAAGGGAGGGAGGGTGCGGGGTGGAGGGGATTAGGAAGTGGTAGGGGTATATGTAGGGGGAAAGGTAGGTTAGAAGGGTAGTGGGGTAGTAGGGGGTAGGGTAGGCTGGGTGGGTAGGGTAGGATAATGAGGTAGGTAGGATAAGGGGTTAAAGGTTAGAAAGGTAGATGGTAGGTGGGGTAGGATAGGGGATTAGGAAATGGTAAGGGTATGTAAACGAAAGGTAGGTTAGAAGCGTACTGAAGGGTAGGTTAGGTGGGTGGGGTAGGATAAAGGTTAGGTTGGTAAGGATAAGGGGGTAGGAAAGGTAGTAAGGTAGTAAGGGGGGTAGGAGGGTTCTCAGGGCGTGCGCCCTGAGGAATCCGAGGGGGGTAGAAAGGTAGTAAGTGGGGTAGGAGGGGGGGGGGGGTTCTCGGGGCTTGCGCCCTGAGGACTCCGGGGGGGTAGGAGGGGGGACGACGGGGTTCTCGGGGCTAGCGCCCTGAGGACTCCCGGGGGGGGGGTAGGGTAGGGGGGGTTCTCGGGGCTGGCGCCCTGAGGACTCCGGGGGGGTAGGGGTAGGGGGGGTTCTCGGGGCTGGCGCCCTGAGGACTCCCGGGGGGTGGGGGGGTAGGGGTTAGGGGGGGGTTCTCGGGGCTGGCGCCCTGAGGACCCCCGAGGGGGTAGGGGTAGGGGGGGTTCTCGGGCTGGCGCCCTGAGGACTCCCGGGGGGGGGGGGGGGGTAGGGGTAGGGTTTCTCGGGGCTGGCGCCCTGAGGACTCCCGGGGGGGTAGGGGTAGGGTAGGGGTAGGGGAGGGGGGGTAGGGGTACGGGGTTCTCGGGGCTGGCGCCCTGAGGACTCCCGGGGTGGGGGTTCTCGGGGCGGGGGTTCTCGGGGCTGGCGCCCTGAGGACTCCCAGGGGGTGGGGGGGTTCTCGGGGCGTGCGCCCTGAGGACTCCGGGGGGTTCTCGGGGCGTGCGCCCTGAGGACTCCGGGGGGGGGGGGGGGAGTTCTCGGGGCGTGCGCCCAAAGGACTCCGGGGGGGGGGGGTCTCGGGGCGTGCGCCCTGAGGACTCCGGGGGGGTGGGGGTGGGGGTTCTCGGGGCGTGCGCCCTGAGGACTCCGGGGAGGGGGGGGTGGGGGTTCTGGGGGCGTGCGCCCTGAGGACTCCGGGGGGGTGGGGGTGGGGGTTCTCGGGGCGTGCGCCCTGAGGACTCCGGGGGGGGGGGGGTTCTCGGGGCGTGCGCCCTGAGGACTCCGGGGGGGTGGAGGTGGGGGTTCTCGGGGCGTGCGCCCTGAGGACTCCGGGGGGGTGGAGGTGGGGGTTCTCGGGGCGTGCGCCCTGAGGACTCCGGGGGGGGGGGAGAGTTATCGGGGCGTGCGCCCTGAGGACTAGGGGGGGGGGGTGTTCTCGTGGCGTGCGCCCTGAGGAGTTCGGGGGGGGAGGGGGGGGTTCTCGGGGCGTGCGCCCTGAGGACTCCGGGGGGGGGGGGGGGTTCTCAGGGCGTGCGCCCTGAGGACTCGGGGTCGGGGGGGGGGGGGGGTTCTCGGGGGTGCGCCCTGAGGACTCCGGGGGGGGGGGGGGGTTCTCGGGGCGTGCGCCCTGAGGACTCCGGGGGGGGGGGGGGTTCTCGGGGCGTGCGCCCTGAGGACTCCGGGGGGGGGAGGGGGGGGGGTTCTCGGGGCGTGCGCCCTGAGGACTCCGGGGGGGTGGGTGAGGGGGGGGTGGGGGGGGTTCTCGGGGCGTGCGCCCTGAGGACTCCGGGGGGGTAGGGGGGGGTTCTCGGGGCGTGCGCCCTGAGGACTCCGGGGGGTAGGGGGGGTTCTCGGGGCGTGCGCCCTGAGGACTCGGGTGGGGTGGGGGGGTTCTCGGGGCGTGCGCCCTGAGGACTCCGGGGGGGTTCTCGGGGCGTGCGCCCTGAGGACTCGGGGGGGGGGGGGAGTTCTCGAGGCGTGCGCCCTGAGGACTCCGGAGGGGGTGTTCTCGTGGCGTGCGCCCTGAGGACTCCGGGGGGGAGGGGGGGTTCTCGGGGCGTGCGCCCTGAGGACTCCGGGGGGTTCTCGGGGCATGCGCCCTGAGGACTCCGGGGGGAGGTTCTCGGGGCGTGCGCCCTGAGGACTCCGGGGGGGGGGGGGGGGTTCTCGGGGCGTGCGCCCTGAGGACTCTGGGGGGAGGGGGGGGGGTTCTCGGGGCGTGCGCCTGAGGACTCCGGGGGGGTCCGGGGGGGGGGGGGGGTTTCTCGGGGCGTGCGCCCTGAGGATTCCGGGGGGGTGAGGTGGGGGGGTTCTCGGGCGTGCGCCCTGAGGACTCCAGGAGGGTGAGGGGGGGTTCTCGGGTCGTGCGCCCTGAGGACTCCGGGGGGGGGGTGAGGGGGGTTCTCGGGTCGTGCGCCCTGAGGACTCCGGGTGGGGGGGGGGGGGGGGTTCTCGGGTAGTGCGCCCTGAGGACTCCGGGTGGGTGGGGGGGGGTTCTCGGGCGTGCGCCCTGAGGACTCCGGGTGGGTGGGGGGGGGGTGGGGTTCTCGGTCGTGCGCCCTGAGGACTCCGGGTGGGTGGGGGGTTCTCGGGTCGTGCGCCCTGAGGACTCGGGGGGGGTGGGGGGTGGGGGGGTTCTCGGGTCGTGCGCCCTGAGGACTCGGGTGGGGTGGGGGTGGGGGGGTTCTCGGTGCGTGCGCCCTGAGGACTCCGGGTGGGGGGGGGGGTGGGGGTTGGGGGGTTCTCGGGGCGTGCGCCCTGAGGACTCCGGGTGGGGTGGGGGTGGGGGGGTTCTTGGGGCGTGCGCCCTAAGGACTGGGTGGGTGGGGGGGGGGGTTCTCGGGGCGTGCGCCCTGAGGACTTCGGTGGGGTGGGGTGGGGGGGGGTTCTCGGGGCGTGCGCCCTGAGGACTCCGAGGGGGGGGGGTTCTCTGGGGCGTGCGCCCTGAGGACTCCGGGGGGGGGGGTGTTCTCGGGGCGTGCGCCCTGAGGACTCCGGGGGGGAGGGTGTTCTCGGGGGGGGGGGGGGGGGGGGGGGGGGGGGGGGGTTCTCGGGGAGGGCGCCCTGAGGACTCCGGGGGGGGTGGTGTTCTCGCGCGCCTGAGGGACTCGGGGGGTGGGTTCTCGCGCGCGCCCTGAGGACTCCGGGGGTGGGGTGGGGGTTGGGGGTGGGGGTGGGGGTTCTCGGGGCGTGCGCCCGAGGACTCCGGGGGGGGGTGGGGGGTGGGAGGGGGGGTTCTCGGGGCGTGCGCCCTGAGGACTCCGGGGGGTGGTGGGGGGGTGGGAGGGGGGAGGGGGGGTTCTCGGGGCGTGCGCCCTGAGGACTCCGAGGGGTGGGGGGGTTCTCGGGGCGTGCGCCCTGAGGACTCGGGGGGGAAGGGGGGGGAAGGGGGGGGGGGGGGGTCTCTGGGCGTGCGCCCTGAGGACTCTGGGGGGAAGGGGGGGGTTCTCGGGGCGTTTTTATGTCAGTTTGAAGTTCAAATTTTCACAAGTACCATTTTAAAGTCATATTTCACGAAACTTCAAATGGTCGTAGATTTTTCGTCGAGCATCTTTTGAGGGCGATTTTATTTTTAAACTTGCTTATTTTTTTGACATCTTCGCGGTATACCCAATTCTTTTGATCGATTTGACTATCATTTTTTCCTTATAATTTTGTCCTATATTTGGTCAAAAACCGATAAACGTAAACTATAAGTCATACTATGGCAGGGCGTAGTGTTTTTTCGCATACAATAAAAAAAATAGTCAGGTTGAAAATGTTTTTTGGCTCGATCGGACATCGGATGCGCGTTTTATGTCCGTTTGAAGTTCAAATTATCAAAAGAACCTTTTAAAGTCACATTTCGTGAAACTTTAAATGGTCGTAGATTTTTCCTCGAGCATCTTTTGGGGGCGATTATTTTTTTATACTTTCTTATTTTTTTGAAATCTACGCTTGACATCCAATCCCTTTGACCGATTTGACTGTCATTTTTTTCTTATAGTTTTGCCCTATATATGGTCAAAAACCGATAAACGTAAAACTAAAAATCCTATGACAGTGCATGTTTTTTTTGCATAGATATAAAAAAATCGGGTTAAAAAAATCAGCTTGATCGGACATCGAATTCACGTTTTATGTCCGTTTGAAGTTCAAATTTTCACAAATACCCCTTTAAAGTCAGATTTAATGAAACTTCAAATGGCCATAGATTTTTTGTCAAGCATCTTTTGGGGACAATTCTATTTTTAAACTGTCTTATTTTTTTGAGATCTACGCGGTACACCCAATAATTTTTACCGATTTGACTTTCATTTTTTCCTTATAATTTTGCCTTATATATAGTCAAAAACGGATAAACGTAAAAAATATAAGTCTTTTTGTAGTGCGTGGTGTTTTTTCGCGTGCTTACAAAAATCAGGTTGGAAAAAAAATTCTCTCGATCTGGACATCGAATGCGCGTTTTATGTCCGTTTGAAGTTCAAATTTTCACTAGTGCCCCTTTAAAGTCACATTTCGTGAAACTTCAAATAGTCGTAGATTTTTTCTCGAGCATCTTTTGGGGGCGACTCTTTTTTTTAAAAATCTTATTTTATTGAGATCTACGCGTATACCCAATACATTTGACCGATTTGACTTTCATTTTATCCTTATAATTTTGCCCTATATATGGTCAAAAATCGAGAAATGTAAAACTATAAGTCCTATGGCAGGGCATGGTGTTTTTTCGCGTAAATATCAAAAAATAAATCAGGTTGGAAAAAATCGACTCAATCGGACATCGGATACGCGTTTTTGTCCATTTGCAGTTTAAATTTTCACAAGTACCTATTCAAAATCAGATTTCGTGAAACTTCAAATTGCCGTAGATTTTACCTCGAGCATCTTTTAGGGGTGATTCATTTTTTAAACTTGCTTATTTTTTTGATATATACGCGATATATCCAATCCCTTGATCGATTTGACTATAATTTTTACTTATCATTTTGCCCAATATATGGTCAAAAACCGATAAACGTAAAACTAAGTGCTATGAAAGTGCATGCTGTTTTTTCGCGTAGGTATCTAAAAAATTACAAGGTTGTGAAAAAAATCGACTCGATCAGAAATTGGAGTCGCGTTTTATTTCCGTTTGAAGTTCAAATTTTCGCAAGTACCCCCTTATAGTCACATTTCGTGAAACTTCAAATGGCCGTAGATTTTTCCTCGAGCATCTTTTGGGGGCGATTCTTTTTTTAAAATTGCTTATTTTTAAGAGATCTACGCAGTCCATCCAATCCCTTTAATCGATTTGACTTTCTTTTTTTCCTTATAAAACATAAAACTATAAGTCCTATGGCAGTGCATGGTATTTTTTTATCGTAGATATCGAAAAAATAATCAGGTTAGGAAAAATATCGACTGGATCGGACATCAGATTCGTGTTTTATGTCCGTTTGAAGTTTAAATTTTCACAAGTACCTCTTTAAAGTAAGATTTCGTGAAACTTCAAATGGACGTAGATTTTTCCTCGAGCATCTTTTGGGGGCGATTCTCTTTTTAAACTTGCTTATTTTTCAAGATCTATGCGGTAGAACCCAATAACTTTGACCGATTTGACTTTCATTTTTTCTTATAATTTTGCCCTATATATGGTTAAAAAAACCAATAAACGTAAAACAATAAGTCCTATGGTAGTGCGTGGTACTTTTCGCGGTAGATATGAAAAAATTATTAGGTTGGAAAAAAAATCGGATGGATCGGACATCGGATGCACATTATATGTCCGTTTGAAGTTCAATTTTCACAAGTACCCCTTAAAGTCAGATTTCATGAAACTTCAAATGTCGTAGATTATTCCTCGAGCATCTTTTAGGGGCGATTCTTTTTTAAACTTGCTTATTTTTTTAAAAATAAGCGGTAGACACAATTCCTTTGACTTTGACTTGTTTTTCCTTTTGTTTTTTCCTTAACTTTGTAATTCCATATGGTATAAAAACAGATAAACGTAAAACTATAAGCCCTATGACTGAGTGAGGTGTTTCTTCGTGTAAATATCAAAAAAATAATCAGGTTGCAAAAAAATCGACTTGATCGGACATCGGATTCGCGTTTATGTCCGTTTAAAGTTTAAATTTTCACAAGTAACCATTTAAAGTCACATTTCACAAAACTTCAAATTGCCGTAGATTTTTCCTCGAGCTTCTTTTGGGGGCGATTCTTTTTTTAAACTTGCTTATTTTTTTAAGATCTACGCGGTATACCCAATTCTTTTGACCGATTTGACTTTTATTTTTTTCCTTATAATTAAATATGGTTAAAAACCGATAAACGTAAAACTATAAGTCCTATGACAGTGCGTGCTATTTTTTTAAGTAGATATCAAAAAAAAATCAGGTTGAAAAAAAATCGTCTCGATCAAACATCGGATCACGTTTTCTGTCAGTTTGAAGTTTAAAGTTTCACAAGTACCCCTTTAAAGTCACATTTCGTTAAACTTCAAATAGACGTAGATTTTTTCTCGAGCATCTTTTGTGGGCAATTCTATTTTTAAACTTGCTTATTTTTTTGAGATATACGCGTTACACCCAATCTCTTTGACGGATTTTTACTTTTGTTTTTTCCTTATAATTTTGCCTATATATGGTGAAAAACTGATAAACGTAAAACTATAAGTCCTATGTAGTGCGTGTTATTTTTTCGCTTAGATATCAAATAAATAATCAGATTTGAAAAAAATCGACTCGATCGGACATCGGATGGCGTTTTATGTCCTTTTGAAGTTCAAATTTTCACAAGTACCCCTTTAAAGTCACATTTCGTGAAACTTCAAATGGCCGTAGATTTTCCTCAAACATATTTTGGGGGCACTTCTTTTTTTAAACTTACTTATTTTTTCGATATCTACGTGGTAGACCTAATCCCTTTGACCGATTTTACTTTCATTTTTTCATTATAATTTTGCCATATTATGGTCAAAAATCGATAAACGTAAAACCATAAGTCCTATCGTAGTGCATGGTATTTTTTTCGCGTGGATATCGAAAAAAATAATCAGGTTGGAAAAAAATTGGTTCGATCGGACATCGGATGTGTGTTTTATGTCGTTTTAAGTTTAAATTTCACAAATACTCTTTTAAAGTCAGATTTCGTGATATTTCAAATGGCCGTAGATTTTTACTCAATCATCTTTTGGTGGCGATTCTTTTTTTAAACTTACTTATTTTTTTGATATGTACGCGGTAGACCCAATCACTTTGACCGATTTGACTTTCATTTTTATCTTATAATTTTGCCCTATATGGTCAAAAACTGATAAACATAAAACTATAAGTTCTATGACAGTGCGTGATATTTTTTAGCGTAGATATCGAAAAAATAATCAGGTTGAAAAAAAAATGGCAGCACGTTTTATGTCCGTTTGAAGTTAAATTTTCACATGTACCCCTTTAAAGTCACATTTGTGATACTTCAAACGGCGTAGTTTTTTTCCTCGAGCATTTTGGAGGCGATTCTTTTTTTAAACTTGCTTATCTTTTCGACATCTATGAGTTAGCCCCAATTATTTTGACCGCTTTGACTTTTGTTTTTTCCTTATAATTTTGCTTTATATATGATCAAAAACTGATAAACGTAAAACTATAAGTCGTATGGCAATGCATGGTATTTTTTAGCTTAGATATCAAAAAAATAATCAGGTAGGAAAAAAATCGGCTAGATCGGACATCGGATGCGCGTTTTATGTCCGTTTGAAGTTCAAATTTTCACAAGTACCCATTTAAAGTCACATTTCTTGAAACTTCAAATGGCTGTAGATTTTTCCTCGAGCATCTTTTGGGGTTGATTCTTTTTTTAAAAACATGCTTTTTTGTTCGAGATCTATGTTGTACATCGAATCTCTTTGACTGATTTGACTTTATTTTTTCCTTATAATTTTGTCCTGTATATGATCAAAAAACCGATAAACGTAAAACTATAAGTTCTATGGCAGGGTGTGGTGTTTTTTCGCGTAGGTATTGATAAAATAATCAGGTTTAAAAAAATCGGCTCGATTGGACATCAAATACGCGCTTTATGTCCGTTTGTAATTCAAATTTTCACAAGTTCACCTTTAAAGTTACATTTCGTGAAACTTCAAATGACCGTAGATTTTTCCTCGAGCATCTTTTGGGAGCGATTCTTTTTTTAAACTTGATTATTTTTTTAGATCTACGTGGTACACCCAATCTCTTTGACCTATTTGACTTTTGTTTTTTCTCTATAATTTTGCCCTATATATGGTTAAAAACCGATAAATGTAAAACTATAAGTCCTATGGCAGTAAGTGGTGTTTTTTCGCGTAGATATTGAAAAAATAATCAGGTTAAAAAAATCGATTGGATCGGACTTCGGATGCGCATTTTATGTCTGTTTGAAGTTCAATTTTTCTTAAGTATCCATTTAATGTCACATTTCGTGAAAGTTCAAATCGCCGTAGATTTTTCCTCGAGCATCTTTTGGGGACGATTCTGTTTTTAAACTTGCTTATTTTTTCAAGATCTACGCGGTACATCCAATTCCTTTGACCGATTTGACTTTTGTTTTTTCCTTATAATTTTGCCCTATTATGGTCAAAAACCGATAACGTAAAACTATAAATCCTATGGAAGTGCCTGGTATTCTTTCGCGTAGGTATCAAAAAAATAATCAGGTTGGAAAAAAATCGGCTCGATCGGACATCGAATACGCGTTTTATGTTCTTTTGAAGTTCAAATTTTCACAAGTACCCTTTTAAAGTCACATTTCGTAAAGCTTCAAATGGACGTATATTTTTACTCTAACATCTTTTGGAGGCGATTCTTTGTTTAAACTTGCTTATTTTTTTGAGATTTACGCGGTAGACCCAATCCCTTGACGGATTTTACTTTAGCTTTTTCTTATAGTTTTGCCTATATATGGTAAAAAAATAAACGTAAAACTATAAGTCATATGGCAGAGCGTGGTATTTTTTCGCGTAGATATCGAAAAATAATCAGGTTGAAAAAATAAATCGTCAGGATCGGATATCGTATTCGCGTTTCATGTCCGTTTGAAGTTTAAATTTTCATAATTACCCGTTTAAAGTAATATTTCGTGAAACTTCAAATGGCCGTAGATTTTTTCTCGAGCATCTTTTGGAGGCGATTTTTTTTTTAAACTTGCTTATTTTTTTTGATATCTACGCGGTACATCAAATCCCTTTTATTGATTTGACTTTTTTTTTTCTTTATAATTTTGCTCTATATATAGTCAAAAACCGATAAACGTAAAACTATAAGTCCCATGGCAGTTGCGTGGTGTTTTTTCGCGTATATTTTGAAAAAATAATAAGGATGGAAAAAAAAATCGGTTGGATCGGACATCGAATTTGCGTTTTATGTCCGTTTGAAGTTCAAATTTTTACAAGTAGCCTTTTAAAATAACATTTCGTGACACTTCATATGGCCGTAGATTTTTCCTCGAGCATCTTTTGGGGGCGATTCTTTTTTGAAAATCAATATTTTCTTATATCTACGTTTTACATCCAATTTCTTTGACCGATTTGACTTTCGTTGTTTCCATATAATTTTGCCCTATATATAGTGAAAATCGATAAACATAAAACTATAAGTTCTATGGCAGAGCGTGGTATTTTTTTTATGTAGATATAGAAAATATGAACAGGTTTGAAAAAAAATCGACTGGATCGAACTTCAAATTCGCGTTTTATGTCCGTTTGAATTTCAAATTTTCACAACTCCACCATTAAAGTCACATTTCGTGAAAAATTCAAATGGCTGTAGACTTTTTGCTCGAGCATCTTTTAGGGGCGATTATTTTTTTAAACTTGCTTATTTTTTTGATATCTATGCGGAACATCCAATTCCTTTGATCGATTTGACTTTCGTTGTTTCCATATAATTTAGCCCTATTAATGGTCAAAAACCGATAAACGTAAAATTATAAGTCCTATGACAGTGCGTGATGTTTTTTCGCGTGGACATTAAAAATATAATCAGGTTGTCAAAAAAATCAGCTGGATCGGACTTCAGATGCGCGCTTTATGTCCGATTAAAGTTCAAATTTTCACAAGTACCCGTTTAAAGTCATATTTTGTGAGACTTCAAATGGCCGTAGATTTTTCCTCGAGAAACTTTTGGGCGCGATTCTTTTATTAAACTTGCTTTTTTTTATATCTACGCGGTAAATTGAATACCTTTGACCGATTTGACTTTCTTTTTTGCTATATAATTTTGCCCTATATATGGTGAAAATCGATAAACGTAAAACTATAAGTCCTATGGCAGTGCGTGGTATTTTTTCGCGTAGATATCAAAAAAATAATCTGTTTGGAAAAAGAAATCGGCTAAATCAGACATCAAATTCGCGTTTTAAGTCCGTTTGTAGTTTAAATTTTCACAACTACCTCTTTAAAGTCACATTTCGTGAAACTTCGAATGGACGTAGATTTTTCCTCGATCATCTTTGGGGTAATTCCTTTTAAACTTGCTCTTATTTTTTTATCTAAGTGGTATACTAAATCCCTTTGACCGATTTGACTTTTATTTTTTGCTTATAATTTATTCTATATATGGTCAAAAACCAATAAACGTAAAACTATAAGTCCTATGGCAGGGCGTGTGTTTTTTATGCGTACAAATCAAAAAAATAATCACATTGAAAAAAAAAACAGTTCGATCGGACATCAGATGCGCGTTTAATGTCCGTTTGAAGTACAAATTTTCACAAGTACTCTTGTAAGTCAAATTTCGTGAAACTTCAAATTACCGAAGATTTTTTCCTCGAGCATCTTTTGGGGGTGTTGATTTTTTTTAAAATGGATTAATTTTTTGATATCTATGCGGTATATCCAATCTCTTTGACCGATTTGACTTTCATTTTTTTCATATAATTTTGCCCTATATATGGTCAAAAATCGATAAACGTAAAACTATAAGTCTCGTAGATATCAAAAAAATAATAAGGTTTGAAAAAAAAGTGGTTCGATCGGACATTGGATGCGCTTTTATGTATGTTTGAAGTTCAATTTTCACAAGTACCTCTTTAAAGTCAAATTTGTGAAA
This sequence comes from Solanum corneliomulleri, assembly GCA_027704805.1. Classification (NCBI taxonomy): domain Eukaryota; kingdom Viridiplantae; phylum Streptophyta; class Magnoliopsida; order Solanales; family Solanaceae; genus Solanum; species Solanum corneliomulleri. The sequence goes on along the minus strand of JAKWIY010003054.1, from coordinate 52,221,213 downwards.
CTTCAAATGGCCGTAGATTTTTCCTCGAGCATCTTTTTAGGGAAATTCTTTTTTTTAAAATGTATTACTTTTTCGATATCTACGTGGTAATCCAATCCTTTTAACCGATTTGACTTTCATTTTTTCATATAATTTTGCGCTATATATGTTCAAAAACCGATAAATGTTTAAAACTATAAGTCTTATGGCAGTGTATGGTATTTTTTCCGTGTAGAATCAAAAAAAAATATCTGGTTGGAAAAAATATCGACTCGATCGGTTATCAGATACGCGCTTTATGTCCGTTTGTAATTCAAATTTTCACAAGTACCCCTTTAAAGTCACATTTCGTGAAACTTTAAATGGCCATAGATTTTTCCTCGAGCATCTTTTGGGGGTGTTTCTTTTTTAAACTTGCTTCTTTTTTTTAGATCTACACGGTATACCCAATCTCTTTGACCAATTTGGCTTTTGTTTTTCTTGATAATTTTGTCTTATATATGGTCAAAAACCGATAAATGTTAAACTATAAGTCTTATGGCAGTAAGTGATGTTTTTTTCGCGTAGATATCGAAAAAAATCAGGTTGGGAAAAAAATCGGTTCGATCGGACATTGGAGATGCGCATTTTATGTCCGTTTGAAGTTCAAATTTTCACAAGTATCCGTTTAAGGTCACATTTCGTGAAAGTTCAAATGGCCGTAGATTTTTCTCGAGCATCTTTTGGGGGCGATTCTTTCTATTAAATTGCTTATTTTTTTGAGAGCTATTGTTAGACCTAATACCTTTGACCGATTTGAATTTCATTTTTCGTTATAATTTTGCCCTATATATGGTCAAAAATTGATAAACGTAAAAACTATAAGTGCTATGGCAGTGCGTGGTGTTTTTTCGCGGAGATATCGAAAAACTAATCAGGTTGGAAAAATAATCGGCTTCATCGAATATCAAATTCACGTTTATGTCCGTTTGAAGTTCTTGAAGTTCAAATTTTCACAAGTACCCTTTAAAGTCACATTTCGTGAAATTTCAAATGGTCATAGATTTTTCCTCGAGCATCTTTGGGGACGATTCTGTTTGTAAAGTTGCTTATTTTTTAAAGTTCTACGCGGTACATCCAATCCTTTGACCGATTTGACTTTGTTTTTTCCTTATAATTTTGCCCTATTATGGTCATAAGATAAACGAAAAAACTATATGTCCTATGGCAGTGCGTGGTATTATTTTGCGTAGATATATCGAAAAAATATACAGGTTGGAAAAAAATTAGCTAGATCGGAATCGGATTCGCGTTTTATGTCCGTTTGAAGTTCAAATTTCATAAGTAACATTTAAAGTAACATTTCGTGAAACTTCAATTGGCCGTAGGTTTTCCTCGACCATCTTTTGTGGGCGATTATTTTTTCAAACTTGCTTTTTTTCGAGATCTACACGGTACATCCAATCATTTTTACCAATTTGACTTTCATTTTTTCCTTATAACTTTACCCTAATATATGGTAAATAAAAAACGATAAACGTAAAACTATAAGTCATATGGCAGGGCGTGGTATTTTTTTGCATAGATATCGAAAAAAGTAATCAGGTTGAAAAAAATCGGTTGGATCGGACATCGAATTCGCGTTTTATGTCCGTTTGAAGTTCAAATTTTCACAAGTAGCCCTTTAAAGTCACATTTTGTGAAACTTCAAATGGCTGTAGATTTTTCCTCGAGCATCTTTTGGGGCGCGATTTTTTAAAATTGCTTATTTTTTTTATTATATACGCGTGACATCCAATTCCTTTGACCGATTTAACTTTCGTTGTTTCCATATAATTTTGGCCTATATATAGTTAAAAATCGATAAACATTTCGCGAAATTTCAAATGAATGTAGATTTTTTCCTCGAGCATCTTTTAGGGGTGATTATTTCTTTAAACTTGCTTATTTTTTTAATATCTACGTGAAACATCCAATCCCTTTGACCGATTTGACTTTCGTTGTTTCCTTATAATTTAGCCCTATAAATGGTAAAAAACCGATAAACGTAAAACTATAAGTCCTATGGAAGTGCATGGTGTTTTTTCGCGTGGATATCAAAAAACTAATCAGGTAGGGAAAAAATCAACTGGATCTGATTTCGGATGCGCGTTTTATGTCCGATTAAAGTTCAAATTTTCACAAGTACCCGTTTAAAGTCATATTTGTTTTGTGAAACTTCAAATGGCCGTAGATTTTTCCTCGAAAAACTTTGGGCGCGATTCTTTTCTGAAACTTGCTTTATATATATATATATATATATCTACGCGGTAAATTGAATACCTTTGGCGATTTAACATTCTTTTTTTTCCATATAATTTTGCCCTATATATAGTCAAAAATCGATAAACGTAAAACTATAAGTCCTATGGAAGTGCGTGGTATTTTTTTACGTAGATATCAAAAAATAATCTAGTTGGAAAAAGAAATCGGCTTTATCGGACATCGGATTCGCGTTTTAAGTCCGTTTGTAGTTTAAACTTTCACAAGTACCTCTTTAAAGTCAAATTTCGTGAAACTTCAAATGGACGTAGATTTTTCCTCGAGCATCTTTAAGGGGCGATTCTTTTTTTAAACTTGCTTATTTGTTTGATATCTAAGGGGTATACTAAATCCCTTTTACCGATTTGACTTTTATTTTTTCCTTATAATTTTGCCTTATATATGGTCGAAAACCGATAAATGTAAAACTATAAGTCCTATGGCAGGGCGTGGTGTTTTTTGCGTAGATATCAAAAAATAATCAGGTTGGAAAAAAATTGGTTCGATCGGATGCGCGTTTAATGTCCGTTTGAAGTTCAAATTTTCACAAGTACTCCTGTAAAGTCAAATTTCGTGAAACTTCAAATGGCCGTAGATTTTTTTCCTCGAGCATCTTTTGGGGGCGATTCTTTGTTTAAAATCGATTATTTTTTTGATATCTATGCGGTACATCAAATCCCTTTGATCGATTTGACTTTCATTTTTTTCCATATAATTTTGTTCTATATATGGTCAAAAATCGATAAACGTAAAACTATAAGTCCTATGGTAGTGCGTGTTGTTTTTCGTAGATATCAAAAAATAATAAGGTTGGAAAAAAATCATTTCGATCGGACATCGGATGCGCTTTTTATGTCCGTTTGAAGTTCAAATTTTCACAAGTACCCCTTTAAAGTCACATTTCGTTAAACTTCAAATGGTTGTAGATTTTTCCTCGAGCATCTTTTGGGGGCGATTCTTTTTTTAAAATGGATTACTTTTTTTATATCTACGCGGTACATCCAATCCCTTTGACCGATTTGACTTTCATTTTTTCTATATAATTTTGCCCTATATGTGGTCAAAAACCGATAAACCTTAAACTATAAGTCCTATGGCAGTGCATGGTATTTTTTCGTGTAGACATCAAAAAAATAATCTGGTTGAAAAAAATCGGCTCGATCGGACATCAGATACGCGCTTTATGTCCGTTTGTAATTAAAATTTTCACAAGTACCCCTTTAAAGTCACATTTCGTGAATATTCAAATGGCTGAAGATTTTTTCCTCGAGCATCTTTTAGGGGAGATTATTTTTTTAAACTTGCTTAGATTATTGATATCTACGCGGAACATCCAATCCCTTTGACCGATTGTTTCCTTATAATTTAGCCCTATAAATGGTCCATAACCGATAAACGTAAAACTATACGTCCTATGACAGTGCGTGGTATTTTTTCGCGTGGATATCGTAAAAATAATAAGATTGGGAAAAATCGGCTGGATCGGACTTCGGATGCACGTTTTATGTCCGATTAAAGTTCAAATTTTCACAAGTACCCGTTTAAAGTCATATTTTGTGAAACTTCAAATGGCCGTAGATTTTTTCTCGAGAAACTTTTGGGCGCAATTCTTTTCTTAAACTTATTTTTTTTTATCTACACGGTAAATTGAATACCTTTGACCGATTTGACTTTCTTTTTTTTTTATATAATTTTGCCCTATATATGGTCAAAAATCGATAAACGTAAAACTATAAGTTCTTTGGTAGTGTGTGGTGTTTTTTCGCGTAGATATCAAAAAAATAATCTGGTTGGAAAAAGAAATCGGATCAATCGGACATCGGTTTCGCGTTTTAAGTCCGTTTGTAGTTTAAATTTTCACAATTACTTCTTCAAAGTCACATTTCGTGAAACTTCAAATGGACGTATATTTTTCCTCGAGCATCTTTTGGGGGCGATTCTTTTTTTAAACTTGCTTATTTTTTTGATATCTAAGTTGTATAGTAAATCCCTTCGACCGATTTGACTTTATTTTTTCCTTATAATTTTGTCTTATATATGGTCAAAAAATCGATAAACGTAAAACTATATAAGTCCTATGGCAGGGCGTGGTGTTTTTTGTATAGATATCAAAAAAATAATCAGGTTGAAAAAAATCGGTTCGATCGGACATCGGATGTGCATTAATGTCTGTTTGAAGTTCAAATTTTCACAAGTACCCCTTTAAAGTCACATTTCATGAAACTTCAAATGGCCGTAGATTTTTCCTCGAGAATCTTTTGGGGGTGATTCTTTTTTTAAAATGGATTACTTTTTTGATATATACGTGGTACATCCAATCCCTTTGATCGATTTGACTTTCATTTTTTCCATATAATTTTGCCCTATATGTGGTCAAAACCGATAAACGTTAAACTATAAGTCCTATGGCAGTGCATGGTGTTTTTTCGTGTAGATATCAAAAAAATTTGGCTCGATCGGACATCAGATACACGCTTTAAACTTGGGGGCGATTCTTTTTTTAAACTTGCTTATTTTTTTTAGATCTACGCGGTTCATGTAATCCCTTTTGACCAATTTGACTTTCATTTTTTCTTTATAATTTTCCCTATATGTGGTAAAAAACCAATAAACGTAAAACTATAAGTTCTATGGTAGTGCGTGGTATTTTTTTACGTAGATATCGAAAAAATAATTAGGTTAAAAAAAATCAGCTCGATCGGACATCGGATTCGCGCTTTATGTCCGTTTGAAGTTCAAATTTTCACAAGTATCCCTTCAAAGTCTCATTTCGTGAAAATTCAAATGGTCGTAGAGTTTTCCTCGAGCATCTTTTGGGGGAGATTCTTTTTTTAAACTTTCTTATTTTTTTGAGATCGACGTGGTAGACCCAATACCTTTGACCAATTTGACTTTCGTTTGTTCCTTATAATTTTATCCTATATATGGTCAAAAATCGATAAACGTAAAACTATAAGTCCTATGGAAGGGAATGGTGTTTTTTCGCGTAGATATCAAAATAATAATCAGGATGGTATAAAAATCGGCTCGATTTCACATCTGATGCGCGTTTTATGTCCGTTGAAAATCAAATTTTCAAAAGTACCCCTTTAAAGTCACATTTCGTGAAACTTCAAGTGGCCGTAGAGTTTTCCTCAAGCATCTTTTGGAGATGTCGGGGGGTCCTCGGGGCGTGCGCCTCAAGGACTCAAGGGGGAGGGGTCCTCAAGGCGTGCGCCTCAAGGACTCGGGAGGGAGAGGTCCTTGGGGCGTGCGCCTCGAGAACTCGGGGATGACTCTGAGGGGGGGAGGGGTCCTCGAGGCGTGCGCCTCGAGGACTCGGGGATGATTAGGAGGGGGAGGGTCTTAGGGCGTGCGCCTCGAGGACTCGGGGATGACTCGGAGGAGAGGTCCTCGGGGCGTGCGCCTCGAGGACTCGGGGATGACTTCGAGGGGGGAAGGGGTCCTCGGGGCGTGCGCCTCGATGACTCGGGGATGACTCGGATGGGGGGAGGGGTCCTCGGGGCTTTCGGCCTGATGACTCGGGGTGACTCGGAGGGGGGGAAGGGTCATCGGGGCGTGCGCCTCGATTATTTGAAGGGGGGAGGGGTCCTCGGTGCGTGCGCCTCAATTACTCAAGGGGGGAGGGTCCTCGGGGCGTGTGCCTCGATGACTGAAGGGGATCCACAGGGTGCGCCTCGAGGACTCGAAATGGGGGGGGAGGGGTCCTCGGGGCGTGCGCCTCGAGGATTCAAAGGGGGAGGAGGGGTCCTCGGGGCGTGCGCCTCGATGACTCAAAGGGGAGGGGTGGTCCTCGGGGCGTGCACCTCGAGGACTCGAAGGTGGGGTGGGGTCCTCGAAGCGTGCGCCTCGAGGACTCGGAGGTGGAGGAGGGGTCCTCGGGGTGTGCGCCTCGAGGACTCGGAGCGGGGAGGGGTCCTCGGGGCGTGCGCCTCGAGGACTCGGAGGGAGGGTCCTTGGCGCATACGCGTCGAGGACTCGGGGATGACTCGGAGTGGGGGAGGGGTCCTCGGGGCGTGCACCTCGATGACTCGGAAATGACTCACGGAGGGAGGGGTCCTCAGGGCGTGCACCTCGATGACTCGAAGGGAAGGAGGGGTCCTCGGGGCGTGCACCTCGATGACTCGAAGGGGGAAGGGGTCCTCGGGATGTGCGCCTAGATGATTCTTTAGGTGTTAACAACAATTCTTTTTTAAGAAAAATATTTCGTATATTTTTAAAAAAAAATATGTTTCTGTTTCTAGTTTCGCTACTAGTTTTAATTTTCTATTTGTGAAAATATTCTTAAACTTTGTTGTCTTACAAAGATGTTCAAAGTTTTGTTCTATGTATGTTTGAAATACAAGATGAACAACAATTTTACTGTCCACAGTCATAGGTCCTATTTTAATTCTTTTAGGAATAGGAACTTGAATTTTGATTAGACACACCACACTTTGAAATATTTCAAGTTGGATTTCCTTCCTTTCCATTTCTCATATGGAAAAATTTGTATTATGATCAAACAAAATATAACATTTTATTAATAAAAACTATTTAGAGTGTAATAATAAATATTAACCAGTGAATTTCTAGACGAATTAAATTCTAGTTCAACTAGTCTATTTTATCCTTTGACTAAGAAATGGAGGTTGGAGATTCGAAACTCCTCAACAACATTTATGTTTATCACAGGCAAAAGTTACTCAAAATCAAACAAACACAAAGCTACGCTTGCTGAGGTATGAACTTGGGAGCACCAGTGCACTCACTAGCCATGTGCTTTAGTGTCATTTATGTTATTTCTAGTTATATTATGTTCTTTTCAGATTATTTATAGGGTGCCATGAATGGTCCAGTCATTTTCTTGAGTCTTGTTAGACATTGTATTAAAAAATTATTTTTAACAATATAAAATATTTTTCAAAATTAAATAAAATACATGAATCTACAAATTAATTAACGTTCATCCGTTACTCTTGGCCTAGGAGAAGCTCATCACATTATCTTGCCACATGGAACATACTTCCAAGAAACAGCTAGCACTTCCTTTCATTTACTGTACCACTTTTCCAAGAAAAAATTTAGCGTCTTTAACACATCTTTGAAGGCATTAATTTAAAAGGCATACTTTGAAATAAATGCTTATTCATATTAAAAAATCAGTTTCTAAAATAATCAGTCGTGGAACTTATTACTTTAATTACTTGTTCATTTTCTTTTATAGTTATTCGTAATTAATGGTTTATTTTAATAAATTAAAAAAATTAATCTATTATACACTTGAATTAATTAATTTAAAGAACTTTTAAAAATTTTAAGTTTTTAATTCATTCAAATTTCATTGTTTTAAGTAACTAGGGAGTATTTGATATGGATCACCGTAAAAGGAGATATGACCAAAAAAAAAAACAGAGAGAGAAATCACGAATTGAAGGTTTTTCAGTTAAGCAAATTATATAATCAATAATGTCATGACAATTGACGAGAATAAAGAATTTCAATCTTTTGGAGTTTATGTAAAAAAAAAATCAATACGGAGGAATTGTTTCGAAACAGTAGACTCCATCCAATTCCGGTGCAAACTTTGGCCTCCGTGGGCGCGACGGAGATTTTGAAGATGATGACGGCGGCGCCGCCTCTTCCGTCTTGCTCAGTTTACTGGTTACGGAAGTAGACGGTGGAGAAACAGAAACGGCGATGTTGCGATCGGATACGATAGGGCCTCGTGGTTGTTTGTTGTCAGAAGTGGGCGGTGCCCAAGAGTGGTTCACTTTTTGGCCCAAAATTTCAGCGGAGAGAGCATCAAAAGAACTGAAAATTGACATCATCGTGTTCTTTTGGATCTAAACAAATATTTGAAACAAAGCATTGATTCGTCAATTGGTTTATGCAATAATAAGAAAAAATAAAATTGCAAAAGTAGGAATAAATATAGGTGAGGAATTGGGAAAGGAAACAATTGGGAATTCCTTTCCCAATTAGGATCGGTAAGATGTGGAAGTGGAGATGGGAGAAACCAATTTTCCTATAATTCACAATCTCCTATTAAAGCGTTTCTTTTGTTAAAACTAAAAAGTTACGATTAAAATTTCAAATATATTATAAATAAATATAGTGAATGTCTATAGAGCATTTGTCATTCTAAAATCATAACTATAGACATTTTCTTTTTTCTCTACTTTCTATCTCATCTCATGATTTTATATAATTTCATATTATGTTAGTAATATAAATTACTCATGCTCCATCAAAAATTAACGATAGATATTTTTTTATTTTTATGGACGGGTGTTACGTAGTTTTTTTGGATCCACGAAGTATACATGTAAAGTTTATATTATATATGTATTATAAATTGAATTCACGTGGCTGGTCTGAAACAACGGGGCCACCATATACTTACTTGCAGTAGTATTATTGCTGCTATTTAATTTGAACTCTGATGTAATTGATTTCTCTTTTTGTACGTATGATTTTGCAAATTGTTTGCTTACAAAAATTATTGCCACCATAAATGATAATATTGTTCCGGTCTCTAAGGTGAGTACCAAGCACTTTTCTTATTATATTATTGGTTAAGGGTAAGACGATAAATTCAAATTTAATCTCATCAAAAAAAATAAGATAATGAGTTATGTCCTGTCGCATTAAGAGGATCAGACGATTAGATTCATGTTCAATCGCACCAAATGATAAGATATCATGTTTCTGCATTAGTGCACTATGATGAAAGATGTTTGATTTAAGAGTCTGTTTGGCTCAGCTTAAAAGCTGGTCAAACTGACTTAAAAGTTGGTTTTTAACTTATTTAGCTGTTTGGCAATACTCAAAATAACTTATTTTAAGTTTAAAAAAAAACTTATTTTAAGCCAAAAGTTAAAAGCTGGGGTAGGGGTGCTTTTTTTTTTTAGCTTATAAGTTGTTTTAAGTTGACCACATTTTTACCTTTTTGCCCTTAATATTTTTATACAATCTCCAAATTACCCATATAACCCTAACATCTCTTTCTTCCATTTTTCCCTTTTCACGTGTGGATGATAGACAATTACTATTACTAATGAATGAAAATAAAATAAATCTTAAATCTTTCAAGTGATCTATTCAAATTATATATTATTAAAATGTAAAATAAGTTGCACATATAACTTAAATAAAAATTTATATTTCTCTTATAAATAATTTGTGATAATAAAGAAATATGTGAATGATAGACAATTATTATTACCTATGGATGAAACTAAAATAAAATCTTAAATCGTTCTTTGATCTATTCAAATTATATATCTTTAAAATCTATAATAAGTTTATATTCCTCTTAAAAATAATTTGTGATGAGAAAGAAATATGTGAATGATAGCAAAATATAATTATTTATGACTGTAAAATATAAATTAATTAACTTTTATTACGTTAACAACTTTTAAGGGTATTTCAGACATTTTGATTTAAGAAGCTGTTTATCATCTCTTATTTGCCAAACACATCAACAAGTTTTTTTTTAACTTCAGCACTTTTATCCAAACGCATAACTGCTTATTTCAAAAATAAGTTTCAGCACTTTCAAAAGTACTTTTTTAAAGCTGTTTTTATTAAGCTCATCCAAATGGGCCCTAAGTCTATTTACATGGATAGAATATCCAGTTTGAGTCTCAATACACCATATTAATGTTATAATGACGACTATGACAAACTGATGTGTTTTTGATGAAAATTAGTCATGAAACATGTTTTATTGGACTCGCTTTATTCCCTAAAGTGACTTGATGACAGTACATAATGCGTTTGAAAGAAGAAAAGTTATTGAATAATGCATATGAATGTGGAACTCGAAGTACTAATTATTATATACCCAAATGATTGAAGTGAATGAGGTGATACCAACCACACTGGATGTGAAAATGATTGTGATCCTTGTCATGGATGTAGTATACTAGTATAACCAAGAATATCTCTAAACAGACATGTCTTATGGAAAAATTCCTTACTTTATCTTTTGATTTGTATTGAACAAGAAAGTGTAATTGAGGCACATCCTATAGTTAATCAGAAGTTAACTGATTCTAATATTTTAATTTTCAGATATTTTGACTCTATAATAGACATCAATTAAAGAATCTTAAGATTTTGTAAAATGGTAAAATATTAGCAAGGCAAGCTAATTGTGAGAACGTCACACACAAAAGTTGATATTGAGTCTCATGCATTTTAAAATCGTGTGAACGTTGATAAGGGTAAACCTTATCTGACTTTCAGTCTAGACACAAGAAGCTTTCATACATTTAAGGTGAATGTCGTTACTCGACAAAATTGATATAAAAATATTTGAAGAATTCAAAGTGTAACGCATTCGAAATTTTAAATACTTATTTATAATCCTCATATAGATCACAAGCAAGAATTTTTCATGTTGTTATGCAAGTTGATAACTCGAATTAAACTCTTCAAAAATTTTAAAAGACAAAAAATTATTTGCTTAAAGAAATTGAAGTGGGGAACTTGCAGAATTCTTTGATCCTGAATAAATGATTCCTAGAAGGAGATATTTCGAAACACATTCCAAACCTTTTCTACACACATGTGCTCCAAAAGAATGGTGATATCAATGTTAATAAACTTGTTCGAGTGACATGTGGTTGATATGTTCTCAAGTCTCTACCAACTGAAACTTCTGAGTATATGGTGCACAAATTTGGAATGTGATGATTCAAGTATCTGGATTAATTGATATTCTCATTAAGGAAAGTTAATACATGTTTTACTCTTTTTTTCCTACGAAGTTTATCCTACTGAACTTCCTTTCTAAGCTTTTTAATTAATAAGGCAGCATAAATGCGTATTATTAGATACATTTCCTATTTTCCTTTACTAGAGTTTTTACTTTTTTAAAATTCTTTTTGTAGGGTGTTAACGAGGCATGTCATTTTACAGATTAGACATTCAAAAAAGAGTGCATTATAAATATAATAAATGGCTATTTAAAAAATATTAGAAATTCTATCTATAAGACCAAGTCAATTTTTCCTTATAATATAATTATTCTTCGAGAGAAATACACATTGGACATATCGTTGAACATGTCATGTTCCGCTTGATTTGTGCATGATGCGTGTCCTTTTACCCTTTTTTTTGGAAAGTGTTGAGCGGATAAGCTTGTGGAAGGTTTATTTTCGCTGCGGTTTTAATCTATCAATAATTCGATATACTTATATGCTTAATTCGTGTGTATTGTTGCTTCTAGCTTGCAATTTGCTAGCAAATAATTAACAAGCAAAGAAAATTAATTTATCTGTATCGAATATTTATATTAAATCTATACATGTATCTCATATGTTTAAATTTATTGTTTATTTTACTTTATTAAATCACATATTAATAAAAATTGTATTAACTTAAATATTGAATACGGATAAAAAAAATTTCCCTTTTTTTAGATAAAAAGTGACTTTGAGTATGAAAGAAAAGAAACTGCACAAGTAAAACTGGAAACTTCTGTGAATTGAAAATAGAGAGAAATGAAATTCCTAAAATTATTTTCCCATTCGTTGAATTGGTTTGCAAAGTTTTAGACTTTTTAAGATCGCTAAATGGGAAAATAATATTCCGTATGGTCATTTAACTTTGTATACTTTACTTAAAAAGTCACTCAATTTTATTTATAACTCTAAAGTCACTCAGTTATTAGTGTTTTACTTAGAAAGTCACTCAATTTCACTTAGAACAAATTTAAATAATTTATTTAGTTAAAATTTAACGTTTATTTAAAATTATTTTGTAAGAATTTATAAGATATTTATTTTTATTTTCTTATTTATTGACCTTCTTTAATTATTAAATTACAATTTTTATTGAAAAAACGAACAGTAATATTTTTTTTAACACGTTAAATTTCTAATTTCTAGTAAAATAATTGCGAGAATAAAAAAGCATTTTTTTCTCTTAATTGCTACTACTGTACATTAAAAGTAACAATCATTTATTATTTCTTATTAAATTATAAGCAATGCTTCTATAAATTTTAATTTTTAATTTGTCAATTGCACTATGCACAGTATCAATCTTTTATTATTTTGTAAAAAATATATATTTCAATAATTAAAATTTAATAAATAGTTAAATTGCACATCTTTTTTTTTTAAATTAGTTTAAAATGAAATTACATTTCAGCAAAACTTAATAAAGAAATTATTTAAATTAGGGAAAAGTGTATGCTCCGAAACTATTCGAAAAAGTCTAGATATACCCTCCGTTTAAAGTTTGGTTTATTCATGCCCTCGCCATTCGACTTTTGGTCCAAATATGTCCTTATGGGCTTTAGTTGTCATGTTGGACATATCCAACTCATTTTTCATTTCTGTAAATGTAACATGGAATTGACATGTCATTTTGTCCTTACCACATGACATTTATATGAAAATGGAAAGATATTCAGACTGATAAACACCTACTCCGACTCATAAATCAACCACCTTTTAAATAAATTATTCGCTCAATTTTCTACAATTTTGTTTAATTTTTTTATATATAAACTCCGAAACTAAGTAATTGACAAATAATTATATCAACCTTAAATTCAATTTAAAAACTTTTTTAAAAAAAATTATTTTTTCGATAAATCCCGAAATGAGTAAATCTGATAAATAAAAAATATGAAAAAAAAATATAAAATTAATCTCAAAAATTAAAAAATAAATACAGTAACTTTAAATTCAACAATTTCAACATTTTTTTAATTTTTAATTTTTTCGGCAAATCCCAAAAATGAGTTTATTAACAAAAAATATGAAAAAGAAATATTTTAAAAAAATACGCAAACAATTAACAAATAAAAATAGAAAAATATGAAAAAAAATATAAAGTAAAAAAATTGTTGAAATTACTGAATTAAAGGTTACTATATTTATTTGTGAATTTTGACGTAAACTTTTTATTTTGTTTTCATATTTTTCTCTTTTTATTAATAAATTACTCATTTTCGAGATTAGCCAAAAATATAAAAATATAAAAATAAAATGTAGAATGAAATGTTACTATATTCATTTGTGAACGTTTGGCGTTAAGTTATATTTTTTTCATACTTTTCATATTTTTTATTAATCAATTACTCATTTTTGAGATTTATAAAAAAAAAAAATTAAAAAAATATTGAAATGTTAAATTTAAGGTTATAATATTTATTTGTGAAATTTTGGCGTTAATTTTATATTTTTTTCATATTTTTTATTAATCAATTACTTTTTCGGGATTTACCAAAAAATAAAAATTAAACAAAATTGTTAAAAATGGGACGGATGGTGATTTAAAAGGAGTTCACTCATGGGTCGGATTAGATGTTTATGATTTTGAATATCCTTGCATTTTCATATAAATATCATGTGATAAGGTCAAAATGACATGACAATTTCATATGACATTTGCAGAAATGAAAAATGAGTTGGATATGTCCAACATGGCAAGTAACACCCATAAGGACATATTTAGACCAAAAGTTGGATGGCGAGGACATGAATGAACCAAACTTTAAGCGGAGGGTATATCTAGTAGACCTTTTCAAATAATTTAGAGGCATATTTGACCTTTTTCCCTTTAAATTAATTAGATGACTTTTTAAGTAAAATATGATTAGTTGAGTGATTTTCTAAGTAGAATATTAATAATTGAACTTTTAAGTGGTAAAACAAAGTTGAGTGACTTTTTAAGTAAAATACTCAAAGTTGAGTGACTTTCTAAGTAGACTAGTCAAAATTGAGTGACCATCTGAGATATTAACTCGCTAAATAGGAGAATCAAACTAAGTTTGAAACCTATTTCCTCGTGTTCGAACCTATATTGAATCTCTAATTAAATTTGAGTTCGCTCTGCAGAATTCATTTGAATGACGTTTTTAATATAAATTTTTTATACTTAAAGCTCGAATCAAAACCTTTGATTAAAAATGAAACACTTTTACCAGTGCATCACACAACACAGCTCGAATGGAGACATCTTTCACCAGTTCATCACATAGTACGGCTCAAATCGATGATGCACGATTCAAATCGAGACATCTGATTAACAAAGAAACACTCCCACCAATGTATCTCACACCCATGTCGGTGAAACAACAAGACTTCAATGGAGGCCATCAATTTTTCAATTGATTGAAGCAAGCTTCTGGTCTAAACTATTTAATTTTAAAAAATTTGTAACATGATAAAAACTTGATTTTTTTGAGAATATTATGGATATTTATAAATATATCGAAGTTTAGTAAGAACAAAACTTAATTCTATACGTATGCAGATGATGACATCAAGATATTCTAGGTGTGCATCAAACTCTGATGTAAAACAGAGCTATGAAAGAAAAAAGAGAGATTATATCAAAATCCATAAATTATATATATCAATCACCAAAATTTACATCATACATGACAATAATCATGGCTAGACGAAGAATAAATGAAATTTTCAATCTCGGAAATTCAGTAAAATCAAAAATCAACAGGGAATAATAGTTTCAAAACAGTGAACGCCGTCGAATTCCAGCGCGAACCTCTGCCTCTTCTGCTGCTGCTGCTGCCGCGAAGACGGCGGCGTTGATGCCTCTCCGGCCTTCTTCAGAACACCAGTTGAAGAAGTAGCGGCGGTCTTTTGATCTGATACAAGAGTTCCAACCCCTTGTTGTTCTGAAGAAGGCTTAGAAAAACTCAATTTCTGCCCAAAAAGTTCAGCAGAAAGCGCATCAAAGGAACTGAAAATTGACATCATCATCGTTTCTTCTAACTTGCAAATTACTAACAAATAACAAGAAAATTTTAAGAAAGTATTGCTTTGTTGGATATGAGAAGTGTGTTTATGTTGAATCAAATTAAAACTTGAGTTGTAAGAAGAGAAGTTGCAGAAGCAGAGTATATATAGGGGAAGTGAATTAATGAAAGATCTGGAAAGTAAAACGAAATTTCGAATACTTTCTCTAATTCGTTGAACTGGGTCAGCGAATCAACTTAACGCGTGTCAATTGGGTCTACATTTATATTTTTTATTTTCAAACGACCTAATATATATCTTCTGGATTTAACTGGAACTTACCTAATTCCAATAACAATCACAATTTTATAAATTAATTAAAATTAAATTTTACATAATTTTAAAATACTTAATATTATTCGAATTCACATGATGATTTAGAAGTTTTGAATCTCAAATTTTAGGTGATAAACAGAGAAAAAATTTTAGCCACATACGAGGGCGTTCAATTAGACACCCTTCGTTAGAAAAAATTAGCATATATATAAATAAAATAATATATAAAGTGATTAAATATTTTATTTTTAAACACTTTTAATATAACAAGTTACTATTTGTGAACACCCTTTAAAAAAAATTAACTTCGAAATGAAATGAAGAGTTGTGGATAAGCTCAAGGACCATTTCTATATTGGTGGGAGTTTGGGAGTGACGTGATCAATGAAGTTGAGTTTGGAACTTGTTTAACTTGAAAAAAACTATTATAAAAATAATATGATTTTAAAAGTAATATGTTTCTAAAATATAATATTCAATTTTTAAGAGATATTTATTTAAATAATATCATCCCTTAAAAATGATATATGGACTTTTATGGGTTCTTGTAGTCAAAGTTATTGAATTGAAACAGCCATGATTGACTTAAAAGGAGTTTTTAGTCAATATCTTAACGTTGCTGTGTGTTAGCAAGTTGTGATTGAAGGAATCTTCTTCGACCGTGACTATTCAATATCTAGACGTAGGAATTTTTGACAAGGCCTACAAAAATTATATTATTGAAAAAGAAATAGTTTTAATAATAATATTGAAATTAATTATGTTTAAATTAATTTTTATACATTATTTAATTTTATGTATTAAAAATAACCTCCACATTCTTCTTTAGTTCTATACACTTTCGAAGCAATCACGTTTTGAAAAATTGTACCAAATAATGAATTAATGATACTAAAATTTAATACGTGTGCTTAAATACCTTCCGTGAAACACCTCCTAATTAATACAGAAATAATATAAATAATGTATGCGTTACTTTCAAACCAGGATAAAATGTAACGTACGGGTAATTTGTAATACCCAAGAGTGCATATAAGGCAAGTAATCATGAAAGTGAATTTACGAAGTGATATATTTTTAGATGAGCTAAGGGTAGTTATGATATTATTCCAAATGGTATATAGCTCTCATATGGTGTTTTACATAATAGCAATAAATTCAGTGGCGGATCCAGGATTTAAAGGTTGTGAGTGCTCACTTCCAGGTGTAAAATTCGCTGGAAAAAATTTAAGAAAAGAAATGCTACTGGCAGGATTCAAACCATCACTAGTGGCTTCGAACACCTCTTGTTGTAGAGGTTTAAACCAGCTCATCCATAGTTGTTTTTGTTCTATGGGTGCTCATTTAAATTATAATAACATATGTATCATATTTTTATATATATATGCAAAAAAATTCGTAAATCAATGGGTGCTCGAGCACCCGCGTCTGACTTACTGGGTCCGCCCCTGAATAAATCCTATGGTGAATAGCAGTATCGACGCACCTTAATTGTAAATATTCGTTAATTTGCTTCATCTCACTAGCACATGTAACAAAGAAGAATCACCTAGCAATTTGTAGTTTCTGAGATTTCAATCTTGACCTTCCATAGTTTGTTTTCATAGAAATGTGACATTAAGTTAGTCTTTGTGTAACAAACTCAAACAATTCCATTCCATCATGAATATTGATAAGAATTATAGCAACACAATAATGAGAAATTAGCAAACAATCCAGACCTTCTAATATGTTGCATATTAAAATAGAAACTCCTAATCAAACAAGCTCAATCCCAAATCCTCGTCACTGTCCTCCTTCATCTCCTCCTGCAACCACACAATCAAGTAAATACGTCATAAACTGAGACAGAGAGAATAATAAAAACTATTTAATACGTAATATAACATTTATGATAAATTTATTACCTTTTTCTCCTCAGCTGCGGGAGCAGCAGCACCACCACCACCTCCACCAACGGGGGCAGCAGCAACAGCCACTGCTGGACCGCCACCCGTCCCAACGGTCAAAATGAGATCTTCAATATCCCTCTTCTCAAATAGCTTGGCGAAAAGACTAGGCCAATAAGACTCCACTGAAATATTAGCTGCTTTCACCACCGTAGCAATCTTCTCTGCCTGAAATTACAATTAAACATTATGTTAATTGAAACATTATTATAAAATTAAAATGGATTAGCGGGTAAAATGAAAGATGATTATTTACAGTAATGGGAATTCCATCATCAAAGAGAAGCAAAGCAGCGTAGGTACAACCAAGTTCCCCAACTGACATTTTTGCACAATTGATGAAGTTATTATTTAAGAATAATAAAAAAGAGATTAGAACAAAAATCAATTTTGATTATAAAAAATAAGTTAGTATTTAGAGGACCGTAAAACTAATAGATACGAAATATTAGGGTGAAGGAGTACGTTACGGATTTCAGGTGCTACGGGTCTAACGGATTTACACACGAATAGCTACATTTTAAACATAGTGTTACCTTTTTTTTTTTTTACTATCTTCCATATTTATTTATTTGTTTTTGCTACTTGGTTACCCAACTTGTGGAAGTGTAGTGTCAAATTTAGTTAGATTATATTTGTATCCTTAGTTGAGAATATCAAGTGTTGATCATTTGTAAACTTTAGATCAAGCAAATGTGATGTAACTATTTTCCACGTAGTAGTAAAGCAAATGCCATTCACAAAAATGCAATCAATTAGTAGAATTAACGTATAAAACATTATTCCTAGTAATGATTTATTTACTATTTCGATGAACTGAATTAAATATTAGCTTAATTCAGTCGAAAATACTAACTTTGGATGAATTCAAGTTCCAAAGATTTTTTACGAAATCACCTCTTAAGCTGATTACGGTTCATAAAATTAGAAACATGAAAGGTACTTCGAACAAAACCCTAACGCAATCAATATTTTTATAAATAAATAATTTATATTTAGAAAGTATGCAATGAATAGCCTTTTTAGTACAACAAACCAAACAATGAGTAATAAATAATACAGGTTAACTAATACAGGTTGCATAACATATCCCAACATATTCAAACTAAACAACTCCAATAGTTCTCTCATTTCATTGAAAGACCTCAATTATACTAACTAACTACCACTTAACCCTAACGAATCAACTTTTCACGATAAATTTCATTAACAGTTGAGAGATCAGATTAATGCCTACAATCTACATAACGCAGAGTATTTTGTGCACCGAGTTATTACATTTTTTGTAGTTAAGACTGATCAGAAGAGAACGTTTTGGCGAGGTATTTTGACTGGGAATATCAAAAGCTTAAACAAATACCAAGTGCAAGAAGAGACGATCAGACACAGCATCACATCGACAACAAATGAAAGCAACTGTCTCAACACGCTAATTTTTAATATAGTCAGTCGGAACTAAGTTAAAAACCACTGTGCAAAAGTTTGATTGGCCAATAATTAATGACAGCCGAGATACTGCAGCTCTCACAGATAAAACAACACATTACTAGGACAGACCTCCAAAGGTTCCAGTCTTTAATACAGCTCTAGTCCATAGCAGACTCCTATCAAACTAAGAACATAGAGTTTCAGATTCTCCTTTCAAGAGGAGGAGAATACCACGAAACAAATTTCGCGGCAGCATTAGCCACTGTTTGATCGTGCCTGAAAAAAGAACATAATATGCGAACATTAGAGAAGTTCAAAAATGAAGCATCCAAAATTCTGATCAGGACCATTTGCAACAAGACTAACAAAAAAAGAAGTGATCATCCAGAGGCAAATCAAACATTAATTAAATACAAAAAAAAGTAGCCTTAACCTGCTGTGGTGATGCCGATCTGGACCTTGACGGTGACCTAGATTTCGATCTAGATCTAGATCTCGACCTCATTGATCTGGACCTTGACATTGATCTGGACAAGGACCTGGACCTGGACCTGGACCTGGACCTGGACCTGGACCTGGATGCAGATTATGAGTTCAAGTGTTAAAAAAGCCTTGAAGATAAATTGAAAATAGAAAACAAAAGGCTAAATTAGTACCTACCAAAAAAATACAAATTTCAAGTAATATGCAATGTCGTCATATACCTGGTCGACTTTACAGGAGATGCAGATCTAGACTTTGGCGGTGGTGATCTTGAAATTGAACGGGCAGGTGATCTGAACAAACACCCAGTAGTAAAACATCAAGAGACAAAGGAATGTACATAAACGAGTTCATTTATTATCTGCAACTTGATCTACCTCCTACTCTTCCTTGGAGTCTTGCTCCTGCTCCTGCTCCTGCTCCTGCTTCTGCTGCGGCTACGACTTCTTGAAGGGCTGCCCTTGTATTCTCTTACCTATATATGAAGAGAACAGAAAATTGAAATGAGCATCAACGTAGAAATACATTGTAAGTACGAAAATTCCTACTACTACTAACTCGAGTACACACGCTCACTGAATAATTGTATCGTAAAAATTATAGATATCCGAAACTCTCTCTGTTTCAATTTGTTTAACTTAATTAGATTTGGCATGAAGTTTAAGGAAGTACAGAAGTCTTCTGAATCACGCGCCCTTAAACAAAATATATGTATGATGTCCCAAAATGACCTTTAATCTGTGGCCTTCAACAAGCCACGTTGGATGTTTAAATCAAAGAGTTAAAAATTAGAAAAGAGACATTCTTTTTTGAACTGACTAAAATGATAGTAAGACAGACAAGTTGAACTAAGAGAGTATTATAAACCATCAAATCAGGAAATCACCACCATACCCTATGAATATGCTGAGAGATTAAGCATCGACATAAAATTAAAGTCTTTCCGAGAATTCGGATGAAGGAAGAAACAAAAAAAATCTAGTGTAAATAAAAAAAATAAGCAATACCCGGATGTAGGTTCTTGTCCAAGGATTCCTGAACTCAGTATCATCAAGTTTTCTTATCTGAACGAAAAGAAAACATGTTAACCACAAGCTTGGTCCTTCTCCAAAGGGATAAATGAAATAAAAAACAACCACCATCAAGGGAGTTGCAGATTAAACGTTCATGAATAATGGAACTAGCAAAACACAAGAATTACTTGCAGAGGATATTAATAAAAATAACGACAAATAACCATCCTTCCAATGGTTAATGAACCAAGGAACTCAAAAATTCAGTAAACTCCATCATGATATAGGGTCGAACTCCTCAATGAAAAGAAGATAGCAATATTGAGTTTAAAACCCATTAGATGATGAGGCAGATAAGAAACTTACAGCATATTTCATGTCTTCATAATTTGTGTAGTCCACCAAGCCAAAGGTTCCTGATATGGACAAGAAAATTTAGAATTACAGACATAATCACAGAGTTAGCACAAGAACAGAACTCCAGCTTTTCTCAAACGTTTGCTCAAGGCACAATAAAGGCCAAAAGACAAGCGAATTGAAGCATGGTCTCAACCTAGCCGTCTCAGAGCTTTGCTAAGAAGCGCCAATGTGCTAAGATGTACACCTCATTACAGCCGTGCACTGTCCTAAAGAGGGAAAGACTACTAGAGTTGGCAAAGTGATATATTAATCATTAAAGAACCATTTTATGAATGAATAACATAGTAATTAGGAATAAGAAACCAAAATTTAACATTAAGAGAACTCCACACTAAATCTGAAGAAATTAGAGCTAATATGCATTTGAATTAGAAATTTACTATGGTCTTCAAATGGTGAAATTCTTACTCTGAGCACTAATTTATATTTTCCAATTCTTCTATTCACATAAACAATCCTGGTCTCTCTGTAGCACTTTGTTTTCTTAAATTGCAAGTATAATTAGTTGTCCTCCATCCCTCCTTGATAAAAACACCACACTTTAGTTGCACTTAAATTCTTGGGAAATTTTCTGATCTTAACATACATGCAGTTTTTTCACCACGATTCCAGTATTCTAGAGTATTGTTTAAAATTCACAAGTAAAAGGATCCTATTAGATATGTCTTCAAGATGTAAGACTAGGTCATACCTTCACTGTCACGAGAAACCTCAGCAAAGCACACATCACCAGCTTTCCGCATATGATCCTGACATATTTTCCACCAGGTTACTGCAATTGCTACAGATACAAACCAAGATAGGGAGATATCCTGCCCACTTCACTTACCTTCAAATCTTGCCAAGAAGCAGAAGATGGAAGACCTCGAATAATAACTGTATATAGATGACAAGAAAAAGTCAAGAGACATATGATCAGGGACAATTACATCTACAGCAATCAAGACAAGGAACTTCACAAGACATTCAAATAAGTTATAGTGGAACCTCGGTAATCAGAATGCCGAGAAATGCCATGGCGCCCTCCACCTCCACCGCCACCGCTGCCATAACTGCCTCTGCGATCACTTGAAGATGATGGCCCTCTTCCTCCATGAGCAAGCTCAACCTATATCATGCATCTAAAATGTCAACCACATGGAAGCTCATATGTCCTACATAGATCTGTGTATCTATGAATATGAGAGAATCAAGATGGAAATTGTTCTTACCCTCAGCCTACAGCCATCAAAGTTGTAGCCATCCCTACCCCTGATGGCATCTTCAGCATCTCGAGAACTTTCAAACTAAAGAATACGGAGAAGGGAAATTAGAGATAATCAGCACACAGAAGCAGCAATTGACAATAGAAAGGCAAAAAAAAAAGTAACCAACAGCAGAAGGTCAAACTTCAAACTACAGAAAACTATATACATGTAAATATGCTAAATAAATATACCTCCACAAAACAGTAGCAAGGAGGGCGAGGTGGAATCTTCAACTCAATGTCCAATATACGACCATACTGCAATACAGGAGAGAATTTATAAACAGTAAGCACTTTTTAAGCTTAGGATACAGTGTTTCTTTTACAACAAATCTTAGGATACAGTGTTTCTTTTAAAAGGAATCTCAGGATATAGTGTCTGCAAGAATGTATGCTAAACCAACTCTACATTTCAAGGCTGAATGCTTCCAAGTCGATGCCTCCCAACTGTTTACTCTCCTCAATCGGGTAAACAGAATACTAGTGGTATTGAGTACCACTGCCTAAAGCCTAGAGTAGCAAGTATGGAAGAAAGACTGAATCTAAAATAGGAAAAATAAGAGGCAAGGAGCATGCAGTGCACGATACCAGAGAAGAAGCCTCCCTCACCATCAAACTTTGTTTTCAACCACAACCTAATATTGATACTAGTACTGCAACAGATTCTCTTATGAAACTACACTTAGGCTTTCTTGTTCTAAAATTTCACATATAAGAGGCAAATCAAAAAAATCCATTATACAGATGGCATTGTAATGAAACTCAGGGAACAAGCATATCTAGGAATGCATTCATCTGCAATATAATCTCGGGCGAGGCTGTTTGTTTGTTTTTTTGATAATGATGCGAGGCTGTTGTTTTTTTGTTGTTTACAAGTATAACTTATGCATCGAAGGTTGAATCCAGAGCCCTAGGAGCTAATTACAATTGATAATAACTAACTTCTCCACAAGAAAATAAGCCTTTGCAGCTAAGCGTTTAAATAAGTGAATGTGACAGACCTTGTAGAATAGATCTTCAACTTCCAGTTCCTTTATATCTGCTGGTAGGTTGCCAACGTAGATTGAGCGTGAAAAGCGGCCACTCATTCTCAGCAATGAAGGGAGGATTCACAGAAAACTGCAAGCAGATGTAACTTATAAACAATTTTCATGATCCCACTAAACACTGAAGAGAAATAATTAAACAATTATGGATAAATTTATATCATTCTGTATTTGACTTGATGATAACAGAATCGAGCAGAAAAATTCTGAAGCAAACCAAGAGAGCAATCCTTCAATTGAGCTGTACTCCACAAGCTCCATTGCTCAAATGCTCCATGATGCTCCAAAATTATAGATTCAAACAGAAAAATTATGAAACCAAGAGAAATATCCCAAGTTAAGCTAATGCTCCACAAGCTCCATTGCTCATATGCTCCAAGATGCTCCACAAGCAAAAATTATTTGAACTAATATTTGATCTCCTCATCCACTCAAAATTTTTGCAGATGATAGCTCTTCTGAGAGTGAGGAAGAACCTCCAACTATACATAAAACCCAAATACTCCACCCTGACTTGTCCCACTCCCCCAAATACATCCCTATGTATGATTCCAAAGCTCATTTTTGTTCCAAGCGCTTGAAATCTATCATAAAGAAAGCATTTATGTCATAAGATGAGGTGAGATCGCGACATACTAATGCATTTTCCCTTTTCTTAATTATTTTAAAGATCACTGAGAAATTATCCTACAAGGCATGCAATATATACCTTTCCTGTTTAAGTTAACATAAAACCAGTTTAGTGCAACTGATGTTATTTCCCTTAACCTAAGATTCGATAAGATCTCTAAGTCACCAATTCTCAAAAAGAAAAAGATTTTTAGGTCACCAATGGTCAGTAAAACATTGTTTGAACTTTGAACTGTGGAGACTACAAAGATGCGAATTGGATATGAAGCAGCATATTTTCAGCAAAAAAGAATTTACTTTGGCAGATCATTGTCCAAATAGTTTTTCAATATATGGTTGGATTAAAAACAGGATCATATGGCGATCATTAAACGCGCTAGGATTGAATTTATAGATTCTGAATTTTAGAAAAGGCATCCGCATCTTCTAAAAGGGTTCTAGATAAATTATTTATTTATTTTGAGAATTAAGAGAATGGAATCGGGATAAATTTATTTTCTTTTTGATGAACATGGTGTCCTGGCCAGCTTTCTCGCACCTCGACTAATTCCACGGATACCTGCCACCCACCCAGCAACAAGTAACAGGTACCGGTAACTCTGTCCACCAAGGCTAGATAAATAATGCATACATATTAAAAGAAAATTTGAATATAAAGTACATGATGTGGGCCAAACCTACCAAACCCGTCAACTGTAATGTGGCTCCACCCCGGCAATCATAAAAGATGGAGGATTGTATTTTGCTGAGATATTTGTATATTAAAGTTGACAACGAACCTTATGTGTTGGATGAATCAAGTGATACAGAGTGAGATTCAAAATATTCGCAATGGAAATGGCGTAAGTTGTTTTCACCCTTTTGGTGGTGAAATTTCAACCATTGAGGAAATAAACATTGGACAACGATTCAATGAGTAAAAAAACTATTCCATAAAGTATTCTCTGCCATACCAAGCATACCGAATTTTCTTATTACAGGATTAGAAATTCATCTTTTTATTCCACTATTGCTAGTATTTTCTTCCAGAGATGATGGTTGCAGCTCTCTGAAGGGAAAAACGCTATTGAAGTAAGAATTTCACTGATAAAAAAAAACTATCACACTGTTATGTAACACAAGAAACATCACAAATATGACCCATAAAAGTTCGATCTTTTCTAGCAAAAGCCAACGAACAATGAGAAGCAACACCCAGGCTAAAACAAACCCTGGGATTACGAAATGAACCCATTCTGCCACAAACAGAAAACGATCAATTCGCAACACAGAACATCCAGAAAATACATAAATAGCTAAATTCGGTAAGATTTTTACAGATGCGTAACTAGGGTTTCTTCCACCCTCGACCCTTGTCAGAAATTAACAAATGTGCCCTTATCTTAGAACAGAGCTGTGAGAAAAATATCTGCTAAATATTACCTGGAATTTCAATTAGGGCTTGGCGAAATTCAGATGAAATTGGTGTTCAACTTCTTCTCCGGTTCTTGTCGGGTTCTCTTCCTGGTGCTGTGCTGCACTTCTTCCAGAGAGTTCTTAATTTTAGGGCTTTTTTCTGGTTATAAAACCCAACAGAGTAGGATCTGTTCCCCTTGATTTTTATTTTAGCTTTTTTTAACCCTTCAGCTTTGGTTTATTTACACACAAGTTCCCTTTTGGAATCTGTTTCCTCAAGTGTTTCACATGATGTATAAAAATTAAATAGATCGATAAATTAAAATTAAAAAAAATATATTATTGATCGGTTATTATTGTGTTATTAGATTAACAGTTTTCTAATGGTTTAATAAAAAGAATATTGATTTATCGGATTGATTTTGATTTTTGAATATTGGATTATTTGATAAATTAATAACTCATAAGACTACGGTAATTTACTACTTTATCGTACATAAAATATTAAATATTAATATCAATGCATCACTGGTTAGTACTCTTTCTGTCACTATTTACTTGTCCAGTTTATAAATGACACACATATTAAGAAATTAATTAATGACATAATGAATTTACCATTTTACCCCTTTTAATTATGAAGTGGATAAAAAAATTACATTTTCAAATTAATTAGTTATGTCATTGAGGGATAGATAAAAAAAATTGTTCATTCTTGATTTGTCAAAATGGATAAGTAATTAGGGATAACTATAAAATAAAAAGTGGACAAATAATTAGGACAAGGGAATAGTTACTATCTTTGTCATTTTGCATTCAATTTACTCTTCAGAGTGATTTTGAATGGACAACTTCACATTATACAAAACGTCAAAATCTAAAGTAAATTTATTTCCTCTTAATTTCTCTTTGTATTACACTTGTATAATCTTTTCATGTTAGTTGTTATTGTTTATATTTTATGAGCATTTGCAAAGTTACATTATTTTCTTGTCGAATCAAATTGTTAAAGAAGTCATATTTGTTTTACAAGCATTTTTATTGGTTAAATCGAATACTCAGCCGGTAAGGATCAAAACTGATAAATCGTAAATCGAAATTGGTTTTACCATATCTAAAATCGATAAAATCAAATTGATAATACATAAAATCGAATTGAATCGACCAATACACACGTTATTTGGTAGGATGTATTATAAAAATAATGCATGGATTAGCTTTGTGTATTTTAAATATTTTGTTTGGGTATAATTTTCACTTTTTGTGTACTTTATTTAGTAATATGTTATGCATAATTAATAATTTCTCCCTTCAGCAACACTTGTTCACTGTACTAAAAATAGATGTCGCTATACTTTTCCACTTTATATAATCCTTGAATCAGTTTACATACAGTTTCTAATTTATTCTTATCATCAATTATAATTATTTTCCTATAACATTTTTTCAAGTTAGTATATTCAAATGATGGTATAGTAAAAATTGTCTTTCTATTTATAGTTTCTTCAGGGTGTGTCAAGTCAATAGTGCACGACTATCGTTGAACAGACAGAGTACATAATGAATTGTGTCAGTTACGCAAGAGTTTATGATGAATGTACAAGCATGGTTAAATATATAATTGTCTCTCAAAATCTTTTACACATTCTTTTCGTTGTATTATGGACGGTATATGTGTAACCAAATAATTACTTTTCATATTATTTTTAATACATCAAAACAAACAATATATTAGTAAATGGTCTAGTCATAACTAATATCAACATTAGTAATATATATCACTACTACTAATGCACTTTATTCAACTTTATTCTTCTATACACTAGCAAATAATTCATTTATTTTAGTATGTCTTTTACAACTACGTGACAAATCATGGGATTAAAGATTGAATAAAAAGAAATATACAAACATTCCTATCATACTTAATAATTTTTTTTCTAAAGTTTGAAATAATTTTATAGGATCTTACTAATTAATACTTTTATATCAATGTATAAGTAACATGCACTATAAAATACGGATACATGGGAAGAGTGATGAGTAAGAAGGGCGAGTGAGAGAGGAGAGAGTCAAGCGAGATAGAAAAGGAAGAATGAGAGGATTAATGTATCTTATGTATATGTATATCTAGCTGGATAGAATGTATCTAAAATAATTTACATAAAAAATTGATCTCATTATCCAAAATACGTATATTTAAATGCGCCAGATACATGATTTGAATATTGAAATTTAGTACGAATAATAATTTTAAAAACTCACGAAAATACACATAATTAGATCTTAAACTAATAAAATTTATGGTTTTTGCCCTTTAACCATACGTTGAATTTTCAATTCATGCATAAATATGATTATACACACAATTGTCTTTTAAAACACTTTCTCCACATATATTCACTATATTTGCGAATGAACTTATGTAAGTATGTTTTTTAAAACACAACTATATTGAATAATTATGTATAAGAATGATTTCAACGTAATTAATAATAGCACAATTAAAACCATCATTACTAATACAAGCTAAACACCTCAGAAGCAAATTAGTGTACTATTAAACACTTACTAACCAAAATCTTCTACACACATCTCTATTCAGAATCGATTAAACGAAAACAAAAAAACAATAATAATTAGATCATCTTAGTAACCAAAATTAGTTAAATTTTTAGTTTACTACTCAATGCTCACTATACTAATCAAACTTAGCCCAATTATCAGTTCATTATTCATGTAGTCTTATTTGTTTGTTTTTTTTGTCTCTACCCTTTGCCCATATTTCATGTGATTCTTTTAACTTTTTCAAAAATGTTATCTTTTTTATATTCCGTAAAAGATATTTTAAGATTATCTAGATGGCACTTAAAGAGTTTGCAAATAAATTATTCCATGGAACTCATCTCTAGTGGTGCAGTACAATAATGATAATTTTTGCTTTATTTAGTGATAATTAACTTTTTGACGTAATGGTTGTCTTTTAATGAAATGTACGTGAGCTGATTATCATGAAAATTATTTTTATAAAAAATTACAGATTCACGATTTTATAGTGTTCACAACATGCATAATTAACAAGTATATCACGAGTTAGATTTGTCACAAACGTGAATCTTTTGATTGAATAATATATTTTTAAAAAATTGAATTATCGAGAGGAGACTGTATCTAATATGGACTGTTTAGAGGAGATTTGAGTTAGTTGCGACTGAAAAAAAAAGAGTTAACTTTCAATATATAATTTATTGTATCAACAATGTATATAGATGTATTACATATATGACATATAGTTATGCATAATTTATACACGAGTATACATTTATTTAAACAATATTGATACATTATATATCGTATCAATATACTACATATACATTGACCATGTGGTCAAAAATAATTTTTTTGTGTGTATCACTAATTTTAGACTATTTATTGTATAAATAAAAACTTGATTACATTTAGTGCAATTTAAACTACTCTGTTGTATAAAAACAAAAGAATTTCCTTGGAAATATTATGGAAATAATACAAGCCCAATAAACTTCCAAGTAAATCCATGGTCCATCAAACAATCCTACTTGTTTGGGCCTTCCTTCTTATACATGTAGAGTGGAGGAAATTCGATGTATACAAAAATTGGATCATATTATAAAACTAAGCAAAAAAAGAATATATTATAATAATTATATTTATAAGTAAGAAAATAGACAAAAATTGTGAAGAGACAAGAAATAAAAGTTCTTTAAAAGAAAATTCTAACTATATTTAAGTGTGTTTAATATGAGCACTGGTGAGTTTATTTATGGTGTTCATAGATGCATATGAAAAGTTGTCTCTCACACACAAAATCAATAAGGTTTCTTATCATTGGAGGCATAAAATGCGTTGACAAATTGTCTGCTATTTATTCTTGTTGGTGATGTTGACTTTAAAATAAAATAAAATAGTGAGTACTACAATATAATATGAAATATATTTTATATACATGGATTAAGTAATAAAAATATGCTTGTCTTTAAAAATAATATTTTGACGATATGTTACTATTTTATTAACAATTTTATATTTCGAAGTATCTTTTTAAATACTCTTATTTACGACCAAATGACCCCCTAAAATTAAAAAAGTATGACGTCTCTCCACTATTAATTGTCGATACTGTATATATTTGAGTCTTAAACTAAAAGTTCCTTCAAATAAGGAGTGTTTTTCTTAACGAATTATTAGAATTATGTACCAAATATCAGATATCGCTATATTTATTTGCATGAGTTCTTCCGTGTTTGATGCAATATTTTGATGATTTCCCTCTCATGTTGCTGCGTAATCCCCAATAAAGCCATTTTTGGCTCGTTAAATTATTATGAACATTAACAAATCACTCAAAAAATTAATTAAAAGTAGTTGAGAATTTTATTTTTTACGTATAGCTATGTCAATTAATATGCTTAAATTAACTATGTATTTTATTGTTTAACAATAAATTTATCTAGCACTAATTTTAAATCTTTCAGTATTGCATTAAAATGAAGATACAGTTATTTATATAACTATCTTCACTCATTTTTAATTGTTCATACTAGATATTATACTCTTATTAAAAACAATAATAAAAGTATACATATTTAATCATAATGCTATTAATGAAAAAAATCCGCTTTGTTCTAGTTCATTCTCTTTTCCTGTTTTGTGCAGAAAAATTGTTGATTTGAATTCTTTTTGAAATCTCGTTTTTTTCTTGTAAATTTCTCACATATACAAGCTCAAACTACAGCCAAGAGGGTGGAAGTTGTGTGTTTACAGTCACTCTCCTATATCCTATAATAGCATAAGCATAGCAGAAAGCTTCCATGCCTCGCTATCCTATCTTTAAAATGATGAGTAGTTTACAAAGGACTTATGAAATGATTTAGATATCAATATTATATATATTTTTTACTTGCTTTGTTCCATTTTCCTAGCTTCTATATCAAAATTAAATATTTCGATCTTACAAATTTAATTTAGCAAATTAAGAGAATTATTTTTTTTGTAAAAGAATGTATTTCTAAATATTTATAGTCCCAAAAATAAGTATTAATAAAGTTTTGTAAAAAAAATATACCTCTAAATCATTTTTTGTACACAAGCCAACTGTAATTTAGGTAGTACTTATTTATATTCGCTAATCGAGAATTATTTTTTCTTTCGATACTACTTTTAATATTGAAGCTTCAAATACAGTATTAATGAAATTAATTTAATAAAATATACTTTTAATTAAGAAAAATATTCGATAGGTCAAATCACTAAAAATTAAAATAATATTATAATAATATTAATGCTAGGATATATGACTGATTATTGGAGGGTTTGGTGGATCCTTCATAATAAAGAGTATTGGTGCATGCAATAATCGTGCTTTAGTGCACGCCAAACTACAGACAAAATTATAATTGGGATGAGAAAACTACTCTTATTATTATTCTGATTCTTTGCATCTTTTTTCGATATTGTTACTTTCTCCTTTTTTTTTTAAAAAAATAATAATTTAATTTGACATAAAATTTTAAAATATAAAAAAAAAATTATATTTGGTCATCTTAAATTAAAGTTGGATTAAATGTCAAAATTATCCATTGATCTTGTGGCTTTAAAGATACCACGTGAAAAGCTAATTATGAAATATTGTCAATAAAAGAAAACGGTCATTCTTTTTAAAACGGAGAGAGTTAAATTAAATTAATGACCCTGTTAATTTAATTATAAGCTTTGCATAAAGTCTCACTAACCTACCACACCCTTTATAAACCATCAAAATTAGTTTGGCTCTACTTACGCTATTTAATTTATGAAACAATTATGAGAAGGGTGGAATTATAATAAATAAATTAATGATGGTCCACTGAACCTTACATAGAAAAAAATATATTTGGTAAGTTATATAAAATTGTTTTTTTATGTAAATAAATCTTAAAATACCTAAAATATTCTTTGGAAAATAGGTTCAGAAAATGGACCAAAAACATATTTATTATTAATAATATTTTAAAAAAATTAAGAAATAGACAACAAAATCCGAGCTAGACCTCAGCGGGTCCGGTCCACAAATTAATGTTTTGTTTGGCTATGTATAATACATCATATCTGAATGAGATTAAAGTTATATATATAATATAAAATCATATTTTTGTGCATTTACTGAACTAATAATAGAAAACAGACCAGCTATATTTTGAGAGGGACTAAATTTCAATCGCACTGCATAAAGTTAGAGGTCCCATAAAAAATAAAATTTGCTTTATTCCGTATCTATTTTACTTTATTGTTATTGCTAATTTATTGTATTAAAAATATGTAATAATTAATGATAAGGATATACTTAATAAAAATTATAAATATAAATAATATTTGTAATATATCAAATATTCTGAAATCTCTTTGATGCTAAGCGTTGCAACAGACAATGCTCAACATAAATATGACATTATTTTGCTTAGAAGTTAGAAGGAAGTAATGAAACCAATGAAAACGATGGAAATATTTAGTCCCACATAATATCTATTTTTAATTTTTGTTATATGATTCCCACGCACATGACATGCTGCAATTTTGCAATGTCATTCCAAAATTCTCTGACAAATTGACAAAAAAATAAAATGTTTAAGATATGTACATTTACGTATAAATTTTATTACGAGAGCATCTTTAAGCGATATGTAACAATTATTTAATATAATTAATAATTTGTTTATCAAGCTATTTTTTTTAAAAAAAATGTAATTTTAAAATAATAAAATATTGAACAAAGTTTTACCCAATAAATATCAAGAGATAAGAAATTGTGAATTAAATTTTTAAGTATATTATGATCACTTATTCTGTTGATTCAGCGTTAACGGGGCTTATATGATAAAAAGAAATCAATATTCTTTAATTGTTTTTTTAATAAATAAATGAACTCCATAGAAGAATAATGATAATTAAGAAGAAAAGAAGTTTGTAACTTGCTTTAGCGTTTAAATGTGGATTTATTTATCCTATATTATTTGATTATTTTTACGTTATAGTTGATATGAATTTTAAAGTTTGAACCAAATATTTTTACTCAGTAGACTAATTAATATAAATAAGATTTTTTAATAATTGTATAAAATAAAATATACATATCTAGTATGAAACGGACCGAGTATCATATTTCATTAGTACTCTAAACGAGCATTCATAAGTTAATTATTGTTTATATTAATTAGGATTTCATAAGTTAAATATTGTTTATATTAATTAGGATTTCACAAGTTGCTTCAAATGGGAACACACAAATTCACAAAACAAGAGCAAACTTATATAGAGTCACGTTTATTGTTTGTCTTAATAATTAATTAATATAATCACATGTAAATGATTTCATTTATCTTCGATATTCTCACGTGGGCCTTATTGATAATTTTGTGGCTATGGTGATTTGAAATGTAAAAATAAAAATTCAAAAATTAGAGCGACTTTAGGCTAAACAATAGATATTTTAGAAAATGAAAGTAAACAAAAAAAATGAAGTTTTTGCATGAGAATGATTTTGACGTAGTTACTATTTTCTTCATTTTATTTTTTATTTTTTTGTGATTGAATTGTAATTTTCTAAAATTAGATAGTTTTTTTAAAAAAACGTATAGACTATGGAAAAATTAGTGGAACATAAAACTTATCACTGCATTAATCAACTCCGGCTCCCAACAGAGTAAATATGATTATTCATTGTTCACCAAGAAAGTAAGTCAGAAAATTTTGATGATACTTATATATGTAGATGACTTATTAATCACTGAAAATTATATACATCTTATCAATGAATCATAGAAAACATTGCAGCAGAACTTCAAAATTAAGGATTTGAGAGAATTGAGATACTTCATAAGAATAGAGTTTTTAAGGTCTAGTATAGGAATACTCATGACAAAGAAAATATACTCAGAATGAGAATTCACAGGAGCTAAGCCTGTTGTTGACAGAGCAACATATGAAATAATACATCACCATTGATTATGATAAGTACTTGCAGATAGAAGTTAATGATGATCCATGATTGATGGATAAAAGTACTTTTCAAAGATTAGTAGGAAGGTTACTCTATCTAGCAATGAGTTAATTTCTGCATGATTCAAATCAGCCTCATTTGGAAGGAGCACATCATGTAGTAAGATATCTTAAAGGGAATTTTGACTTGGAAATTTTGTTAAGTAGTGACAAAGATGACGCACTAACATCCTTCTGTAATTCTAATTGGACATCTTGTATAGTAACAAGGAAATTTGTGACGGACTACTGTGTGAAGTTAGAAAACTCTTGGAGATCAAAGAAATATGAGATTGTGTCAAGAAGAACATCAGAACTGAGTATAGAAGCCTATTGCTGAAATTATTTAATTTGGCATGCAAGTATGTTGAAAAAAATGGATATGAAGGTAAAAATACTTTGTGAAACTGTTCTGTTATAAAACTATTATATAAGATTGTTGGAAATAGTATATTACATGAAAGGATAAAACACATAGAGATAGACTTGCCACTTCGTGAGGGAAAAGATACAAAAGGAATTAATCAAGCAATGCTGACATTTTGACTAAAGTTGTAGGAGGCCAACAACAATGTCACTACATATTGGATAAGTAAAGGTTAATAGATGTTTTTCAATCTTTAATTTGAGGCGGTGTTGAAAGTAAAAATTGTACAAAAATGGTTAGTTGGGATGACAGATGATAAGGGTAGTTATAACCAACTTTAGGATCTAGAAGTATGTTGAACGAGTGTCGCAATTCCTCTGGAATATGATAGATCTTGGTGGTATTCACCTTATCAAATCGCTTGCCCATACTTTGTGAGCATTTGATGAGTACACAATGCCATCAATCTGATCATTTGATGCAATGCACATGATCCATGAAAGAAAAATTACATTTACACACTTTCATTGATGGTCCATCTAACCTTCATGCATATCATTCTTGCAGGTGTCATCCACGAAACCAATTTTATTCTTCCCTAACAGCGCAATTCTCATTCATTTACTCCAGAGTATAATTCTCTACTCCAGTGAGAATATAATGGGTTACGTTTACACAAGAAAAAGTAGAACTCTGTAAAAATAAAGGATCAAAAGAATCGAAGATTGGCCTTGAAATTCAGGCATTTTTTGATCCCGATTCAGTGAAACCATTCGATGATTCACCCCCAACCACCGGTAATGAAGAGTATACAGAATCAACAAGAAATTACAGAACAAGAAGAATTCAACAATCAATGAATGTATGATCGCCATTATTGGCTCTGATACCATGTTATAACAATAATTATGAATGGAAGACGAAGCTTGACTGGAAGAAAAGAAAAGGAAAATCGATAGTAAAATGCGAGAGTATTTATTTATCAAAACTAAGTACAACACAATGCTTCTATCTATTTATACTTATCTAGCCGACTTAAGAAGTAAAAATATTTAACTCAATTAACTATTCCTAATTATCGTTAATTAACAAACTAACTGATCCTAAAGTTGGTTATAACTGCCTATGCCCGCTGGCATCCCAACTGACCATTTCTGTACAATTCTTTACTCTCAATTTGAAATAACATATCATCAAATACAGGTAGGTATCTATAAAAACTTATAAATGTTCTAAGTTTATAAAATACTATTTCATCAAGAAAAATAAAAGAGAATATGCTCAAAAGAAAAATAGAAAAAAATATAAAAATAAAATAGATTAGTATTTCTTATTTATTTTTGTTGTTCTCTATATTTGGGGCTTTTTAGTGCAATAATGAAATATTCCGCTATATTTTATGAAATAAGATAGGACATTTTTTTATATTAAGTAATTACTTTCACTATTTTGAATTAAATATGGAATAAAGTTGATGAAGATTTTATCATAAAATTATTATATTTATCTCATATACTTCCTTTACTTCATATTATACGCCCATTCATTTCCTAGCACAAATCATGTCCATTAAAGAAATTAATAAGTATAATATGTAAATTTATTAAATTATTCTTATTAAATAAATGTTAATTTTTGTTGTTATATTTATTTTGGCACAGAGAGATTATCAAAGGATCTCTTAAGGAAGCTAAATAAAAATTAAGTAATTTACATTATATGACTTATACGATGTTTAATAAACAAATAATTTTTTTTGTCCAAATTAGTATAATATTCAATTGACAATTTAGTACTAATTCACATAATTAATACGTATCTAAGTTAGAATGTTTTTAATGTACAAAGTACAATTACTATTGAAATTACATAAATCAATAAATAAATTTTACGATAATACTACATTATTAATATCTTTATAACTCGATAATCTAAAATATTCACTTTTTCCAAAGACATAAACCAAACACAACTTATTAATCCATAGTCGATATCGAAATACTCTTACTATTTTCATTTCTCTCTCTCTTGTCACACAGTATTATCTTTTTTGTGTAACTCAGTAAAATCACTCCAAAGAAAAGGAAAAGTCTTGCCCTGTTTTTGCTCCCAGCTCACAATCTTTGAGTTTGGGTTTTGTTCTTTGATTAATGGATACCATTTAGAGTATCAGGTACAATTGTTGATTTCCAATTTATTTTTCTGAAAAAATTCTATTGGCTTATATTGTGGATATATTGGGAATTACAGGACTGATCTTTTTTCTGTTTTGCTTTTTCACAGAACCCAAATTTGGGAAAAAGGGTTAAAGAAGAAGGAGCAGTCTTGGGTACTGTGTCTGATACATAGTTGTTGCTGAAGGAACAATCATGGCCGTGGATGAGAATGGCTCCTTGAATCGGACGGACGATAGTGCTGTAAAGAATGATTCCGCTGCCGTCGATCAGAACGGTGCGCCACGGTCAACGATACCCAGTGATCAGAATATTCAAAAGATGTCTGTTGATCATCAACCCCAGAAAACGAGTGTGCAGCATAAGCCTCAAATGGGTGTTTTTCAGCAGCAGAAACAAAGCATCAACGGCAATGGAGTGATGGGTCAGCATGATTTTCAGACTCAGCATCAGAAAATGAACGGTGTTGATTTGAGAAGAAATGAAGGGGTTGTTGATGAGGATGAAGATGGGGAAGGGTTTAAGAAGGAGATGAGGGATTTGGAGGAAATGCTTTCCAAATTGAACCCCATGGCTGAAGAGTTTGTGCCTCCCTCACTCTCCACCAACCACGGAGTTGTGCCAATTTCTCCTGGTGGAGAACAATTTGGAATTGATGCTTTCAATTTTGTAATGCAAGCTGGACTCAACGATGGAAATTTCAACAGAAGGGTATCTATCTCAGCTCTTTTTCACTTTCTTAATTTAGTAGCTACTGGAAGACAGTTCAGTTGCCTTATGTATGTTAAATGTTATCCATAACTTAAGTTAGGAAATTTCAATATTGGTTCTATATCATGCAAGAACATATATTGAGGAGGATACAGTTATTGAGGTCTAAACTAGGGAATATTGATGTTTCCTTCTGTTGTCTAAAATAAAAGACAAATTTATTGTCTCTCACCTTTTATAACCTTGTTTGTGATCACTGTCATGGAGTCCTGCTAACAATTCTGGTTGAAATGAACTAGCAGAAGAGAAATGGCTATGGTCTTGGTAGGAGACGGACGAATGTCCGGACAAGCATGGCCCAACGTGAAGATGTTATAAGGAGGACAGTTTATGTGTCTGAAATTGATCAACAGGTACTAAAAAGAGGGATATTCAGGGCAGTGGGTACTTGCTCATTATTTCACCTTCATCTTTTTTTGGGACTTATTGTTCTTATTTTGTGTAGGTGACTGAAGAGCAACTTGCTACACTCTTTCTTACTTGTGGGCAGGTGAATATGTTTCCCGTTCAGTCATTTCTCTGCATTCAACCATACACTTTTTAATATGTTCGTGAAACAATTTGTGGCCATAATCTGACTAACCTTAATGTGATGAAGGTGGTTGACTGTCGCATCTGTGGAGATCCCAATTCTGTACTCCGTTTTGCATTTATTGAGTTTACTGATGAAGGTAAGTTGAACCAAAATCTTTTGTTTGACAATTTTCGTTTTGGGTTAAAGTTTTTGTTGTCTAACACTGACATTGTCCCATGTATGGTTTGCAGAAGGTGCAAGGAGTGCTCTGAGTCTTGCAGGAACTATGCTAGGATACTACCCTGTGAAAGTGCTTCCCTCTAAAACTGCAATTGCACCAGTTAATCCAACTTTTCTTCCAAGGGTGAGAAATTGTGTATACTTTCTGTACTTTCCTTTCACAAAATCGCTGTTGAGGATGATGAATAGATGCCTCTCTGTTGCTAATTCTGAAATCTTTACCTTTGGCGCTGATATGTAGTCTGAAGATGAAAGGGAGATGTGTGCAAGGACTATATACTGTACAAACATTGATAAAAAGGTAATTTCGGGTTTGTAATTCCTGTTTCACTTGGTTGAGAAATGAGAAGTATCTATGGAGATAATGCTTTATGAGTTGTTCATTTGTATGAAATAGGTTACTCAAGCAGATGTCAAGCTCTTTTTTGAGTACTTCTGTGGAGAGGTTTGTAGCTTTTTTTCACCTGACTTGTCTGAAAGTGCTTGTCCTACTTTAGCTTCCTAACTCTATACGGTTTTATTCTTTAATCCAGGTTAAGCGCTTGAGGTTGCTTGGTGACTATCATCATTCTACTCGCATAGGTTTTGTTGAGTTTGTTATGGTAACTTCCATGAACTTTTCTTGGTTTTGTTGTCTGATTTATCATACTGCTGTGGACTTTGGTTACTTTCTACTCTTAAGAACTACTAGAACCTCCAATTATAGTGCGTTATTTCACCATCCATGCTTGTTATTTAACATCATTATGATGTTCTTACTTGTTTGGGTCTTCTACAAATTCAAAGTATAAAGAGATCTGTTTTATCCCTTTTTGTATTTTATGTAGGTGAAATAAGTTCTTGGTAATTGTTTCCCACTCATGTGAATTTGAGATATTGGTGACATACACTGAATTTCGGTTCAAATTTTTTCTCCCTTGTTTACTGGTGTGCCTGTCTAACTTCTAAGCTTACGTTGATATCGTTGTCGCCAGAATCTAATCCAAATTTTTTTAACTAGATAACATGAGCCATGTGATCGTTACTTTTGTCGGGTAGTATTACTTGTGAGAAAGGTCTCTCATTTGCAGATCCGTTCTGGATGTCGATATTATGTCTTGTGTTTGTTGCTCAGTGTAGCTAATGTTCGTGCCTGTTATTGCCTATTGGATGCTTGTTTCGTTGTTAAGAGTAGTAGAGTGGATGACAACTATAGGATATGGTACCCAATTGTTGTTTAGTATTAAGTTGGAGGTATTCTGCTGTGTAGATTGAGTTATTGCTGGAAGGAGAGGGTTCCTCATGTTAGTCGCACAAAAACCAGTCCCAATATAAAAATCCGCATAGCTATTAGTTACAAAATATAGCATCCATGGATGTGGCATAGTGGTCAAGGAAGTGGATTTAGAACTATGAGGTCTCGAAGGTTCATATCCCAGCAAAAAAACTAGGTGATTTCTTCCCATCTGTGTTTTTTGTTTTTGCTAGGACAAAGAACACTCACCGACAAGAAGACCCCATATACATCCCAGATTAATTCTGCACAGCTAATCTGTGAGAAAAGCACTCCTTATTTCCGTAACAAGGATCAGTATGGGGTCTTTATGTCTTTCTATTTATTTGTTATCAAGGGAAACATATAGAAGGTTTCATAATAATCAAATATGGATAAACTGGATACTTGTTCTAAAAATTGAAACTGGACTACTTATAGAAGAATCCAATGACACTAAACAATATTAATCACTTATATAATGTTTCCTCGGCAGCAGGAAAAATAAGTGGCCTGTATTGTTCTTTTAATTAGTTCGGTAGGCTTGTGTTATATTTGGTAGCTAATAAGTACATGCCAGTAGATTATTCGGAATTCACAGTAATGCAGGATAAATAAAATTGCAATGTTGGTGTCCTTGTTGCTGCCCATCTTGGGAAGTTTTGCATCTCTAAATGATGAGTTTCTGAGCTGTTGCTTTGCTTGGGGACCATGGATATAATACACATTTAGAACTGTTGCTCTGATGGGAGCCATTGCAACCTTTACCATGTGTATTCTGTATTTTTGATCACTTAAGTTGGAAGGGAAGTGCTTTACGCTTGGTACTCCTCTGAGAGATACTATTGTAATAAGTACATCAGCTTTACCATCCAAGCGATGTCCGAAATTATGAGGTACCGTTTGGATTTCGAGAGTCAAAACTTTCAAATTTTGACCCTGCATTTAGTCATGAAATCTTTAGAATAATCTTTAACTGAAATAGACAATTCAAAATATTTGTAATGCATATGAAAATATTCCTGATAAAAGAAAAACTCAATTAACTTTTGAAATCTGAAAGGTGCCATATAAATTGGGACTGGGAGGGAGTAGAGTATTACTTTAGAACCTGAGATGTCGTGAAGTTTGCTTTCCTTGACAAAGATCTTCAATAGACATATCTGATAATTTTTCTGTTCCTCAGTTGTTTTCATTTAGCAATGCTATTTCGTCATTCGCGGCATTCGTTGAGAGTGGATATATGGGACTATAAAAGAGGTTCTATTAGTTTCTTTGGTGGAGGTTCTCGCTTTGAACTTCTTTACCACAATATCTAGGTTGCTGGTGTAATCTGCATCCAGTTCTCGTTGTTGCATTGCAAAGCTGTTTTTAGTTGCTTTAACGCACATGGAATTCATATTTGTGCCAGTCTTTTAAGTCAAATACGTCCCCCCTCTCCCTCATTCCAGTGATGTGACTCACTTCCCTTTTTAGTTGGTTTTGAAAATGATTGACACCAAAATTTGAAAATTATTAACTTCACATTTTCTGTTTTACACTTCATGAGAAGCTTTGATTACCACAAATGTTACAGTATGTATAGATCCCTAAGTTTCAAAGTTTTACAGCCACACAAAGGCTATAACATATTTAAGACAATTTGTTTCTTAAATCGTGTCGATTTAACTATGGTACATAAGTTGGAACGGAGGGAGTAGGAGATTTCTCTGGTGTCACACTTCCTATTTTTGGATAGGAGAATCCCACACTTCAGTTCACTTTCTCCTTGTGATTAGCTTAGGTGCAATTTGTTTCTAGGTTACTTCTTTCTGTCGCCATCACAAACTTTCTCGGTGTTAATAACCTCATTCTTGCTTGTTCCTTGTTGTCTTGGGAAGATCTATTCCTAGGCCCTTTGCCTACATTAAGGGAACAGACATGATGTGAATTTATCTCAATCTGCTTCTTGCTCGAGATTAGTTTGCATTTGTCTGGCATGTTATGATGTCAATAATTGATACCTAAATCTGTGATTCATGATGTAATGTCATGTATTTGATGAAATTTGAAGTACAAAAATTTAAATTCCTCCATTGTACTGCTTATTTTGTTTGTTTACCCTTTCCCTCAAAGGAAATTTAGCACGTGGCATTGAAAAGCTATTGCTTGTTTAGTATAGTTTGATGATGAATTTTCTGATTGTTGCAGGCTGAGAGTGCCATTGCTGCACTGAACTGCAGTGGTGCAATCCTGGGATCTCTTCCTATAAGGTTTCTCTCTGATTCCAGTAGACTTCATGTTGATGCTTCTTCTATTTTACGTACATTTCCTTTAATCTTTAACTATTTATTTCCATACTGCAGGGTGAGCCCATCAAAGACTCCTGTTCGACCACGTGCTCCTTCTCGCTCTCCTGTGCAGTGATATATCACTTTGCATTCGTCATCTGATCTTAAATCTAAATATATACGTAGATACAGATACCATCGAGTACCTCGTGGCATTTGTCTTTTAGTTTATTTGCATTACTCAAGCCACAGGATACTTGTTCTTAAGCTTGCACTGTTGGCTGGTTTATGAGTTGTTATGTTGATGTAGTTTAACTTTGGTATATTTATGCTCCTCTAGTCAATGCCTCGAGTACACCATTACTGACACTGTTACATTGATCCAATGAGTTCCTTAATATTCGGCTATCACATTGGTTTGTGTTTTGCTGTACATTAAAAGTTCGCGTTTTGGTGGCCTGGTGTCTGAGTTTACACTGTTCATCTCCTCTTCCTTGTCTACTGTTTAGTACATCGTTCCACATAACAAGATGATTTTCAGCCTAGTAACTTCTTTGTCGACCCTTAAATAGTTCCTTGATAGTTTGGGTGTAGACTTTAGCCTAAGAGAAATATTATCCGGAAAGGAATACAAGCCTTTTACTAGTAGAAAAATTATTTTCGATTTCATAAATTCTAGCCTGCTGCATTTTAATCTCCTAGAACCCATTCATTGCGAAAATCAATATTAATAAATCTAACAACAGATAAATACCATAACATTAAACTGAGAATCTAAAACAATGTGAAAATAATCAAATACTCTAATACTGTCGGAAAGGGACTCCAATGTGTTGCGAACTAGTCCAAGCAGCTCATCGCGGAATAGTCTAAGAGTATCATCGGTCGTTCCCAATAAAGTAATGACAAAATTTGTATCGAAAATACTCACTTTAGTAAACATGTATGTCAACTACAGAGATAATGCATAGTATAGCCTATTTAAATATGCAAATACACAAACATTTATATGGAAATGCCAAAATTTCTGCTACATTAGAAGGGAGCTTAGGTCAAGACGTCAAGTTTCAAAATTTACTAAGAGAAGAATTTCTATTACTTATATTAAGAGAAGAGGGAAATATTAGAAGAGGGACTAAAAGAGGAGCATAGGATTAAGTTTCGAAATTTACCAAGAGAGGAACTTTTATTTACTTTATATTAGAAGAGGGAATGTTGAAGAACTTAGTCATTTGACCTATTTGCCTTTCTCCACAAATTTCCTCAATTTTGTATTTATTTTTTTTCTGTTTTTCTTTTAATATATTATGTGTTTAAAAATTACAAAAAAGGTAAAAATAGTACTACTATATATTATAATATTTAATATTTCTTCGTTTATTTTTCATTTTAGTATATTATGCATTTAAAAATTATGAAAAAGTAATATTGTAAATCACAATAATCAACAACTTAAAATATCTAGAAACACATAATATCTTTTTTGATTATCTCTCAAAATTTCACGAATGTCTCCTTTATATAGTAAAATTGAGACTGAAGAAATAACATATATTATTTGAAAATGAGGTTAAAGATACTGTGAATCACAATAATTAACCACTTGAAATATATTAAAACTTTAATTAACTCTCGAAAATATCATATGTGCTTAAGATATTTTTTTGCAAAGTATTTTAAAAATATTAGAAAAATTATTAATAACAAAGAATATTTAAAAATTTAATTGACTCTAGTAATTCTATCCATTAACATAAACTAAAACAAATTTTGTATCTAGTAGTTAAATATGCAAATACACAAACATTTATATGGAAATTCCAAAATCTAAAACTAGTAGGTAATATGTTTTCAGAAAACTATTTTTAGGATAGTAAATTTTCCTACCTGTGCAATTAGTTAAATGGAAAACTTATTCCAGAAAAAGCTTATAGATTACTCAATCTCTAAAGTTAAGGGAGTAATGTGAAAAATATTCTCTCACTAATTCAAATATTTAGCAATGGTGACATTACCATAAAAAAATTATAATAGTAAATTTATGCTATCGATATTTTAGAATTTTTTGTTCCAATTGCTTTTTAGATGTTATACCTCGTTTATGTATGTATGGAAAAACCTGCAAATTACACATATCATTTGTTACCCGGAAAAAGGATCTAATTACTTAAGATGTTACCTTTTTATAAATTAAAATTAATTTAAATTCTCTTTCGATGTTAACGATAATTTGCAGTTACAAAAATATGTAATATATTTTTTAGATCAATAATTTTAACAGTGTATTTTTTTTTTTGGTATTAAGTCAATAATAACATAAATTGAGATGAATAGAATATGATTTATGATAGTGTGAACGAGGTTGGATCGTGCATACTTTTTCTATTTTAATTTATGTGTTCTTTTATTTAATATGAGTAACATCTTATTTTCAATATACATTCTTTTTTAATTATTACATCACGCTTTTTAAAATTTAATTTGATTTAACTTAAAACTAAATTAAATATATTAATGTAATATCTCACAAATAAAATTTAAATATTTAAAATTTATACTAAGTTGTAATTTTTTTAACATTATTAAAACACAAAGATCTAATTTTTTTTTTAGGAATTACAACATTAAGATTAAAAAAAAGAAGATGAAGTATTATGTTTGTCCTTATCTACTGTAATAAAGTCAAAAAAAAAAAAAAAAAACAGGCGTGGCGAAACGGACCATCCGAAGAAGCTCGTCTGTTTTCTCTATGAGCTAAATTCATCTCTCTCGCGTCATCACTACAAAGATAAAGAAAATTTGTTCTATTTCCATTTTCCCAGCTCACCATCTTTGAGTTTGGATTTTCTTCTTTGATTAATGGAGTCCACCGCTTAGACCAGCAGGTACAATTATCGGTTTCCTTTTCTTTTTTTTTTTTGGCTTATTGTGGAAACTGTGATATTAAAACTACAGATTGATAAATTGGGAAATGACAGAACCGATCTTTTTTTTGTTTGTTTTGGTTTGCTTTTGACAGAACCCGAAATTGGGAAAAAGGGTTAAAGAAGGAGAAAAGGGAGTAGTCTTGGGTACTGTGAGACATAGTTGTTGTGAAGGAACAATCATGGCCGTGGATGAGAATGGTTCGTTGAATCGGACGGATGATAGTGTTGTAAAGCATGATTCCGGTGCCGTTGATCATCAGTCGAATCAGAACGGTGAGACACGGTCAACGATACCTAATGATCAGAATATTCAGATGATGATGTCTGTTAATCATCTACAACAGCAGCAACCCCAGAAAACGAGTGTGCAGCATAAGGCGCAAATGGGTGTTTTTCAACAGCAGAAGCAAAGCATCAACGGTAATGGAGTGATGGGTCACCATAATTTTCAACATCAGCATCAGATAATGAACGGTGTTGATTTGAGTAGAAATGGAGGTGTGGGTGATGAGGTTCATGGTGGGGAAGGGTTTAACAGAGAGATGAAGGATTTGGAGGAATGCTTTCCAAATTGAACCCCATGGCTGAAGAGTTTGTGCCTCCCTCACTCTCCACCAACTACGCAGTAGTGCCAATCTCTCCTGGTGGAGAACAATTTGGGTTTGATCCTTTCAGTTATGCAATGCAAACTGGACAAGGCGATGGAACTTTCAACAGAAGGGTATCTATCTCAGCACTTTTCTCTTTCCTAATTTATCATGTTTTTCATTTAGTGGCTACTGGATAACGGTGCTTATGCAAATGTTAGGTTCTCCAGTTTGATGTTTGTTCCTCTTTTGGTTGCCTTATGTATGTTAAATCTATTTCATTACTAACAGTAGGAAATTTCATAGTTGGTATCATTCAACAACATATATTGTAACAGAGCTAACATTCTCACTCTTTAGTAACTATTTTGCCATATGCATCTTCTTGATGCCATTTGTAATACTATTTACTTCATTTAAAAGAAAAAGAGGATGTTCAATGTTTCTCTCTGTCCTGTTGTTTTAAACGGACAAGTTTATTTATTGTCCGACACTTTCTGTAACCTGGTTTGTAATGAATCATTGTCATGGAGTCGTGGCTAACAATTCGGTTGAATGCACTGGCAGAAGAGAAATGGCTATGGTCTTGGTAGGAGAAGGATGAATGTCCGGACAAGCATGGCCCAACGTGAAGAGGTTATTAGGAGGACAGTTTATGTGTCTGACATTGATCATCAGGTACTAAAAAGAGGGTACTCAGGCACCGG
Organism: Solanum corneliomulleri; assembly: GCA_027704805.1. Lineage (NCBI taxonomy): Eukaryota > Viridiplantae > Streptophyta > Magnoliopsida > Solanales > Solanaceae > Solanum > Solanum corneliomulleri. Next base: position 52,176,440 of record JAKWIY010003054.1, on the reverse strand, counting down.
GTACTTGTTCATTATTTATTGGGTTATGTCACCTTCATCTGTTACCGTGGGACTTATTGTTCTTATTTTGTGTAGGTGACTGAAGAGCAACTTGCGACACTCTTTCTTACCTGCGGGCAGGTAATATGTTTCCCGTTCAGTCATTTCTCTGCATTCAAACATACACTTTTTAATATGTTCGTGAAACAATTTGTGGCCATAATCTGACTAACCTTAATGTGATGAAGGTGGTTGACTGTCGCATCTGTGGAGATCCCAATTCTGTACTCCGTTTTGCATTTATTGAGTTTACTGATGAAGGTAAGTTGAACCAAAATCTTTTGTTTGACAATTTTCATTTTGGGTTAAAGTTTTTGTCGTCTAACACTGACATTGTCCCATGTATGGTTTGCAGAAGGTGCAAGGAGTGCTCTGAGTCTTGCAGGAACTATGCTAGGATACTACCCAGTGAAAGTGCTTCCCTCTAAACTGCAATTGCACCAGTTAATCCAACTTTTTTCCAAGGGTGAGAAATTGTGTATACTTTCTGTACTTTCCTTTCACAAAATCGCAGTTGAGGATGATGAATAGATGCCTCTCTGTTGCTAATTCTGAAATCTTTACCTTTGGCGCTGATATGTAGTCCGAAGATGAAGGGAGATGTGTGCAAGGACTATATACTGTACAAACATTGATAAAAAGGTAATTTCGGGTTTGTAATTCCTGTTTCACTTGGTTGAGAATGAGAAGTATCTATGGAGATAATGCTTTATGAGTTGTTCATTTGTATGAAATAGGTTACTCAAGCAGATGTCAAGCTCTTTTTTGAGTACTTCTGTGGAGAGGTTTGTAGCTTTTTTTCACCTGACTTGTCTGAAAGTACTCGTCCTACTTTAGCTTCCTTACTCTATGCGGTTTTATTCTTTCATCCAGGTTAAGCGCTTGAGGTTGCTTGGTGACTATCATCATTCTACTCGCATAGGTTTTGTTGAGTTTGTTATGGTAACTTCCATGAGCTTTTCTTGGTTTTGTTGTCTGATTTATCATACTGCTGTGGACATTGGTTTATTTCTACTCTTAAGAACTAATAGAACCTCCAATCAAAGTGCGTTATTTCACCATCCATGCTTCTTATTTAACATCATTATGATGTTATTACTTGTTTGGGTCTTCTACAAATTCAAAGTATAAAGAGATCTGTTTTATCCCTTTTTGTATTTTATGTAGGTGACGTAAGTTCTTGGTAATAGTTTCCCACTCATGTGAATTTGAGATATTGCTGACATACACTGAATTTCGGTTCAAAATTTTTCTCCCTTGTTTACTGGTGTGCCTATCTAACTTCTAAGCTTACGTTGATATCTTTGTCACCAGAAACTAATCCAAATTTTTTAACTAGATAACATGAGCCGTGTGATCGTTACTTTTTGTCGGGTTATAAACCTTAATTGTGAGAAAGGTCTGTCATTTGCAGATCCGTTCTAGCTGTTGATATTATGTACTTTTGTTTATTTCTCAGTGTAGCTAATGTTTGTGCCAGTTATTGCCTATTGGATGCTTGCTTCATTGTTAGAGTAGTAGAGTGGACGACAACTATAGGATATGGTACCCAATTTAGTATTAAGTTGGAGGTATTTAGCTGTAAATTGAGTTATTGGTGGAAGGAGAGGGTTCCTCATGTCAGTCGCACAAAAACCAGTCCTAATATAAAAAGCTGCATAGCTATTAGTTACAAAGTATAGCACCCATGGATGTGGCATAGTGGTCAAGGAAGTGGGTTAGAACTATGAGGTCTCAAAGGTTCATATCGCAGCAGAGACAAAAAAACTAGGTGATTTCTTCCCATCTGTTTTTTTTGTCTTTGCTGGGACAAAAACACTCGCTGACAAGAAGACCCCATATTCACCCCAGATTAATTCTGCACAGCTAATCTGTGAGCTAAGCACCCCTTATTTCCGTAACAAGGATCAGTATGGGGTCTTTATGTCTTTCTATATTTTTGTTATCAAGGGAAACAGATAGAAGGTTTCAGAATAACCAAATTTGGATAAACTGGATACTTGTTCTAAAAATTGAAACTGGACTACTAATAGAAGAAATCCAACGACACTAAACAATATTAATCACTTATATAATGTTTCCTCGACAGCAGGAAAAATAAGTGGCCTGTATTGTTGTTTTAATTAGTTCGATAGGCTGTGTTATATTTGGTAGCTAATGAGTACATGCCAGTAGATTATTCGGAATTCAAAGTAATGTGGTGTCAATAAAATTGCAATGTCGGTGTTCTTGTTGCTGCCCATCTTGGGAAGTCTTGCATCTCTAAATGACGAGCTTCTGAGCTGTTGCTTTGCGTGGGGATCATGGATATAATTCACATTTAGAACTGTTGTTCTGATGGGAGCCATTGCAACCTTTACCATGTGTATTCTGTATTTTTGATCACTTAAGTTGGAAGGGAATTGATTTACGCTTGGTACTCCTCTGAGAGATACTATTCTAATAAGTAGATCAGCTTTGCCATCCAAGCGATCTTCACACTGGAGAAAAGTATTACTCCCTCTGTCCGAAATTATGAGGCACCAGTTGGATTTCGAGAATCAAAACTTTCAAATTTTGACCCTGAATTTAGTCATGAAATCTTTAGAATAATCTTTAACTGAAATAGACAATTCAAAATATTTATATGCATATGAAAATATTCCTGATAAAAGAAATTCAATTAACTTTTGAAATCTGAAAGGTGCCATATAAATTGAGACAGGGAGGGAGTAGAGTATTACTTTAGAACCTGAGATGTCGTGAAGTTTGCATTCCTTGACAAAGATCTTCAATAGACATATCTGATAATTTTTCTGTTCCTCAGTTGTTTTCATTTAGCAATGCTATTTCGTCATTCGCGGCATTCGTTGAGAGTGGATACATGGGACTATAAAAGAGGTTCTATTAGTTCTTTGGTGGAGGTTCTCGCTTTGAACTTCTTTACCACAATATCTAGGTTGTAGGTGTAATCTGCATCCAGTTCTCGTTATTGCATTGCAAAGCTGTTTTTAGTTGCTTTAACGCACTTGGAATTCATATTTGTGCCAGTCTTTTAAGTCAAATACGTCCCCCCTCTCCCTCATTCCAGTGATGCGACTCACTTCCCTTTTTAGTTGGTTTCGAAAATGATTGACACTCCAAATTTTGAAATGTATTAACTTCACATGTTCTATTTTACACTTTATGAGAAGCTTTGATTACCACAAATGTTACTGTATGTATGGATCCCGAAGTTTCAACGTTTTACAGCCACACAAAGGCTATAACATATTTAAGACGATTTGTTTCTTAAATCGTGTCGATTCAACTATGGTACATAAGTTGGAACGGAGGGAGTAAGAGATTTCTCTGGTGTCACACTTCCTATTTTTGGATAGGAGAATCCCACACTTCAGTTCACTTTCTCCTTGTGATTAGCTTAGGTGCAATTTTTTTCTAGTTACTTTTTTCTGTCACCATCACAGACTTTCTCGGTGTTAAAAACCTCATTCTTGCTTGTTCCTTGTTGTCTTGGGAAGATCTATTTCTAGGCCCTTACATTAAGGGAACAGACATGATGTCAATAATTGATACCTAAAACCTGGACGGCAGATGTGTTTCTAAGTAGAAAATTTTGAATCACTCCATTGTATCGCTTATTATGTTTGTTCCCTTTTTCTTAGTGTAGTTTCATGATGAATTTTCCGATTGTTGCAGGCCGAGAGTGCCATTGCTGCACTGAACTGCAGTGGTGCAATCCTGGGATCACTCCCTATAAGGTTGCTCTCTGATTCCCGGTGATACGTTTTTCTCTATTTTACTGACATTTCCATTAATCTTGAGACTTCTTCTATTCTGCAGAGTAAGCCCATCGAAGACTCCTGTCCGGCCGCGCACTCCCCGCTCGGTGGTGCAGTAATATATCACTTTGCGTTCACCATCTGATCTTATATTTAATATATACGTAGATACAGATACCATCGTGTACCTCATGGCGTTTGTCTTTTTGTTTATTAGCGTTACTCAACTCGGCATCTCTCACCTTCTTGATACTCTTGTACTGTTGGCTGGTTTGTGAGTCTGCTTATGTTGATGTAATTTAAGTTTGGTATGGTATTGCTAGCTATTTATGTCTCTATAGGCAATGCCTCGAGTACTAATACTGCTAACGGTGACTTCTGAGCAAGTTCCAACTTCAAACTTAAAAAGGAGTGTATTCTCTTCCTTTGTTCTATATGGCTGGATTATTATTCAGCCTATTAATTTCTTACTTGTCTTGATGGTTGTAATTTGTAATTTTCCAGAAAACGAGTCTCACAGCAGCCTCTTGTTAAAGATGCACTACTTGTTTTATAATTATATGCGAACATACATTTTACACAAGGTTACAAATGAACCTAGAACAACAAAAGCATGGCGATTCTTAATGTTAGTTAATTTGGACATCAATCACCTTTTTCTCAACTTTAGTCTTTGGAATCGAGATGAAAAGAACTCCATTCTTCAGTTCCGCTTTGATTTTATCTTTCTCAACATTATCTGGTAGACTTAAACGAGTGTCGTAAGAGCTATAATTCCTACCCCATGAGTGTTCATCTTTTCCGCCTTCTTCCTTTTTGTGTTCCCCTTTAATGACAAGCATGTCATTTTCTACTGATACTTTTACATCTTCCTTGGACAGTCCCGGCATGTCGAAACGCATCTTGATTTCGTTTTCATCATCATGAATGTCCCATGGAGTGCGTATTTCCCCTGTTCCTGATGCTCTGTTTCTTCCTGGAAATGTCATTGTATCTTCGAATAATCTGTCCATAGTGTCTATCATCTGCCGCATTGTTCTCATCGGTGACATTGGATCTAACACTCCTGTTCATCACATGAAACAATTAATCGTTACTAAACGAATTGAACAAATGCTGCAACTACTAGTACCTGTTAAAAAACAGAGGAAGGACTTACCAAAAGGGGAAACATCAAGCGCCATCCTCGTAGGACGGCGTTCGACGGCAGTGCCTTGGTTGTTTCCTCCTTGAGCGCTGCTGTGGTGTACGTCGACTGAGGTATCTTTGTTATCTCCGGTAGCCTGAGCTACCAGCCTAGTCGTCGGCCTTCTCATGGACGGAATGGAAACAGAGCAAGGTGCAGATACTTTGTTGTTATTGATCTTAGAGGTTCCACCAACGCTAACATTTGACACTAATGGAGAAGATGTAAGAATTGTGTAAGCCATTAGAGTTATTTAGATTTTTAATCACAGAAAGTAGAAATCTTCTTGTTTGTGAATGATTTTAGTTGCTTATAGAAAGAGGTATTTATAAGAAAAAATGAGAATAGTGTGGAGGAATCGTGAAAGTTTTAGATAAAACTGTGAAGTGATTGCTAAGGCTAAACTCCATCAATCTCCCCAACTTTCTTCTGCTTTCTCGAAAGATCGTATACTTCTATTATTTCAGAAAAATGGGGTCTCTATTTCACCATTTTTATGTTTTCGCCCCTTATTTTCTCTAGAGTTAAAAAAACCCCTCAACCTAATACCAGAGAAACACTTATACTATATTAAGGTCCTATTAAATCTTGAACTTATTTTATAAATAATTTTCTACCTTTTTTTTATTTACGTGACACTAACTTTAAAAAAAGTCAATCAGCGTTGGATCCACAAGATAATGTCACGTACGTCGAAAAGGAGTAGAAAATTATTAATAAAATAAGTTCAAGTGGGTAATAGGACTTAAGTATAGTATAAGTATCTCTCTGAAATTTCGGACAAAGATTGAGGAGTACTTGTGCATTATTCCATTTTTGTTTAGGTGTTTTATATTTAGAATTTAAAAACCAAAGCAAGATTTCTTTTTCTCGCAGCACATAAACTTGTTTTTTTAATTTGACATCCTACGATTAAATTTTTTATAAAAATGAACAAATAGACACATTCGTGCAACTTGACATCCAACGTAATAATTTTATGTATTATGTAATGTAAGACATGCATGTCTACTGGTTTTATTTTATACGAATTTTGAGTATCTACTTGTATAGTATAAAAAAATTAGAGAGCTTTAACTGAAACCAAATAAAAGGGCATTTATATATTTTAAAAAAATTAAAAAATGTGAATATATTCTAGGACTTAACCAATTAACCATTTCTAAGATATGTTAATGGTCAACTTCGAAATTATGTTTCTCTTACCCCGACTTTTATCGAATACTCTTCCATTTTAAAGCAATATTTAGAGTTTTCGACATATTTCTTAATAAATTTTCTTTAAAATAAAATTTATTTTTATTAATTTATCCATCCTAAGTATGTTGAAAAAATTATAGCTAAAGAATATTTGTTATGTAAAACTTTTATTTAAATAAAGTAAAAATTGAAAGAATATTTGTTAAATCACTAATGCATTTCTTCATCCAAATAAAAGGAAGGTATCAACTTCGACTGATGAACCAAAGGGAACTAATCAACCATTTTTCTCCGTCACGTCCATTTCCAAAGCTTAATATTATCATGTAGTACTTATATAATTAGTTAAAAAGTTGGCAAAAGTGATCGATCATATTAGAAAAAAAAATTTACTTTGTTGAGAGTGGGATTTGAACCCACGCCCTTTCGGACCAGAACCTTAATCTGGCGCCTTAGACCAACTCGGCCATCTCAACATATGTTAAACATTATTGTATAGTTTACTTATTACTACAAAACACGCCCTCTTTTTTTCAAGATAGGTTTCTTACTGTGTTTCGTAATTAATGTAAAATGTTACCCGCATCTTCAACATATTTAGTAATAGATTAGCTTACATTGAAAAAATAAACTTACAAAATTAATACTCGTATAATCTGTTTTGTAATTCTATCTACATTTTTACCTTATTGATAAAGGTCACGAGGATACATTTCCACTTTTTAATCCCCTACCCCAAGTTTTTAAAATAAATAATATAAACTGCATTTTTTATATTAGAAGAACCACACATTAGGTTTAGAAATTATAGTCGAATATCTCTTTCACATGACCAAATAGTGGAGCTGGGGGTGTACGAACTAGCTTATATCGTCTCCAAGTATACCCTCTATTCACACAAAACGCTTTTAAAAGTGTTTGGTTGCTTGCATGCTTAATGAAATATTCAATTTCTTTAATTGTTGTATGCTACATGCGTCAATTTATCGTCGTCTATAATCCGATTTGATCGAATATTATAAGTAACTGGTTCCAATATCTCAAGGAGTACATGATTTCGTCAATGTTTTTTTCCCTGACGGAGTGACATTAGTATAACGGAGGGAAATCGTTTCAATTTTTTCAAAGAGATAAGTATTAAAAACACTTAGACTATACATTTTTTTTTAAAGTTTCGTTCATATCTAAACTATTGAGAGGGTGAGTTTCATGCTTAAAGTATTACTTTTTAGTTTGAGAAACAGATTTCTCTCTTTTATATCACTCTCATCATGATATGTATAAACTTTATTTTATTAGAGTACTAGTTAAAATTAAAAGTTATAAAATAATTATTCGAAATAATAATATTTCTTTTATAAAATAAAACGTGAAATATTATTTTGATACTACTCCGTCACTTCCTCTCACCCCCACCCCTCGGGTAAAATAAAAATTAGAAGAGGAGGGTTATATAGAATGGGGTAGAAGTTTTTATTCTTTTTCAATAAAAGTAGTAGCTATTGCGAGGTATAGTTTTGTGTCTATCAAGTCAAATGAGATATTTTTCAGCCATTAGGCCAGCCAGAGTCCTAAAGACTAGCTAGCTCAAAACAGAACAAACAATCGTAGGGCAATTATGCTACATCTTTAATGTATATGTTATCTAACGTGAGGAGTAATGTTTTTCATCAATGTTGTGTTCTGAACTGTACTGATACGGTGATAAAGAGTACTAAAGAACCCCAAATGTGCGTAATTACATAGTTCATTTTCATGATAAACCCGAGATGAAATCAAATCATTCTAATTCATTTTTGATGTGTCCAGACGCACACACAACACTTCAAGAATCAAGAACATAAGCAAAGCAGAAAACTGTACACTCAGGAGGGCCATACAAACAAGTGTACATACTTGTAGGATAGTAATAGCTTAAAAGTTCTTTCATCTTTTGTTTGGGAACTGAGAATTGCCTGAAATGAAACTCAAGACAGTCACTTTGTAAACTTCTGGCTTTAGTTGATAGAAAGCAAGAAAAAGTAAAAACAACACAAAAAACAAAAACAAAAGGAGGGGCCTTTCTTTCTGGCATGCATTCTATCTTAACCACTGGAACTGAACAGTCTCAGGTGTAATATTATTACATGGAGCTGCGAGAATTGGGCTGTTGCAAACACTGCCATCAGAGTGCGAAAACATCGTCTTCTGAAGAACCCCAGATGGTGATGAGACGGTTGTTGCTGCAGGGCTGATCGAATCGCCATTGCTTGTGTACGATGAGGTTGGGTTGTCACCGAGACTAAAAGATGAGCTAGGATGTAAAACTTCAGCCAATGGTCCTCCAGATCCAAAAGGGAAACTGTTCTCCCAGAATTTGTGCTGATTAGTATTCATGAATCTACTATCCAATCCCATATCCTCATCAAGGACATCACCAGCAGCCATAGCAATAGACAAAGTAAGCGATGATGACGAGATATCCCCTAGCGATGGCCACAACGAAGCCTCCAAATTCTCATTGTTACTATTGTTGTAGACATTATCATTGGACCATCCGTTAATCAAGTCCCTAGAGGTATCTTTTACAAATTCAGGATTTGTCATGAAATTGAACTCACCGGTGTGCTCAGTTCTTTCCACATCTCTACTAACCAAAAAATTCAATGCCTCTTCCCTGTAGCCATGCGCTGAGTAACCTGCGTTTGAGTCCATCAAATGTTGCCATTGGTGTCCAGAATCAGCCTTTGCTACCAACTCACCTTCCATCATCCAGCCCGAACTTCTTTAACCATACAAAACACAAAAACATACATAAATTGGGACTTTAAGCTCAAACTAAAGAGTAAATAAACAGCTAAAAGAGAACCTGTGTAGTTCATTAAAAGAGGAATCAGTGGAGATAATTCCATTTCCACCAATCTTATCATCACGGAAAAACAGGGGATTCTGAATTTGTTGAAAGGTAGATCTAAGAGGCTGCTTTGTTGAACGGTTGTTGATTTGACTAGCAGTTGTGGTGGGAATAGATTCAACTTGAAGGCGAGTCTTCTTATTGTCACTGGCATTGCTAACACCGGCATGAACTTCCACATGCTTTCTTGAACGGGGACGACCTCTATGCATATGGCGTTCACAGTACTTTTGATGAGGAGCTACATCTCTCGAGCATCTCCATTTTTTGCCGTCCGTTCTTTTGCATCTTCCTGGCTCTAGATCCCTTATATTTGTTGTGTATCGCTGGCCTTGTACTGATCCAGTAGCCGCTGCACCCAAAAACTCCATCAATCACAGGTAAATAAATGAAAAAAACAAAAACATTTGGAAATAATCGGCTATTACATGTAGCATGTGAAGCTCCAGAGGAAATTGATAAGAGGAGATCTGGAGGAACAGACATAGCCGAGACCATGTACTTATAAATCATAGCCTGCCTCTCCAGTTCCTTCCACTGTGCCCATGTAAAAGGGTACCCCAGTGCAGTAGCCATTCCTCCTGTAGAGTATAACAACAACACAGAAAACATACACCAAAAGTTCTTTTTAGGCAGCAGCAAGTAGTATTAAATTCAGATCTTTCTTTTTCAACAAAGGGTTGAAAAGGAAACATCAAGAACTAAAGAAAGTACTACTTTAGGGACAAAGGGAAAAAAAAAAAAAGAAAGAGAAAAGCCTTTTTACCTTGGGAGTTGGTAGCAACATCAAAAGGCTGCAAACTCCTTACAACAGCTGCTGAAGGAGGTGGAGGAAGAAGACTAGCTTCATCAGTAGAACAAAGCATTTTGTTAGCCCCACCATCAGAACAGTGAAGATCTTGATGATGACCCATCATAAACTTAGAAGAGAATGATTCAGTATCCTACAGTTGGTAACTGTAACAAATAGTATAGCAAATTTTTGAGTTTTCCATCATCTAGGGTTGATATTGTTGCCTTGTCCAAAAGGCTAAAGCCATTAATAGCACCCTCCTCCTCTACACACACCCCTAAAAATGGAAAAAGAAAAAACCCCTTTGAAAGTCACTGGCTTTCCTTGTCAATGACTAGCAAAAAGGCAAAACAGAAAAAGAGATACAAGACCAAACCCTCTTAGGAAACTCTTCACTTTAACCTCAAACTCACCATCTTTGATTTCAAAAAAAAGAAAAACTTGTTACTATTATGATGCAGACAAATGGGGGTTAAATATTACTCTACAATTTTTTTAGTGTAATGAGGAAGATGAGGAATAATTTTTTTAAGTTTCTTTGTTTTTGCCGCCATTCTTGGCCTTTGGTTTGCTTCCATTCTTCCAACATTCGCACCGTTGTGTTTATAGACAGAAAAATACAAGTAACAAACACTTGTTCTCACTCTCTCTCCTTCATAATTGCACTATCTATCGTTTTCTGGGGGATAAAGTTTCACCACAGTACTACACCTCTTCCCATTATTTTATTAGGCTATTTTTTTCAATTTATTTGATATATTTTATGAATTAAGATATTATTATTTTTATTTAAAAAAATAGTAGTCTAGTTTAATTGAATATGTAGTTTAAGAATATATTTTTTTATATTATGATTCTAAATTAAAATTAATACATAATTATTTAATATTATGATCTCAAATATGCCACATAAAAAAATTGAAATTAAAATATTATTAAAAAAATCATTATTTTTTAAACGTATTATAAAAAAATTATTTTTGTAAGAAAGGGATTACTAAATATAGTTTTTGAAAATATATATTATACTATAAAAGTCCTCTAATTCATGCATGATCAATGGAATTTGAATATAAAATTTAAGAAATATTTTTTCTAACTTTAAATTAAGCAGTGTTCTCCCTACAAAAATATTGATCTTTTCTTCTAGTTTGTTATAAAAAGCGTGATTTATTTTTTATTTTGATAAAATATTTTAATTTTAATTTTCATTTAATATATTTTGAATATTATAAAATTAATAAGCATTTTGATATATTTGATATAAATCTGATTTAAAAGTATAGAACTAAAATATCTTTTTTATTTTCTTTAATTCTATGTCAAGTCAAATATATAGAATATCTCTTTTGATAAAGCTTGGAGTTGAATTTAGTCTTATGGAGTATCCTGGAGCATTTGACTCAAACTTTTTAAATATTCTTGGCAAATAATATTTATGTCAAGTTTTTGGTGAAATTACATCATGTAAGTTTTCTTAAGAATATTTAGTTACTTCAAAAGGTGTGATCATATTCATATGTTTTCAAAAATATCCATAAGTTTGTACTATTTATTTATAATGAATATGATTCGTTAAAAAATAACTTTATAACATATATAATTGATAACAATCAACAATAAAAAAAATAACAGTATATGCAAGACAAATACATTAATTACATATTCAAATTTATTATTAATCCAGTTATAATTATAACCGTTAAAAATAAATTGTTCTTTTTTTCTCAATTTTGTCGCTCAAACAAATTATTGTTTTTTTCTTAATTTTGTTACTCAAATTAAAATATTATGAGTACTTTTATAAACTATAAAGTTAAGGTAATTTTTAAATTTTTGGAAATTTTCAAATACTGTAACATGGCCTAAAAATTATTTTTTTCAAAAATCTGGAAAACTGGGAATCTTGATAAATATATTTGCAAAAATTTGTATCTAAACATCACCTTCCAAGTTTTTTATTCGATCTGACAGATATGTTTGAAAAATATTATCTAAATAAGTTAATAAACAGGACAACTTTCACATATAGCTAACATAAAATTCATATTGGTATGCTTTAACAAAATTTGTATAATTGTGTTCCATAACATACTTATATATATATATATATAATTCGTTATACATATACAATTGAAGCGAATTGTATTAACGAGAAAGAGAGAAATTATACACAATTTGAATTGTATAAAACGAGAAAGCGAGAATGGCAAAATTGAATTGTATAAAACGAGAAAGAGAGAAATTATACACAATTTGAATTTGTATAAAACGAGAAAGAGAGAACGGCAAAAAGAGACTTGTGTAGGAAATATACAATTGAATAGAATTGCATAAAACAAGAAAGAGAGAAATTATATATACAATTTGAATTTGTATAAAAAGAGAATGACAAAAGAAAACTTGGACAGGGAAATATTTGTATTGTATAATTATAAGTGTATAGGACGAAAATATACGTATTTACATGCGTTTATACAATTTTCTCTCGCGTATTCAATTAGAAACATAATTTATATATTTCTATTGTATAAAACGAGAGAGACAAGCAACAGGAATAAGCGAGCGAGAATATGAGGTAGAGAGAGACTGCCAAACAATTTACTATGGAACACAGATAAATCAAATAATAGCTACTATATTTATTTTATATTATTAATTTGTCATTTTATAGGATTATTTTGTTTAATAGTATATTAGTCTCAATAAGTTAAAAAGGCTACATTGTTTTTATATAATTAAAGTAGATAAACAACTAAAAATACCTAATAACAATCCTTTAAAATATGTATAAATATTCAATTAAAATATATCATAATTATAACATCGACAAATAAAAACTCTCACTTTCATGCACAAAGTCGTTGTCGTGTTTTAACATCAACCAGATAAAATATGTCGCAATAATACTGATTTGCTCCCCTTTACAAAAACTATTGATCGCGCAATATTATTTGATTTACTTTCCTTGCAATTCTTTTTTTATTCAAATTTTTTCATCTTTTCTCGGAAATTTCAAATTTAAAATATTTTTTTTAAATAAATTTATTTTAAAAATTAAAAATCAAATTTTAATATGAATATTAAATATAAAAAAATCAACTTCGAGCCAATGCTATGTAACTCAAGTGCTGAAAAAGAGAGTGTACTGACGGACCCACGATACGTCGAATATATTCTTTACCTCTCGAAACAAATTAAAATTTAATCTAATGATTAAAATATTATGAAAATTTCTTAAACTTGTATGTTTAAGTACTAGCTGATAATATAAAGGGTAATTTTCACATATAACAAACATAAAATTATTTTTTGCATAATTGCACTCCATAACAAACATATAAATGTATACTTCGTTATATATATACAATTGAAGCGAATTATATAAAACGAAGTGTATAAAACGAGAAAAAGAAAGAGACTTGGGCAGAGAATTGTGTAAAAACGAAGTATATAAAACGAATTGTATAATTATAAGTGTATAGAATGATTATATACAATTTGAATATTTATAAAATGGGAAAGAGAAAAAACAAAAGAAAATTAGGCAGGGATAAATTATATACAATTTGAATTTGTATAAAACGAGAAAGAGATAAAGTCAAAAGAAATTGGGCGGGGGAGTATTTTTATTGTATAATTATAAGTGAATAGGACGAAAATATATGTATTTGCACGTGTATATACAATTTTCTCTCGCTTTATAAAAACAAAAACACAATTGTATATTTCATATTTTTTTTTGTATAAGTGAGAGAGACAAGGGTGGCGAGCGAGATTAGGGAAATTTGGCAAGCGAGATTAGGGAAATTGGCAAGCGAGATCTGAGAGAGGGAAACAAAAATATATATATTTATACAATTTTCTCTGTTTTATATAAATAGAAACATATTTTATACATTTGTATTTGTATAAAAGTGAAACGAAGCGAGCGAGAGATGGAGCCAGATGTCACAATGGCCTTGTCCTTGAGAATAATTTATCATTATATATAATTTTCTTTAATAAAAATTCTCGATTCGCTTAAAGAGAGAGTGTGGTTTGTATTGGAGTAGAATTAAAAGAGATGTGACAATGGCCTTGTCCTTGAGAATTGTTATGGTGGATAACGCAAGAATAAGAGCCTGTTTGGCTCAGCTTAAAAGCTGGTCAAACTGACTTAAAAGCTGGTTTTTGACTTATTTAACTGTTTGGCAATACTTAGAATAGCTTATTTTAAGTTAAAAAAAAACTTATTTTAAGCCAAAAGTTAAAAGCTGGGGTAGGGGTGCTTTTTTTTTTTAGCTTATAAGCTGTTTTAAGTTGACCACATTTTTATGTTTTTTCCCTTAATATTTTTATACAATCTCCAAATTACTCATATAACTCTAACATATCTTTCTTCTATTTTTCCCTTTTCACGTTTGGCATAACAACTTTAGCACTTTTATCCAAACGCATAACTGCTTATTTTAAAAATAAGTTTCAACACTTTCAAAAGTACTTTTTTAAAGCTGCTTTTATTAAGCCCATCCAAACGGGCCCTAAAATTATAAATAATACTCCCTACCTCTACATAACTACTCCGTTTTAATTATGGATTCTTTAATGCATGGGACAAAAGTATTAATTTTAGGATAGAATTTAAAATTAATATTATTTTATGTTTGATTTTAAATATTAGTCAATTTCAAATTATTTTGTTATATTATTTGTATTAATACAATAAAATTATTATCTCATATAAAAATAATAAAATAATCTTGTAATATTTTTTGAATCAATGAAATATTTGTATTTATCTTGCTTGTGTACCGACCCTTAAATTTATTATACATTCTTCAATAAAACTAGGAATATTATAACTTTCTCCGTTTTAACGTGTTTATCCAATTTTAAATTGACATAAAGTTTAAAAATGAAGAATTGTTTTTGAATTTTTAAATTTAAATTAAAGTGTTAAATATATCAAAATATCTTTTTACTTATGTAATTATAAACATGTTATATAAAAAGTTAAATATAAAAAAACATATTTTTTCAAAATAGATAAAATAAAAAATTAAACAGACACTGTAACAAAAGAATTAACAGGAGGAAGTACTCCATAAATAATGAAGCTCTATTCCGAAAGGCAAAGCGGATGTTCACGATTTGATTAAAATATTTGATTATTTTTTCATGTCACTTTTATGTTTCTATTATTTTCAAATTATGGCTGAATAGTTATCGGATTTATGCTGCTCACTGGTAATGGTTGGTGCAGTCAGTTAAATTTATACATTCTTTTCCTTATCAATTAGTATAAAGTAATGATGATCATGTACTATCCATCTTAGTACTTCTAATAAGGCACAAATATCCTTTCAATTTATTTCTGAAATTTCATAAGTGTATTTATACTATATTAAGGTCCTATTATCCTTCTGAACTTATTTATAGGTAATTTCTTACTCTTTTTTGATCTACGTGACACTATCTTGCAGGCGCAACACTGGTTGACTTTTTCAATATAGTATAAGTTAGGAAAATAATAAAATCATTGTATAATATAAGAGTGTCTATGAGATTTTGGACATAGATTGAGAGGTACTTGAACATTATCCCTTAATTCCTATAATATAACATTTTGTTTATTAGCTTTAACTTCAAATTAGTATGATTTTAAATAATGATTTCTTAGCATATGTCCAAATGGATCCTAATTTTCCATTAGAAAGCTACTTTTGACCTTAGCTTTAGAATTAAGATGTACCTTTTCTATTCTCAATTTAAATGTTTTATAGTTTGAATTAACACAAGATTCTAAAAATAAATAAATATTTAAATTTATAATTAAAATTTAAAATATGTGAAATTTTTAATCTTATAAGTTAATCTTGTCACATGGAATATTAAAATGTAAAAACATTATATATATATATACACACTCTTCTTCAATAAATCAAATAGATTTATGATAAAACACTAAAATTATCACATAAATTAAAATAAAATAGACCTATCAATAAATAAAGGAGGAAAATGGGGCACCGTCAAATATGTAATGCAACGAATAACGTTGCTTTTGCTTTTAAAGTAAGAAGTGTTAAATTTGAATTGTAATTTATTGAGCAAACTCCAGATATATCCAATATAAAAATTTTATTTATATTTTGTGACTATAGTTTATATAATTATGTTTAGTAATAAATTTTATATTTGTTATGAAGCTTTTAATTTGTATAATTTATTAGATATATATAATTTTATACAAATTATTTAGCTTTTTTTTTTTTGTGTATGTCTATTTATACATTTATATATTGTAATTAATATAATAAAATCTATATTTTATTTTAATTTTAATAATTTACAATTTCCTAATTTGTAAGTACAAATAAATAAATAATAAAAAGTATTTCTAATAAAGCTCATGCAAACAATGAAACAACTATCAAAGCTTGAATATGAAAAAACAAAAAAGAAAAGAGGAAATGGAGAGGTACAATTAATGGGCGGGGACAGTTGTTGAGTAGGATGAGCTGTCCCTATTTCCCCTAATAAGACAAATAGGGCAAGTGATACATTTTGACACTTACAAAATTTAAATTTAAATTTTAAATTTAATAAAATTAAAATTTTCAATTTAATTAAAATTGTTTGATTATTATAAAAATAAAATATATCACATAAATCAAAATAAAAATAATTTTATGCATTCCTTATTTTGAAACTTGTAAATTGAGGCAAGAGGAGTAAAATTTATTTATGTTTTTGGTAACTACTCAGTATAAATTATATAAGCCAATGTAGATATTGTTGTGCTACGTAATACACTGGATTAAGAAATTAGATTCCAAAATGCGAAAAGAATTTCTTTAAGAGATTAATTTAACTCCGACTTAAACACGTGGGGATTAAGAAATAAGAACTCAATTAACATTGAAACATTAGCATAATTGCATGAAAAAAAACGGCTTTAAAATTAGGAGAAGTCATGTGTGAAAGTTGAAATAAATATGAAAACCAATTATAAAAAAAATTGTTATTTAAAATTATTTAACTTTTCATGAA
This sequence comes from Solanum corneliomulleri, assembly GCA_027704805.1. NCBI lineage: Eukaryota > Viridiplantae > Streptophyta > Magnoliopsida > Solanales > Solanaceae > Solanum > Solanum corneliomulleri. The sequence goes on along the minus strand of JAKWIY010003054.1, from coordinate 52,159,533 downwards.
AGATATGAGGAGAATCCTATGAAGTAGTCAAGTAGATCATGGTTTGTAGTCACTAGACTAGAATAAAGAGTTTTTTACGGTATTTTTTTTGGTGTTAATTACAAAAAAACATTTTATTTTTTATTTTAGTAGACTGAAAAACCTGATTCTTTCGATATAATATATTAGATGATGATATGAAATACTTTCTTCGTTTAAAAAGAATGTCTCTATTTCTTTTTTAGTTTGTTTAAAAAAAATGATCTCTTTTATTTTTGGCAACACTTTAATTTTAACTTTCCACGTGACATGTTTAAGATGACAAGATTAAAGAGCATTTTGGTACATTTGATATAATTTTAATTCAAAATCATAAGATTAAAAGTCTTCTTTCTTTTTTTAAACTCCTTTCCAAATCAAATTTAGACCATTTTTTTTTTAAACGGAGAAGAGAGTAATATAATAATTTTTTAAAAGTTTTTCGAAACGTTTTATTAATTTATTTATAATTCTCAAAATAGTCTACCCGAACAAAACTCTTAACTTTCTTTGTTCTTATTCTCCTGAGATATTTTGTATCTTATAATTTCTATTTTATAAATATAAATAATAAAGTTGTTGCTCAACCCTAATTTTAATCAAACTCATCAGTTTCTTAATATTACAATTAGTTTCAACAATATTTTTTAACAAATATACGTGAGTGCTTAGTTGTAACATCATTTTCAACATTAATTAATGTAAAATGTCACTTGTGCAACTTATTTTATTGCTCAATTTTAAGATAAAGGAGTTTGTTTTTCAAAATTTTGACCAACCATACCCTAATGATAAAACGAAAACTAACGGCTTAACATATAATAAGCTGATTCCATAGTTAGATTTTTTTATTTTGGCAATGTTTATATAGTGATCAAATAAAGCATACCGATATGACTAATGATTGAACAAGAGTACAATTTGAAGATTGTTCGGATCTCTTTTGCACCTAACTAGGGTATATATAACAATAATGTACCTAAAAAAAAGGTGACAATAATTCAACATGTATTATTACTCTTGATGTTGTTGGGGGATGGGGAGCTAGGGATCTTTTGGTTGTGGTATTAACATGATAACTTGTGTGTGGATGGGAAGAGGGAGACAATGTATATCAATAGTCAATAGTTTAACATGGGGGGTACTCTCATTTTATTTACTATTCCCATTCCCATAAAGCTACCTCCCTCAAGGGAACACTCTAAATTGACATGAGATTCCCAATTTCAAAATTATTTTCTAAGGAAAGAAGAAAGAGAACCTTGAGAAGTTATGAAGATTGATCCAAGACGGAGTCAGAATTTAAAATTTATGAATTCAGAGTTCTAATTAGTCCTTTTAAGTTATTGGATTTGAAATTTCTATGAAAGTTTTTAATTTCGGTTGAACTAGCTCCACACCTTGAATTGACATGGCGATGATAGTGGGACACTAAAGTTAGATAGTATAAAATTAGGAGAAACTATCTAATTAGACAAATATATCTATCACATTTACTAATTCTCGTTTTAGTTAAAATAATAACAACACTTAATCTAACTAATTGATAATCACATTAAATTTCAAGTCAGACACAAGTAGATACACATTTGTTACTAGATAGATCAAAATAGGGAGAGAGCTGAATGAGATCATGAGGTAGACGATTGAGATTTGTGTATGTTTCCAGATACATGCGAATCATACTAGATACATGTATCTAGGATATCAGATACACGAGCGAGATGGGAGGAAGGTGCGAGCAGATTCGTTAATGTATCATAGATAAATTCGAATCGACTTAAATGCAGAGTATCTTGAACAAATTGCACCTAATTGTTGCCCATGCATATTGAGATACATGTATCTAAACGAATCTAAACTCATAAAAATCTAATAAACTTGTATATATCTAAATAATTAGCTCCTAAACTAGTTAGAAAATTTATGTAAGTTACCCATACAATTATTGGTTAATGGAAGACAACAGACTAAACTGCCCGAATACACCAATGGATCATGTTCAAGATTAGCACAATCTTGCAACATTTAGTTGGCACCAGGAAAGTGCTCTTCTTAATTATTGGAATTGAACTTGTGAAATAGTATTATATTAAATATGTACAATATATTGCAGATTCTCAAGCTTGCACATTGATCTACTCGCAACTTTACGTTTCGTCGTTGCAATGGACATGCACACTTTTGACTTGTACACAATATTTCAAATTTCAATAATATATAGATCCCTGCATAACTTATACATGTATTATGATGGTGGAACGTAATTTAGTAACCAAATAAAGTATTAGATATTGTGAACTATATGGTACATTAACCAAATGGGCCTTATAAAGTTTCAATGGGCTTGGACTGATTCATTTTGGTTGCTCAAAAGGGACAACCCCAGTCCATACATTATTCAGAAAAAGCTTAATTGACACTTGCTAGTGAAAAGTTATAATTTTGACAGCTACTTATCCAATTAAATCGTATAGGTAAAGACAATCTTTACGTTTCAACTAGTCAGTCATCTTCCTCCGTATACCACCTACTTAGCCTAATCGAAAATACACTAGGCTTCCTTTTGTTCAAACTTATTTTTCATTTATAAATCAACCATTAATAAAATATTTTCTACTCACCAACCAAACATAAAAAAATAAATAAAAAAATAAACTTCTTTTTAAAATTTTTTTTCCATGAAAACGATTTCCTTTCATACTAAACACACCCTTAATCTATGCCTCATGCCTCTCGTCTTTGGGAAAAATGGAGAGGAGCAATAATCATGAACTCCAATAATCCCATCAGTACTATTAATGTGGCGATAACAATGTACAATTTCCATAAACTAAGAACCATGAGCCATCACTATAATAATAGTGCCACTATGCCTAACCCCCACTCCATAGACAGTCTACTGCATCAGCGGAGACCGTTGAGAAATGTGAAAGACGTTATGAAGAACTAATACAGTGTGCTGGTGTCAACCAATTGAACATCCATAGCCAACTCGTTGGCCATTTCCACACACACCATAACCGGCTTTTAGTTAGCTATCATCGATCTATTGGTCCTCGAGTAAATCCAAATGTAATAGACGCACCATCTAGGAGAACACCATTTATTGCATACTCTTTACTTAGCTAAACATGTGTAACTATATACTGCAGAGCAGTCGGTTCAAAATGATACAAAACAAAAGAATAATCCAAGTGATGCCACCATATGAAGCTGGTGTCAAGATTAACAACAAAGCTAATAACATTTTTATGACTTGATATTCGAAAACCAGAGTTCAATTCATAACAGAATAGTTAAACATTGTAATAAAAGCAAACCAGATAAATCTATTAGATTGAATATACACACTAATGAACAAACAACTAGGCAGTGATTTAAAAAATGTTACTGTAGAGCCTTCTCTGAGATTGAGTATTTTCAATTGCGCCTCTTCAAACGTATCTGCATAGAGTGAAAAATGATATCTATAATTCAAATTCATCTTCAAGCTTGAGTGCCTCAGAAGCAGCTTCTTCCTCCTCGTCATCAATCGCAAAATATGGATTGTGTGCCTTAGGCCTGAAGTTATACCCCGTGAAGGCATAGAAGGCAAGTGTTGCAGCTTCAGCAGCCACCACACTAGTCCACTGATACCGATAAGAGGTGATGGTCTCCAGAGCATAAACCACAACTCTTGTGAAGTAAATGTAACATATCACGATAACGTAGTACTGCCTGAATAATGTCAACTTCATCAAATTCACAGCAGCTTTGCCATCAGTCTTAGCTGCCTCTCGCAAGTTCTTAATCGACCACACAATCGGAAACAATACAGCACAACAACACACAATATCAACAAGTAAGAAAACCTGCTTCCATGTGTATGAATTTTCACCAAAAGGTCCAGTTTCATCAATCACAACCTGTGCAAGATTGGCCACAACTTGCAAAGGAATAACAATCATCAAAACCTTCTTCTCTTTATCTTGCAAGTAGGGCTTCAAAAATGACCAACCAGTTCCAATCAAAACTATCAGAGTGAACAGAGTAATACCCTTCAAGAAGCTAAATATATAGAACAAAACATCCCACCCATGAGCAGTACCAGTTTTCTTAATATACGATTTATCCTCAGCCTCACACAGCAAATTCAATGCTTTCAAGATCACAACAGCAAGCATAAAGAAATGAATTCCATAAACAGATAATCTTTTCTTGTAAAGAGCAAAAACCCAAAAAGCCCCCATCAACACATAAACTACGAAAAACAAATAGTAAATCGCTGGAAGAGCAGTCTTGCCTGCCGACAGAAAATGAAGCTGCCCACTTTTCGGGTTGAAATTGTACATAACCGAGTGAACATTCATCGAAACCACCAAATTAGGCATGCAATTGGCAAAAACAAGAGTGAATTGATTCGCATCAGATACACTAAACGAAGTTGTGAATTGGCGCGCAGAGGGTTGCAATTGATCGAAAGTGAAAACCCTTTTGACGAGATCTGAATGGAGAGTACACCGGATATCACCATCTTGAAGTTGCTCAAGAACATGCTGCCAAGCTTCACGGGTGACGAGGAAGAAACCCAATTCGGATAAAACGGGTTCGGGTCCGGATTTGGGGTTGGAGAATGAGATATCGGTGACAGTGAGATTGAGACGGCCGAAATGGGTGTACCCAAATTCGTCAAAAGGGATGGTAGAACGAGAATCGGATCGGATCTGGGTGGATCGGATCTCTGCGATGGCGGTGGCAATCAAGAGAAGAAAGACTAAAGAGAAAAGGGAAGAATTGTATAGAGCAGCCATGTTTATGGAATTGATGAGAACTGAGAAGAGGAAGAAGAAAGATCAGCTGCAACTGTAAGAAGTGAAAATGCGAATGGACTTTGTTGTATTTGAGGTAGACTACAAAGTCTACAACACAATAAATTCAAGATCCATCTTTGGACTTTGTAAAGTGTAGGTGGAAATGGACACCATTAAGACTTGGTCAGCAGTTGGAAAGTAGTATCTAATGGTGTTGGGATAAAATGTAAAAATTATTTTCACATTTGATTAGAATTATTAAATAGTATTAAAATTTTAGATGCCCTATAACTTATAACACCAAAAAACCCTTTCAGAATTTAGTTTGAACTAAAGTAGTAGAGATGAAGAGACTTACTTTATTTAAAATATCTATCAACTTATTTAGATCATAAATAATACTTGTATCTAGTCAGACTAATTCATATAATATGAGATGGAGGAAGTATACTATTATTTTAATATTTTTGACTATGGTAAATTATTAATTACTTTATTTTTTTTTATGTAATTATATGAGAATTACATTTTATTATACAAAATTGTAACTTTCTCATGTAAAAACTTTATGCATACTCATTACACAAAATTTAAACTCGACAATTCTTCATATGAATGAGTTTTTTTTTTGTTTATTTGATAGTATACTATCATTGAGTTTTTTCACATAACGTGATACTTATATAGTGAGTACTCTGTGATACTTGTCCTGGTCTGTAATGGATCAAAATGAACATGGCCGACAAACATATTATAAAAACAATTGTGTGCATCAGGGGCGGACTCACATGGAGTCTGCCGAATGCTCGAGCACCCATTAACTTTATTACGAAATATATATATTTATGTAGAAATTAAGAGGTAGTTGTATAAAATTAAGATAGAGCTTCCGATGAATAATTGATCTAATTGGCCTAATGGCTCTTAGATTGGTTGCTTAAATTTCTTTTAGTGTTGTTCAATCAGGGTTCGAATTTCATTGTTAACATGTATGAAAAATATCAGGTGATGTGATATTCTTACTAACAAAATAAAAGAAAAATTAAATATTCAATCTAAAATGTGATTAATAATTTTTTGTAGTTTTCAAATATTTTAAAATAAATGTACTAAAATAAGATGAAATCAAGAATATATAATTTAGATATAAAATGAATATTTAAATACGGAAATAATGAAAAATATCAGATTTGATAAAGAATTTTGTGTCTACAAATTTTTGTTTTAAAACATTTTGAACAATTTTGATAGTTTAGATAACAATTGATAACATTGAAAAAGTTTTCAAAAATATAATCAATAAGAGATTTAAACATTTGTTTGTTACGTAGCATACAATAGTTTATATATGTTTTTTTGTCTTACCTAATATTACAATCAATTGAAAAAGAAAGTTAATAATTAAAGTATAATCAATTAGACTATTTTTTAGAATTTATGAAAATAATATATATATAGACAGAAAATATATATATTAGACTATGTTTATTCTTGTCTTGCCCATTCATCTCATCTCTCGTGGTGTAGGCAGAAAATCCAAGAAGAATGTCCAAAGTAAAGTTAACACAGTAAAAAAAGGGAAAATGCACAAGTATTTCTTAACCTATAGCTGAAATTTTAGAGGCACATTTATACTATACTAAGGTCCTATTACCCTGAACTTATTTTATAAGTAATTTTCTACTTCTTTTCGGTCTACGTGACACTAGTTTGAAAAAAAAGAATCAATCAGCATTGGACCCATAAGATAGTGTCACGTAAGCTGAATAGGGGTAAAAAATTATTAATAAAATAAGTTCAGAGGTAATAGGACCTTAGTATAGTAAAAGTGTGTCTCTGAAATTTCAGGCATAGGTTGAAGGGTACTTGTGCATTCAACCGAAAAAAATATTAATCAATTTTACGAATCTTCTTTTTTTCATTAATTCAATTTTATTTTTTCAAATTTTAATCTCAAATTTTTCACAATATTCATTTTTATTTCATTTCAAAATTGTAATGGTAAAGCTGTTTTCACAACCGACATATTCATTGAAAGCTTAGATACATTAATATAAAAGATCAAAAACATAAAAAAATTAAAAAAAAATTACATCACATACATGAAAGAAACATATTAGATACATAATATATTTAAAATCAGACACAATTCTTGATGGCGAAAGCGGAGCAAAAAGAATTAAAGATTATTACATGCATTGTGTAGTCACCTTTTAGCATGGAGTATATATGCGCACAAGAACTTTAGATATACTTTTTAAAGTAATGAATTGTATTAGTATTGAAAATTTAGATGAACATTACCGAGTTAAAAGATAAAAAGGATCTTACTTCATCACGAGAGAGGTTTCCAACGAATTTGTATCATTGTCAACATTTAGTTCCCAACTCAAGCCAAAATGCAATTAATCGATTGCACTACAGCTTCATTCATCAACTACAACCTTCGCTGCAATCAAGTAAATTGAACTCCGAATCCAATTGAAAAATGTTCATTAACATAAAATTGTAAATGAAATTATTCTATGTAGGGTAATTCGAATAACAAACAAATCAGATTAACATCTTTGCATATACAAGTAATGTGAGTGTGGTATATGAAACCCCATTTGTGTTACAAATCAAGAGGACTTTATTTGATTTCATAAGCTGAACTTTAATATACTTCTATTAGCAATACATGGATGATATTCTAGATCTCAAAGCAAAATTAACTGTAAGTGTTTTCATGGCATCAACCTACCCACTAATTAAGCATCATTAATAACCTGAGCAAAATTTAGTTCCTACTCTTCTCAAAGAAATTGAAGTGTTTAACATGTCAAAAATGTTTTTGTTTCTGCTTAATTGTATTCTCTTCTTTGCCAATATCTTTGCATTTTTTTCGGTGTCATTGCCTCAAAATTCTATTCATCTAATTGATTTTGGAATCAGTCTGTTTCACTCTGTCGAATCATTGAATTTCAGAAACTTTCTAATATCTAGAAATTTGGATAAGACCTTTTACAATACTGCACCAATTGATTGACGGAGTTATGAGAATCAAAAATAAATAAAACAGTAGGAACAAAATAAACATTATTAACTATTAAACTGAGTGGGTTGAAGACCTGAAATGCACATGACCGACAGACAATAAAATAATCGCATGTATGGATCTAAAAACGTTTCTGTATTATATATATTTAAAAAGAACTGAGAGAGAGACTGGCTCCCTCATTTAGAATTATTGAACAACCAGCCAAAACAAAGCATTAAATATTCTCCAATTTTGGTTGTTCATTACCTACTACCCCATTAATTAATTAGCTGAGGACACACTATGAAACAACATTCTCAGGCGCCTCAGCCCAAAAATAATAGTTTTTGAGCTAAGAGGTCAGAAATGTTCTTGTTTATGGTAAATTGCCTGTCTTCTTTGCCAATTTCTTTGCAATCTTTTCGGTCTCATCGCCTCAAGATTCTGTTCATCTACTTGGGTTTAGGAGCAGTCTTCCAGAGCTTTCTCAACAATTGCTCCCGTGGAATCAGTCTGTCTCACACTGCCAATGGAAAGGAGTTTCCTGCGATTCAGACATAACTTGTCATGTCAAATCATTGAATCTAACAGACTTATTTCTACCTGGAACCTTGGACAAGGCCTTTCCTAATCTCTGCCGTCTTCCTCGCTTAGTCTCTCTTGATCTCAGTGGCAACCATTTCACTGGTGGCATCCCTGATATGCTCGCCAACTGCAGCCAACTTGACACGATTCTACTCAATGACAACAGATTTTCAGGATCCATCCCACCAGAGATTTTCAAATCAAGCAAACTTATAAAACTTGATTTGAGTTCAAATAAGCTCAATGGCACTATTCCCTCTGAGGTAAGCCTTTCTACAAACCTTCAACATCTCGGGCTGTGGAACAATTCCCTTAGTGGAAATATTCCAAAAGAGCTATTTCATTTGCAAAACTTGACACATCTCCACATCAACACCAACGAGCTGACAGGACCTCTACCCGAGTTCCCATCCTCGTGCTCCCTTTCAGAGTTGTTTATTTATGAGAACCGTCTCTCAGGTTCTTTGCCAATTACCCTAGGCAATTGTCACAACCTTACTTCATTCTCTGCATCATCTGCTCATCTTGGAGGAGTTATTTCCCCAGAGGTTTTTAGGGACCTTTCAAATCTTGAATTTCTCTATTTAGATAATAACAGCTTTGAAGGGGAAATTCCTGATACCTTATGGAATGGGAGGTTACAAGAGTTAGCTCTTTCCTTGAATAGATTTAATGGTAGTATATCCGAAAAGATTGGTGCTTCTCATCAGATAAATTACATTGATTTGTCAGTTAACAATTTAACTGGTCAGCTTCCAAGATCAGTCGGACGTCTGAAGAATCTGAACAAGCTTTTTCTGTATAATAACAAGCTTAGTGGTTCATTACCAGCAGAAATTGGGAACTGCACTTCTCTTGTTGCGATAAGTCTCGCCACTAACTTCATTGGTGGGGAAATTCCTCTAGAGCTCTGCAATCTTCACTCCCTAATAAATTTTCAAGTGTACGGAAATCAAATTCAGGGCCAAATTCCAGAATGCATTGGCAGAATAAGTGGACTGGAGGAGCTAGATCTTAGAGAGAACCTATTGATCGGCAAGATACCACCTGGAATCACAAACATGACGAAACTTGTGTTACTCTCTTTGGCTCATAATAAGCTTACAGGAGAGGTACCACCTAATCTTGGAAAAAACAATTTTCCTGGCTTATTTAAGGTTGATTTAGGTTATAATAACTTCAGCGGACCAATTCCTTCTGAACTATGTAATGGCAAAAGGCTTGGAGTCCTGGTTCTTGAAAACAATTGTTTTGATGGCAGCTTCCCAACATATCTAGCAAAATGTGAATCACTCTATAGGTTAAAACTCCCCAACAACAATCTGCAGGGGAGTATTCCTGACTACATTGAAAAGAATGAGAAGATTTCTTACTTGAATGTTCGAGGAAATATGCTTGCAGGAAGGATTCCAACAGCATTTGGTTATTGGACCAATCTTTCAACAATTGATCTTTCAGAGAATATGTTTTCTGGTTCCATACCTGCCGAAATTGGGAAGCTGCAAAATCTTGAAAGACTCAACATTTCTTCAAACAGACTGACAGGAAAAATTCCTCTTCAGTTAAGTTACTCTGCTAAACTGGCAGAGTTGGATCTTAGCAACAACAATCTTTCAGGAAGAATTCCGAAAGAAATTGCATCATCTACAGTACTGAAAAATCTTCTACTCCAGGAGAACAGACTTTCTGGCGCTCTTCCAGACACTTTCTCCTCCTCACAAAAGCTTGTAAAGCTGCAGCTCGGGGACAACTTGCTTGAAGGCTCAATTCCATGCAGTCTGAGTAAACTTAGGGAACCTAATGTTGCACTGAATCTGAGCATGAATAAGTTTAGTGGTCAAATTCCTAGGTGTCTGAGCAACCTAGACAATTTAGAAATCCTTGATATATCAAGCAACAACTTGTCTGGTGCCATACCATCAGAAATGGACAAGATGAGGTCCCTTTCGTTTCTCAACATATCATTTAATAACTTGTCAGGAAGGTACCCATTTCATGGGAAAAACGATTAAGTTCACATCCAGGAACTTCCCAGGGAAATCCAGGACTCTGTCTATCAGACACTGAAAGTAACAACTGCAACCATGTGAAAGAATCACAAATAAACTGGAAGACTTTGGCAGGTGTAATTAGTGGATGTGTGCTTTCCATGGCTGTCATAGCTGCGGCAATATACTTGCTAGTGACTCGGATTCAGCACGCTTCCCTACTGAATAAGCATCCGCTCGTCAAGTATCAGTCAGAAATTGAAGATCTGCCAGATCGTATAAATTTTGAGGACATTGTACATGCAACAGAAGGCTGGAGCGAAAAATATGTAATTGGAAGAGGCAAGCATGGAACTGTTTATAAGATGGGATCTGCAAAATCCAAAAAACTCTGGGCTGTCAAGAAGGTTGACTTAGCTCAGAGAGCATTCAGCAATGAAATGAGAACCTTAAATTCTGTCAGACACCGCAATTTGGTAAGAGTGGGAGGATACTGCATCAGACATGGATATGGCTTCATTCTAACAGAATTTATCCCCGGAGGAACTCTTCATGATGTCCTTCACCAGAGAAAACCACATGTAGTCCTGGACTGGGAGGCCCGCCATCGTATTGCTCTTGGTGTTGCTCAAGGTTTGTCTTACCTTCATCATGATTCTGTCCCTCAAATCATTCACAGAGATCTCAAATCAGATAATGTAATGCTGGATACTGAGATGGAGCCAAGGATTGGAGACTTCGGGATTGCTAAAACAGTTTCAGACTCTGATGAAAACTCGACAAACTCCAAAATTGTTGGGACACTAGGATACATTGCTCCAGGTTAGCCACACGGTACCATGCTAGTCTTTAGTAATAATTTATTTGGCAGATTACTTTGATGATTCAATAAATTTTATTACTTTCTCTCCGATCTCTCATCCCTTTCCTTGTCTGTCCATCAATTCAGAGAATGCGTACTCAGTTCACTTGACAGAGAAAAGTGATGTCTATAGCTATGGAGTTCTTCTACTGGAGCTTTTCTGCAGAAAAATGCCAGTAGACCGCAGCTTTGAAGAAGGATTAGACATTGTATCCTGGATGAGGACAAACTTGCACAGAAGCGACAACAATTTCCTTCACTTTCTAGATGAAGAAATTAGTTTTTGGTACATAGAAGAACAATGGAAGGCCCTGAAAATGGTGTATCTAGCGCTTCAATGTGCTGAACTCGAGGCCAGCACCAGGCCTGCAATGAGGGATGTAGTAAGGTCTCTTATCGAGTTAAATCAGATGTAAAAGAGAAGAAATGAAACTTTGAATAGTGAAAGCCATAATCAACTTTTCCATATTCCAGCGTCTTTCTTTTTTCTTTGCTTACATAAAATTGAACCATTTCTCGTTTTGTGTGTGTCAACCTTGCATTCAAAGGCTAAATTCCAACATAACCTGATCCTGGGTGTTTCTGTTTAACTTTGTGACATCCACTGCAACAATATAGACTTTTCGTAAAAGCGGTTTTCGTGTTCTAGCGATAGCTCTTTCATAGTGGGCCACTGTCCTTAATCAACTTTTTCTTGTTGCTTTCTCCAGCTGCTCCAAAATCTGAACAGTTTTGAGGTATAATAATTAAAAAGAGAGTACTAAAGAACAAAGGTTTGCTACAACCTAGTACTTATATTATGGACTATGACAATACGGATTATAAAAGAAAATAGCACTTCATATTCAGCAGAAAAAGATGAGCTTTTGTTGGATTTGGTCATAATAGTGATGACATCCACTTTACCAGTCTTATTTGCATTCCAAACTTCCATTGACTAAATTATTTTTGATAAAGAAAATAAAAGTAGATATGATGAATAGAAATGACTTATGGACAATCATTGTATTTCATGCACATGCAGATACTTAAAAATAATGTAGATATACCTCAGGTATGGGTTACCACAGGACTTCTAACAAGACTTGACAGAGGAATGGCAAATACACAGGAAAATCAGATGAGAGAGTCCGGCAATGGTCCTTGGAGAATTATTAATCAGAATTCAGTAGAAAGGAGATATGCAAGAGGTGAAAGAACAAACTGGCAGGACTACGGCAAGTTACAGATAGATGAAAGACATACCTCAGTTACGAAAACTGCAGCGCCGGAGCATAACACAGCGCACACCTAAATAATCATCAGAGTAGAAGAAGCCCAACTAAAACATTGCAGATTCCTGTTCCGGATATTTTATCTAGTTGATTTAGATGTGCATTACAAGCCAAACTGCACAAGATTTTGACTACTTTTCAAGCTTAAATTATTCAAAGAATTTGCATCGGACATATTCACGCAGCAACACCATATATGCTGATAAGTCTAAGACTTGCTTCCAACTGAGTCAGATCCACATTATAAAGATTCATATCTCTGTATTAATACTAAATAAAAGCTAACCTTTGCAAAAGCTCGAGTTCTATAACTTGCTTACATTTTCTTGAAAAGAACTATTCCAACCAATCATGATAATGATAAATATATATTCCCACATGAATATATCAACGTAAACATATATTTTTCAATTGATTGTACCTATGTTTAATGAATTTGGGAACCTAGTAGTCAGGTTACTAGACTATCTACAATATATCCCTTAAGCTTTTCACCTCAAACTCTTTTGGTCAATCAATATTTTTATTGATAACAAGGCAACAAAATTAAAGGACAATACGATACACAAGGGTTTTCATATAGTTGGGTGACATATGGAACCAACTAAACCTATTCCCAGAAACTCATTGAAGTCCATTGACCCCCATATTGGGTGCTCAATCCCAGTTCTTCTTTCAAAGTAAAACTAAAATTTGAGAAAACAATTAACTAGACTAACAAGGAAACATAGATTTAACAGCACAAACATGACTGAGGAGTAGAGATGAAGAGTAATAGTCCTCTCCCCGCACTCGAATTTTGAAATTCTAAGATAATAAAAGGGGTTGTCCGCTTATTAGAAAACTATACATTACCCTTAAAATCCAATACTCCGTCCAAAATAAGGTGAAAATAGGAACGGCGGTGGTACCTGAAGATTGATGAAGTCATCGGAATCAAAAGTAAATCGAAGAAATGCATAGCAGTAGCAACCATCCGCAGTCAATTGGAGGAAAGAGAGGACACCAGAGCTTTGGCGGAATTTTTTTTTGTAATACAAGATGTGACCGGGCTTTGCGCATGAATATCGAAAGGACATATATTTATATATGATGTCTCTATATTGGAAAAAACTAACCAAATATTATACTATAAGCTATGTTGAATTTTATAAAATCTAAAACGTATAGTTATAAATAAAATGTTGGAGGTGATAAATATGGTAATGAGTGACATTGATTGTGATGACATATGTGGTTAATTATAAGTGATGATAATGAACATTAACAATGATGGTTGCGATGATATGATATAATTATTATAATGATAAAAGTGATAGAACGATAGTGTGATAGCGACTGACAGTAACAGTTGATAGTGATAATGTTTAAATGAGGTAACGTGGGTGATTGATTGATGGTTGGCGACATTAATAGTGATGGTGGTTATTATGACTAAGGTGGTTTATGATGATGGTCGGTGATTGTGGATTAAGTGTAGTGATGAAAATTAATCATGCAAAAATATATTTTAATGATATTAAAACACTGCTAAAAAACAATAATGACTAAGAGCATGTTGAGTAGTTTTATAGTGTTCGACTTTTAGAATAAATTTTAAGTAGTTTTATATTGTTCGGCTAAAATAATAAAATAAAATACTACCTTAATTTTAAGTTATAATAACAACTTTGTTCAGACCAAATGAATATTTGAAATTTAATTAAAACAAATATATTTAATATTGTCAATAGTATAAGAGCTGAATCATTCAGATTCAAAACCTACATTATGCGCACATATACGAACCTTCAACCTTTTCGCTCCCAGTGCAACCTAAACAACCCCCTCCCTCATGACCATAATCGAGCATCCTATTGAAACTTTTTTTCAGCTAAACGCCTATTACCCCTAGGGAGTAGAACATATCTTTCAATTGTATTGATGTAGTACCGTATCACATAAAATATAATGTTAAATGACATAAACAACACGTTACACGATTTGATCAGTGGGCAATTGAGGACCCTGCTAAGTGCTTCTTATTGTAAAATGGGGAGAATAATGTGAAAGCGATAGGACAACCAGATGAAAAAGACATCATTTTAGTCACTCAACTTGTCAATTTTTGTGATAAAACTATTATTGTACAACGTTGAACTCGTTAGTTAAAGCTGATGAATAATATTTAGTTGACTTTGCTTTTTTTCACTCAAGTGGTGTATTAGATATTGCTGAAATTCGTCAAAAAGCACTAGCGTCCACTTGCTAGTCCTAGTCGTAAATATATGGCCCGACAGCCATATATAAAAAATATTATTGCGAGCATCTCAAGAAACTACCATATTATATAAAAATGAGTAAAAAGCATGAAGCTATCAGCTGAGACCTCATATTCATGGCCATTTTACCTACTACCAACTTAAAACCTAAATAGTAGTCCAAAAAATTAGTTTTTGAACTAGCTCCTTATTGGATGCAGCTTCTTTAAACAAGTTCAGAAATGTTCTTGTTTGATCTAGTTCATTGTTTTATCTTCTTTGCCAGCATTGTAGCAGTTTTATCGGCGTCATTGCCTCAAGATTCTGTTCATCTACTTGAGTTTCGAAGCAATCTTCCAGAGCCCTCTCAAGAATTGCTCCCTTGGAATCAATCTGTCTCACACTGTAAATGGAAGGGTGTTACCTGCTATTCAGACAAAACTTCACAAGTCGAATCATTGTATTTCAGGGACTATCTTCTATCTGGAATCTTGGACAAGGCCTTTTCTAATCTTTGCCGTCTTCCTCGTTTGGTCTCCCTTGATCTCAGTGGCAACCATTTGACTGGTGGCATTCCTGCTATGCTCGCTAACTGCAGTCAACTTGACACGATTTTCCTCAACGACAACAGGTTTTCAGGATCCATCCCACCAGAGATTTTCAAATCTAAAAGGCTTGTGTACCTTGAGTTGGGTTACAATCAGCTCAATGGCACCATTCCTTCTGAGGTAGGCCTCTCGACGAGCCTTCAATATCTTGGGCTGTGGAACAATTTCCTTAGTGGAAATATTCCAAAAGAGCTATTTGGTTTGCCAAATTTAACAGAGCTCTACATCCACACAAATAATCTAACGGGACCTCTCCCAGACTTCCCCTCCTCATGCTCACTTTCCCAGCTTCTTATACATCAGAATCGCTTTTCGGGTTCTTTGCCAATTTCCCTACGTAATTGTCACAACCTTCTGCATTCTATGCAACATCTGCTCATCTTGGAGGAGTTATTTCCCCAGAGGTGTTTAGGGGCCTTTCAAATCTCGAATTTCTCTCTTTAGATGATAACAACTTTGAAGGGGAAATTCCTGAGACCTTATGGAATGGGAAATTACAAGAGTTGGTTCTTTCCATAAATAATTTTAATGGAAGTATATCCGAAAAGATCGGTGGATGCCATCAGATGACTTACATTGATTTGTCAGATAACAAATTAAGTGGTCAGATTCCCAAGTCAGTTGGACGTCTGAAGAATTTGTACAAGCTGCTTCTGTATGATAACATGTTTAGTGGTTCATTACCAGCACAAGTTGGGAACTGCACTTCTCTTGCTGAGATAAGTCTCGTCAGTAACTTCATCAGTGGGGAAATTCCTTCAGAAATTTGCAGCCTTCAAAACCTAGAAACGTTTAATGCATTCAAAAATAGAATTAAGGGCCAAATTCCAGAATGCATTGGAAGAATAAGCGGGCTGCAGGAGCTAGCTCTTTATGAGAACCGATTGACCGGCAAGTTACCGCTTGGAATTACGAATATGACGAAACTTTCATTTCTGTCGTTGGCTCATAATAACCTTACGGGGGAGGTACCACCTGATCTTGGAAAAGATAACTTTCCTGGCTTAGTTAAGGTTGATTTAGGTTATAATAACTTCAGTGGACAGATTCCTTCTAAACTGTGTAATGGCAACAGGCTTGCAGTCCTGGCTCTTGAAAACAACAGGTTTAATGGCAGCTTTCCAACCTATCTAGCAAAATGCAAATCTCTGTATAGGGTAAAACTTCCCAACAATAATCTGCAGGGGATTATTCCAGACGACATTGAAAAGAATGAGAATATTTCTTACTTGGATGTTAGACAGAATATGCTTGTAGGAACGATTCCAGCTGCATTTGGTTACTGGACCAATCTTTCAATGATTGATCTTTCTGAAAATATGTTTAATGGCTCCATACCCACAGAACTTGGCAAGCTTCAGAATCTTGTAAAACTGAGCATTTCTTCAAACAGACTGACAGGACAAATTCCCTTTCAGTTGAGCAACTCTGAAAAACTGGAGGAGTTGGATCTCAGCAACAACAATCTTTCAGGAAGAATTCCTAAAGAAATTGCATCATCTTCAGTATTGACGAATCTTCTACTCCAGGACAACAAACTCTCTGGTGCTCTTCCAGACACTTTCTCCTCCTCACAAATGCTTGTAAAGCTGCAGCTGGGAAACAACTTGCTCGAAGGCCCAATTCCATGCAGTCTGAGTAAGCTTATGCAGCCTGGTTTTTCACTAAATCTGAGTATGAACAAGTTTAGTGGTGAAATTCCTAGGTGCCTAGGCAATCTTGACAAATTGGAGGTCCTTGATATATCAAGCAACAACCTGTCTGGTGCAATACCATCAGAAATGGAAAAAATGAGTTCCCTTTCGTTTCTCAACATATCATTTAATAGCTTGTCAGGGAAGGTACCCAATACATGGGAAAAACTATTAAGTTCACGTCCAGGATCTGCCTTGGGAAATCCAGGACTTTGCTTAATGGACACGGAAGGTAGCAACTGCAAGCATGTGAAAAAATCACAAGTAAAATGGAAGACTTTGGCAGGTGTAATTAGTGGATGTGTGCTTTCCATGGCAATCATAGTTGCTGCAATGTACTTACTAGTGACTCGGATTTGGCACCCATCCCTGCTGAATAAGCATCGGCTCGTCAAGTGTCAATCAGGAATTGAAGATCTACCTGATGGTATAACTTTTGAGGACATTGTACGTGCAACAGATGGCTGGAGTGAAAACTATGTTATTGGAAGAGGCACGCATGGAACTGTCTATAAGATGGAATCTGCCAAATCCAATAAACTTTGGGCTGTCAAGAAGGTTGACTTAGCTCAGAGAGCATTCAATGATGAAATGAGAAGCCTAAATTCAGTCAGACACCGCAATTTGGTAAGATTGGGAGGATATTGCATGAAACATGGATATGGCTTCATTCTAACAGAATTTATACCTGGAGGGACTCTTCATGATGTCCTTCACCAGAGAAAACCACCTGTAGTCTTGGACTGGAAGTCTCGCCATTGTATTGCTCTTGGTATTGCTCAAGGTCTATCATACCTTCACCACGATTCGTTGCCTCAAATCATTCACAGAGATCTCAAATCAGATAATGTAATGCTGGATTCTGAGATGGTGCCAAAGATTGGCGATTTCGGGATTGCTAAAATGGTATCAGATGTAGAAAATTTGACAAACTCCAATGTTGTTGGGACTCTAGGATACATTGCTCCAGGTTAGCCACACGTTACCATGCTAATTTTCAGTATAATTCAGTTGGCAGATTACTTTGATGAACTAATAACTTTTACTACTGTCTTCCCTGGCCCCCTTTCTCTTTTTGTCCCTCCATCTATTCAGAGAACGCATACTCAGTTCAACTGACAGAGAAAAGTGATGTCTATAGCTACGGAGTTCTTCTTTTAGAGCTTTTCTGCAGAAAAATGCCAGTAGACCCCAGCTTTGAAGAAGGATTAGACATTGTTTTCTGGGTGAGGAAAAACTTGCAAAGAAGCAACAATATCCTTAGTTTTCTTGATGAAGAAATTAGGCTCTGGAATGTAGAAGAACAATGGAAGGCCCTGAAAATAGTGGATTTGGCGCTTCAATGTGCTCAACTCGAGGCAAGCATCAGGCCAGCAATGAGGGATGTAGTAAGGTCTCTTGTCGAGTTATGAAGAGAGGAATGCAAGATGATTTTGAAGGCAGGTGCAGTTCAATCCAGAAGATCAAGAGCTCCTGCATTTCTCTTCTTTATTTTTGGTGTAAAGAACAGTTAGTTGATGATGTTGAATCATTACTAGACTCTGTGGCCTCTTTGTAAGTTTTGTTTGAGGCTGTATCTGTAGATATGATATACCAGGTCTTTATTAGGGTGCTGATGAATATAACATGTTACCAAATTCAAAATGTAAAGATAAGTAATGAAACTTTTAGTAGTGAAACCTGTGATCAACTTTCCAAATTCCAACATCTCATTTTTTTCTTTTTTTTGCTTACATAAAAAAATTGGACAAAGAAAATACATGATGTTTCAGTTTAACAAAATCGTGATCTTGGCTTTTTCAGTTTAATCACTTATCTACCACATTTTTTTACCTAAAACATTTTTTGTAAATCAACACCACTATTTTGTAAACATTTTTTTACCTGAAACATTTTTTGTAAATCAACCTATGCTAGAAATTTTAGTTCAAATTTATCCTACACTTAATATAATATAAGCATATATATGAAATTTCGAGCATAGGTCGAGGTTATATATGCATTTTTCCTTCAAATAAATAAAAAATTCATTTGTGAACTCAAACTAAACTGGATGGGAATAATTTTGTGAACCCATTAAGCTTTTTTCTCTAATTTGCTTGCGGGTAGTGACGACAGGAAAAAAATTCAAGCAGGAAACTAAAATAGACATATATATATATATATATATATATATATATTCTTAAATTTATATAAAATTAAATAAAATATTTTACACGATATTTTATATAGTATTTTAATTATATTCTGTTAAGTAAAATATATTTATGGAAAAACTTCAGAATATGGAAAACATCCATATATATTCCAAAAAAAAATAGCTATTTTTTAAATTTTTTTCATGCTATATGGATATAAATTAGACTATAAAAAGCAAAGTTAATTTTATGCAAGTAAATGTTTTTTATATATTTAATATAATAAATAAATATTAAATAGGAAAAGTAATTATAATTGAATGCCTAAATAATTATGACAGACATATCTGTGATCTTTTTTCATGTTTACCATCATCAAGTTTTTTTTCTTTCATCAATATTCATACATTAATATTTTCTCCCCCCCCCCCTTCCAAATTCATTCAAATTCAATATACTTTACATCACCGCATGAGTGATTTTTGTGATTTTGTACCCATCGGGTACTTATTAATTATATAATTATCTCGTATTTATTTGATACTTATAAATTATATTTTTTTCGCTTGTTTGTCTAATGTATCCATACTTATACAATTTGATACCCATAAATTGTATCTTTTTTGCTCGTTTGTCTAATGTATTCATACTTATACAGTTTGATACCTATAAATTATATCATTTTTGCTCGTTTGTCTAATGTATCCATACTTATACAGTTTGATACCCATAAATTGTATTTTGTCTGCTCGTTTGTATAAAGTGTTCATATTTTTTCTTAACAACAATGTTGAAATGTATCTATATTTATATCATAGATACTGGTAGTATTATTATACAAGCACGAGTTAAAATGTTGATTTACGAAGACAACTATAACTAGATATATGAGTAATATATCCAAGATAAAAAGTTGAAATAAGAATATAAGTATAGTTGTATCCAACGTATTCATTTTTGTGTTTAACAACAATGTATTCATATTTTATATCAGTGTATTCATTTTTTGCTTAACAACTAGTGTATCTATTCTCCTGTAGTTCACCTATTCAAAATTGAAATACTTAAAATTTCACCAATTCAACAAGTTGCTTGCAACAATAACATGAATTAACAAAAAATATATATATAAATACCTTTACGACGACAAAATAAGAAATATGGAGACAACAAGAAAATTGAGCATGATGTATCACGATTTTTATTAAACTGCTAAAAATATGATCTGATATGTCTTTAAATAATTAATTTTTAGTTATAAAGTTAACGGACAAGGGCCTAAAATACCCTTAAAGTATTGAAAATGGTACAAAATTACCCTTCATCCACTTATTGGCTCCAAAATGCCCTTTTCATCCATCTATTGGCACCAAAATGCCCTTTTCATCCACCTATTGGCTCAAAAAACCATTGTCATCCACCTTTGGGTTCAAAATTGACCATTTTTTAATTGTTTTAAAATTAAACTCTTTAAATATTTTTTTAAATACTTGGCGTTCAACTATTAATTATAAATTTAATTTATTAATATAATATATAAACCAATCCACTACCCACTCATTACTAACTAAACCTCACTCAATTAATAATTCAATTATAATATCAAAATCGTCATAAACACTACTAAAACACGATGAAATTATAGATTACTGAAAATGACATTCAAAATTATTCGAGTCTGAATCGAAGCCCCAATTAAATTTAGGTTGAGCCACTTATTTAGGAGGACATTTTCTTTCAAAATTGAATTAGAAATTTATGATTAAAGGTAAAGAAGTAATACATCCGAATTAATTCATGCACTTTTTTTAAATATAATTTTATAAATATTTATGATTTATTTTAAAACCTTTAATATATTATTTTGAAAAAAAGTTACCTATGAAGTAACATCACATAATTAAGACGTAAAAATAATTAAGATGAACATAGTCAGACTTTTAAGTTTATCGGTGATTTTTATGTAGTCACTTGAATGTATGATAATTTACTTTTATATTTTTTAAAAACACTCAATTGGCAGTAGCTTGCATTAATAATGTGACGGGTTCATTAATTTAGAGGGATTTAATTAGTAATGGGTGGGTAGTGGATTGATTTATAAATTACACTAATAGGTTAAATTATAACAAATAGTTGAGGGTCACATATTTAAAAAAATATTTAAATAGTTTAAATATAAAACCGTTAAATAAGTGGTCAATTTTGAACCAAAAGGTGGATGACAAGGGTATTTTGGACCCAATAGGTGGGTGGGAAGGGCATTTTGGAGTCAATAGATGGATGAAGACTAATTTTGTATTATTTTCAATACTTTGAGGGTATTTTATGCCCTTGTCCGTAAAGTTAATTATGTGAAATTGCTCATTGTATGAATGTAATGGAAGGATAGAGGGATATATTTAGAGTCAAATCCTTTTTTAGTTTTTTGTACTTAAAGATGTATTAATGTATAAATTAAAAAATAAAAAAACTATACAAAAATACAATTAAAAATTGATATAAATTATAGTCATTTATTGTAAATAACATAATTATAACTATTGATATTCATTAACCCTATATATATATAATTATTTTTGTAAGTTACTCTTTTTTTATTTACTTTTATATATCTAAAACTCAAGAACGTAAATATAAAATAATACTAAATTAAAGAACGCATTTATTTATTTTATGTCAAAGTAAATCGGAGAAGGGACCATAATCCTAGAGTAGTATCGTCTTTCATTTCATTTACTTTCTGTTGAATGGAGGCTGGCATACAATGTTATGCGTAGCAAGATATGCCACCTAAACTTTAAAGGTAAATTTTAATAGGTGAAAGTTAGATCAATAACATTATATCGGGTGTAGTATTAGCGAATTAAAAATTTATCTTAAATTATGTTCAAATGATTAATAATTTTGATATTAATTAATTAAATCGTTATTTTTATTTATAATATTTGTATAATATTCTATCATTTTCAAAATGTTATTTGTGAAATTTCATTTTGCTGATGATGGTGTAAGGTGACTTTATGAAATCGTGCATGTAGGGTTAATTTGAGTGCAAAATCGACGAAGAAATACTTCTTTCGATCTTTTTTATATGTCATTGTTATCATAAATAATTGATTTATAATAATTGTCATTTTATATAATTAATGCATAAATTATAATGTTTTTCTTATTCTATTGTTATAAGTTATTAGCTTTAAAAATATATATTTGACTAATATAAAATGCTAAATGAATAATTCACGTTCACAACTCACGAGTCAAATTAATTAATAAAAAAAATTATATTCATTGATTGATAACTAAAAAATTTAAAGTAGTAAACTTAGAGCCTGTTTGGCTCAGTTTAAAAGCTGGTCAAACTGACTTAAAAGCTGATTTTTGACTTATTTAACTGTTTGGCAATACTCAAAATAACTTATTTTAAGTTAAAAAAACTTATTTTAAGTCAAAAGTTAAAAGCTGGGGTAAGAGTGTTTTTTTTTTTTTTTTTAGTTTATAAGTTGTTTTAAGTTGACCACATTTTTATTTTTTTGCCCTTAATATTTTTATACAATCTCCAAATTACTCATATAAACCCTAACATCTCTTTCTTCCATTTTTCCCTTTTCACGTTTGGCATAACAACTTCAGCACTTTTATCCAAACGCATAACTGCTTATTTTAAAAATAAGTTTCAGCACTTTCAAAAGTACTTTTTTAAAGCTGCTTTTATTAAGTTCATCCAAACGGCCTCTTACTTAATTTCTAATTACTGATGAAATAAAAATGATAGATATATAAATAAACGGAAAAAATATATCATTAATGAAATGTCTTTATTATATTCTCTTTTTAATTTGGGTCACGTGGAGCAACTTGCCTTGTGACTCTGGTCGTACTAAATTAGCATTTTGGCGTTTTCGGCCGTAACTCCCGCCGTGGTTTTACAATTTTGTCCCAAATAATTGAGGTGTTTTATTCCATAAACAATTTTTTTTCTTATAAATATAATAATAATAATAATAATAATTATTATTATTATATACTCCTTGTCTTTTTATTTTATTTTAAAATAAATTAATGATAGTTTCACATGTAGTATTTAAGTTTATGTGATCAAAAAATTTCTTTGCGATGTACTTGGCATATCAAGTTAAAACAAAATATATATATTAAAACGAAGAAAATTCTTTTTAGAAATGAATAATTTTCTTTTAAAATATGTTAAAATTAGAAACACGCATTATTTTAAAAAGAAGGATGCAGTATTATTACGATAGCATGATCCACTTCTTCGACTTAGTATTAGTGTTATTAGTATCTTTAAAATTTTTGTTGTCAATTTCTTTTTCGGCATTTATTTACCCTTGCATTTGTTTTTTTCTTCAAAAGTATGTGAAAAACAATTATTTGTTTAGTTTTAATTTGTTTATTTAATTTAATATAAATTTTTAAAAATAAGTAAATTTTTAAATTTTGTAACCTTAAATTAAATTAAATTTAAAATGTGCCAAACTATTCTTGTACGTGTCAAATAAAAAATTAAAATTAAAGACTTTTTTTAAAACAAAGACATCTTTTTAACAAATTAAAATAATAAATAGGATATACAAATTGCGACATAGGCAATACTTATTTCAGAGGATATATAACCAAATTTTGAGTTTAAATTTGAACAATTTTTTATTTTCAGACCAATAACAAAAGAGGACGAATTCAAGAAAAATCAAATTTTATAACTTTGTATTCAATATAATTAACCTTATACAAGATTTTAAAAGAAAAAAAAAAATCATTCACATGAATTAATCATCAAATTGAACAAATCAGATGAATTTAATAATTGTGTATCAATGAATCATCTTCTTCAAGAAATGTCAAAATCTAGCTATTTTTATTTGAGTATTTCTTAAAAATTCTTTCCTAACATAAGTTACATAAATAAGAGTAATATTTCTTTTAGTTACATTTATATTATATGAGTATATATGAAAAGTTTTCTCTCATCGTATAAATATATGTCCTTTTATTTTACTGAAATTTAAATTAAAATATTATTATGCTCGTTCATTTTTTGATATTTTAATTTTGCCCACAAGTCAAGCTTTCATAGTTACATTTATATTGTATGAGTATCTATCAAAAACTTTCTCTCATCGAATAAATAACATATATTTTCGATTTTACTGAAATTTAAACGGATTTTTCTTTGTGCTCATTCATTTTTTGATATTTTAATTTTGCCCACAAGCCATTCAAGTTGAGCTTTCATAATTACATTTATATTATATGTGTATTTGTCAAAAATTGCTCTTGCGAAACATGTATCCTCGATTTTTAAAAATTTCAATGAATATGTTATTATTATTCGTAATTTGGTATTTTAATTTTGCCCAAAAGCCACGAATAATATAAAGGAAAGAAGTCATTCTCTTTCTCTTTCTTCTCTGTCCCTTTTAATCAGACAAATTCTCCTTTTACTCACAGCCCCCCTCTTCTTCTTCATTATTTCTTCTCTCTGAAAAAATCACCAGTTAAGGGTTTAAGCTTCTTCTAGGGTTTTTATTTTGAATTTGGGTATTAATTTTCTTCAGCAAAAATGCAACAGCAGCAGCAGCCACAACCCCAAACCTTGAACTCTGCTCCTCCGTTGCCACTAAGTGCTATCACCACCGAGCAGATTCAAAAGGTATATCCTTTTTCCTCTTCTTTTTTTTTGTATAATGTTTGCCTGTAATAATTGAAAATTTGTACTCTAAATTATATTTGTTTACCGTCACTACTGAAGTCAAACACGTTATCTGGGGGAAAAAATATTTTTCTGGAAAAGGGTTTTTATTTGTTCTCCGATTGCTCAAAGAGCTATTAATGATATATGTTTGTAGAAAATGTCAATATTTTTCTATTTGTGGGTATAACTGTATCAGAATGCTTAGCCAATGCTTGTGTACGATTTTCTGCAGCCAAATACATACACGCTTGTTCTTTTTTCCCAGTCCAACAGGTCGAATTTAGATGCAATAAGAACTAAGGTGTTTTTGGATGGTCTTACACATCGATGATTATTGTTTGTGAGATTTGATTGATACAACTCTTTGAAGTAGTTTGCTAGATTGCACAAAATTAAGGGTTTGCTTGATGATTTGAACTACCAATGTATGTCAGCCGAAGTGCAAGTGCTCACGTGTATATTATGTTTGGACTGTAAAATGTTCTATCTAATACGATTTTTTCTTGATGCAGTTCTTGGATGAGAACAAAAATTTGATTCTTGCCATACTGGAAAACCAGAATCTTGGAAAACTCTCAGAGTGTGCCCAGTAAGTTAAAAGTTCAATACTTCCTACTGATAACATTGAGATTTATGAGCATTATTTAAAAGACATGATTAGTTTTGTGTATCTAACATATCAAGGTGGCATTATTTTGGTCATATTGTTTTCCTGTTGTAATACATCATTGCATCTATATAAAGGAATGTGCTCGATTTGAAAATTATTGAATGGTACAGATAAGGAACATAATAGGTAATACCTCGGTGTTCGATGATCAAGGATGTATACCACACACTCTGTGCTTCATTTGAATTATTTTTCTTGATCACAAGTTTTCAGCAGCTAGATTTTGAGGGTCTATAGATTTCCATTAGATTATTGGGCTTGCCAGTTGTAAAACCCTAACTGCATTGAAGGGCCTAGGGGCAAAGGAATTTGATTTATAATTTCAATCTAGAAGCTCACACCCTTGTCATGAAACATTTTGAAGTGCTGTTGAAAGCACTGAAGTCTGATCAGTGTGTTTAAGTAAGTTGACTCTGAGGTTGTTACCGTAATTTTTCGATTCCTGTGTTTTCTTTTTAACTTTTAAGTATCAAATCTCAAAATTCTATCCTCATTTCTTATAAAAAAAAAAAAAAGAATTATCCCCTTTGTAATTCCAAGACCTAAATGTTTTGCTAAATGAGGAGCTCTATTATAAAATTAAGTAGAACAGCGTTGCTCTGGGTTTAGAAACTGTATTATTCACACAGTAAAAGCATGTGGCGTTAGAAGTCTCAAAATAGGCAGTGGAAAAATCAATGTTTGAGCTTGTGACTTAATTTCTAAGGCCACAAAGTACTCGGGAATTGGCAGAGAAAGAGAATGTGTCAAATGATGAATGAGATTGGAAATGCAAGAATAACCGTGATTTCGTACATGTTCCAAGTCTACCTGAAACTTAAGCAGGTCTGAAATGTTTTAGGCATCTCGTGGGGGTCAGATGAGGAAAAGACCAAGGGACTAATGAAGCTAATATAATGGAAAAGGCAAGAGATGGTGAACCATGTAATAAGGCCGGGAAAAAATAGAAGCAACAAAACAAGAGTGTGAACTTTAAAGATTCGAATGCAGTTTCCACATGGAAAAGAAGCTAGTAGAAAATTAAATGTAGGGAACAAATTGTTTTTGGACGTGTGTCTTTTTGCATAGCTTGGTATGCTAGGAGATAGTTCTGATGATGCTATAAAATAGACAGGGTGGGTGGTTCAGGTTTATGTAGTATGTTTGTTATGTATACTAGTTTCTGCACTCGCTGCATCTTTTTTAAACCCAAATTCAGATTAAATCATGAAATTAATGATAGAATTAGCATAAAAATACAAAGTGTTAGATTCTTAACCCCCCCTACCCCCCACCCCAGTCGAATCATGAGAAATCGCCTATACCGAGCTCCCAAAGTCCCAAAGTTGAGTTAAGAACAAATGAAATTGTTATAGGGACTTGAGGGTTATTCTGCCCAGGTCTTTTTGTAGAAACAGAATTCTCATCACACCTGTTAGCTCACAGAACTAGAAAACAAAGCGTAGAAGCAGAGGCCACTTATCCTATATGACTTTGTTGAAGCGAAAAGACTTACGAAAGCAGACTTGCCGTTGCCAAACACCTTCCGTAGAAGCGGTACTAGATGCACAATGCATCTTCTGCATAAGAGGAAATTTCTTTGAAGGTGTGACATAGAAGAACTGGGCCCCTTCCGCACCTGTGATTTTACACAAGCGGGTTAAGTTCGCAAAAGTGACTCCATCTGAACCCCTGTAACCAGCAACCAAATTGAACTTCAAAAACATGGGATCAACCCTCGGAACTCATTCAAAAACTCCTAGGTACAAACCTATAGTGCAGACCACTCCTAAAATGTGTTCCAAACCTATTGAAATCACCAATCTAAGGTTTTCTTGACCAAATATTTTAGGTGGTCAACTAAAAATTTCCAAATAACTAGAATCTCTACCAGTTGTCTAAATCACTCCAGAGCATCTGAAGATCTCTGCAAAAATACCTGACGAAGTCATATATCACCCTCTAGATCTGATGGAATCAACATACCCAATTCCAAGGTTGTTAACCCAAAATATTGACTGTACTCGAACTTTGTGAAACCTAATGAATATCTTCTAAAACACATCTAATCACCTAGAGAATCATTTCACTCATCCCCCAAGTCATAAATAGCATGATGAAGCAAGAAGGATCAAATTGGGGAAAAGAGCTGAGAAAATTTGTACTTACAAAATGACAAATTGATAGAGGAAATAGTACTGTTGTGAAAATTGCTGGAGGAATATATTTCAGGCATCCAGACTTGAACCAGAAGTTTAATATAGAAAAAACAGCATTATGTGAACAGATAGCTAGCTAGAGTATCAAATGCATTGGAGAAATATATTCTGAACAGACTATAGTTTATCTATTCTGCATGATGTTGCTGCATGAGGAAATTAAAAAATATCGTCCCAAGTTTAGATGAACTATCAACTTATTGGCTTGTTCATCTTCACCTCTGAGGATGTGTTCTAGTGAAAGTATTCATGAAGTCCAAATCAACTTGATATAAATGAAGTTGAGAATAGTAGTTTAGTGATTCTGACATGTCCTTGGGTTTTGCAATCATGTTTTCTACTGTTTGTTTAGTTGTACGTGGTAGAAAATACATTTTATGATCTTGTTCGGTAATGAGTTTTCATGCAACACGTATTTTGAAGTTGATTGTGTTTGTTTAGAAGGGGGGCACATTGCTCTTCTTGAAGTTGGATCAGGAAAAAATCGTGTTCTGCCCCTAACATAAATTGCACATTCACTTTCTATCTTATCGACTCTGTTTGTTTTGCATCGTCAATCTCATGGCAGAGTATTGTTCCAAACTATTATAAGTAACTTTTATGTCATAGGTATCAAGCCATGCTTCAGAAGAATTTGATGTATTTAGCTGCTATCGCTGATGCCCAACCACAACAATCAGCAGCAACCTCACAGGTGGATTATATGTTTGATTCAGTGTTTCTTGTGGATTTACTTGTCTTTCTCTAATATTTAAGTAGCTGCAGGCTCAATCTACTCCTCAACTTGGAAACCAGATGCAGCAAACTCAGGCTGCTCTGCAACAGCAACAGCAACAGCAACAGCAACAAGGTGTCGCTATTTCCAAACTGCCTTTCCAGCTCAATGCCCTTCCGACCCAGGAGCAGCAACAGCAAATGCTCCAGTTTCAGCAGCAGCAACAATTCCAAGGCCAATATGGTTTTGGACCTACTGCCAACAATGCAATGCGTCAACTTATGCAACCTGGACTAAACAGCTCAGGAACTATGGATGTACGAGGAAATAAGCAAGGCAGCTTAGAAGGTAATCCTAGTGATGGCCTTGGAAAATCAGGTGGAAGACATGTTAACGGTGAGAGGGAGTAGGCTTTTTTTTAAAAAAAAATCTCAAAATTGTTATGCACCCTGTTTTATCGGTGTAGGTATGTTTGATAAGGATGTTTTAATCTGAGGAACACCTAAGATTATGTTGTCAAAGGCCACTCATGGCAAAGCTTTGTTATAACTTGTAAAATCTTGACCTATTGGCATCAACTTTACCTTGCACAGGCATGGCTTTGGTTGAAATACTCACTCCACCCCCGAGTCCAATCCACTCTTTTTGCATGGCCAAGTGAAGTTTTAGAATCACAGGTCACTGTGGCTTGTAGAAGTGACTCTTTTTACGTTTTCCATGAAGTTCAGAAGGAACCAGCAAGGTTTCAGACCTAATTGCAACGACTTGCCTTTGTGTATTTGACACTGTGAACACTACTCTTAACCCATCATTTTTATCATAATTTTATATGGGGCTGTCTGATTGAGCGTAATGACCAAGAATCAAAGTTGATTTGCATGAGTATATCAAGCAAGTTTTTAAATAGATTTGCAGAAATTATTTTGGTAACAAAATAGTGAAATATTGATACTATATGACGATTGAGTGAAAAAAATAGACTTAACCCATCGTTAGCCCTCTAAGGTTGGCACCATGTTTCACTTAGACACTTCAACTGGACAATGTTCATTGTAGACACTTTATATAGGATTCTATTGTGTCATTTTGACACTTTCTGCTTACATGACATAAGGAGTGTGATTTACTCACTAACCTGCCCATGAATGATTCTTTAGTCAACTTTTTTTCTTCTTCTTCCCCATTTTTCAGCCACCATTTTGTTCAAGTTAAATTTCATCCATTATAATTGAAAGTTTCAGCAAAATGACGGAGTGAATTTTATTAAACCAAGCTAAAAGAAATTTTTGAACTAACAAAAACCTCCTATTCTCTATTAAGTTATGTATTAGGCAAAAGAAAAGGGAGAAAGTGATCGTAATTTATTTTGTAAGATTAACAAAAATACTATGATGTGAAGATTCAAGGTGACATGTATTCTTGTTATTAAAGAGAATCAGCATCATGCCTGCAGGATGTGCGATCATGAAAAAAATTAAAAATGTTGTTATTATAAAATATTAATCCTGGCTACTCAGATATATCATTATTTCTTTGTTCGGTTGAACTATGTCATTCCTCAAAGCATGAAATGCATGCATTACGAGTTCAAAGTTTGCAAGGGCATGAAAAACTTGATATCTTATACTTGATGTCATTTGTTCGGGCATGGAATTTAAGGTTTTTTTAAACGAAAAGATAATTAAAGTCTACATTTGAATGAATTAGAAACGTTTAAAAAAAATTTAAGTTTCAAATAAGGGTATGAAGTAAAGGAAAGAAAGCATGTAAAGTGACCTGCTAGCTAATTTATCTTTTTTCCGTATCCATTTTTTGCCTTTTGGAGTAGTTGTTCCTCTTCTTCCTTCTCTTTTTTTTTTTTAAAAAAAAGTACTGAAGTAGTAACTAGAGCCACCAAATAAATGCATCCTACCATACTTCTATTGCCTGAACCAGAACAGAAAGAAACACTACTTCCCACAATTTTATTTTACTGTCTCTATACCAAAAATAGATATTTCATCTTATTATGAGTTACTATAAAAAGTTAAAGTCTTACGTCAAACTAGGAATTCGTAAATTTTCAATTTATTTAAATGTATGTATTCCTACAATTATAATTCTTTCAAGTACACTACAACTAATTATGAATTTTCCAGGATCATATTCATTTTTTCTATTTCTAATTAATCACATGAAAATCAATTGAGATTTCAAAATCTAAAAAATGGATGATGTTATTGTATATTTAAGAACGTAAATTGGCAATCATTGACCTACTAGACAAATGCTACAGAAAAATTTCTCATATAAAAGCATCTCACAACTTTCAGACAAAAGTTGCTACAACTCAACATAAATTAAATCCAATTTTAACAGACTGAAATATAGCGCAACCTGTCCCTTTTGTTTACACCCCTAGCTAGATCCTGCAATTAACCTGGGTCATGCAGATCATCACATTCTTCTAAACATTAAAACTCGACAAGATGCAGTTTGAAAACCAATGCCATTATGAGCAATTTAAGTACATCCCCAGTAATATGATCAGTGACCATTCAACAGCTAGATTCCCAACAAAAAGAGAGGATGCATACTAAGATTGAACAATTGTTTCCACTTGATATGTAAAAGGGAACATTACAGTACATTTCCAATTTGAATATTAAAATTTATCCCTCTGGATAATTTCAAATTTAAATGATCAGCCATACCCATCAACATCCAATAACTGTCCTGCCACACCTAACTATCAGCATCCAAAATCTGTCCATCACACCTACCGGCGTCCAATATATGCCCTGCCATACTCGTCAGCATCCAGTATATGCCCTGTCATCCCAAACATGAATTCTTAATCACCAAATAAACTGAAGGAAACCATGCAAGAAGCAGCTAGCTTTCAGCAAACCATAAACAAGAACCTTTTGTTTGGAATAACAGGAACACGGGAGATTTCTGGTATTCAAAAGTTCTGCCGATACAGAACTATTATTAAACCTCAATGATGATCGTTTTTAGTTCGAATATAATAGTGCTGTCTCTTTCAATCTAAAAGGTAAGTACTAAAAAGATGGCAGGTTTTTTCAGCAGCAATATAAACTTGCTGCAGTTGAGCAGGCAACAACTCAGAGATCTTAAAAGAATACAAGTAAAACATTGTGTTCAGTTTATTTCTCGTGTTTGGTGAAGTCAGCAAAAACTATTTTCGAGGATGTCGGCTATAGGGATGTGGGGATGAAGATGAAGTGTATTGGAGAGTGGGGAGGACACAATCAATGTGCAATGTCACTAGTAGAACATGTTTTCCCTACTTTCATTAGGGAACTCATTTTCCACATTTTTAAGGAGCTTGTTTTCCTCGAGAAAATATTAACCGATCATGTGAAATTTTGAAAGCATTCCTTCATACCAAACATACCCATTGTCCAGAATCTTCATTAATACTTACTATCTTCTAGAGCCTGATGAAATCCCTGCATTCCTGAAAACATAAAAATAAAACATAATGTATGAGATTCTCCTAATGGTGGCACTGAAAATAAAACAATAGCTCTTGGTAGTTCTAAACATGATGATAATGGATACCTGCCCTGTCTACCCACTAAATTTGTGCCAGGTCGCCCATGAGATGAAACCTTGTTCTGTGAACTACCCATGTCATTTTTGTCATTACTAGCTCCATTTCCGAGGTTCAATTGCACAGATGACGCAGTCCTAGCTTCAGATGCATTTAGCTCCATCTGGTCTCTCGGCTTAGTCAATATTTTTACATTTGAGATGCCCCCAGTACTGTTGAAAGAGGCCCCATTAGAAATCTGACTTTGAAGGTTGTCACTAGAATTTGCAGGTCTGACGACAGCATAGTCTTTGAAAACTGCCTTCTCAGATGTTGGTTCAACTGATGGTACCCTCTTCAAGCGGTGATTTTGTGGCATAGGGGTGACTGCAATAGGAGGCAAAAGAGAGGAGTATGACGAAGGAGCTGCAGCTGCAGCAGCCACTTTAGCAGCTGCAGCTGTGGCTGCTATAATTTCTTGAGCACCTCCTCGGAGTTGAATGAAGTCTCCGTCAATTACAAATAACTAGAAAGGTAGAACAACTAAATTAGTTACTAAGCACCAGCTCAATACAGATCCACTAAACAAAGCATAAAAGCTATACATACTTCTGGATGGTTTGCCACAAATTCATCAAGTTTTCCATACTTCTTTTTGTAGTCATGCCAGTGCAAGGGGGCAAGCATTTTACCAAGTCTATTTGGAAGCTGCATATCAGGCCATGCATTAGGAACTGAAATAATAATAGACAAAAACAAAGAAAGAAACGACTATGGACTAGAAGAAGTGACAGAATCCAAAAACAGCTTTCACAAAGTATTACTAACCGTAGAACTAATCCTGATTCTACCACCAGAACCAGGAGGAACAGTACGGACTATGCAAGCCAGCAATGCCTTTTCGTCCAGGAGATTAACCTCTGCTGATTTACCGACTGCATATGCATTCTTCTGTCCTCCAGCAACATATGTTTCTGTCAAAACAGCGCTTGACACAGTGTCCACCACAGACTCAGTTGAATTACGCACATTATTTGAAATTTCGGCTGACGATTTATCAGCATTCGAACTAAATTCTCCCATTCTTAACCCTTGAGACTCTAGCATGTAGTTAGCTGAAGAGTTGACATTGTTCACCTGCAACATTGGCAACGAGTGCAAGATGATTCTGCTTATCCACACCGTTTAAACATCGCTACCCAAAACCCTCCCGCCAAACATAAATAACACAAACACGAGTAGCAACCAAAAATAATCGGGATGGCTTCCCTTTCAGAGGAATACCTCTGTTTCATTGTTATGTTCATGTGAATCCAATCTTAAAGCACCATTGAATTGCGAAGAAATCTGATGCAAAGTCTGATGTGTCTGTACACCTGAGAGGTAATTCTTATCCACAGACTGAAGTTCCTACAAAATTATGATGGATCAAGATATCAGCTATACTGCACCGGAGAAAAATGCAGGTAACTGCAAACAATAGAAGTCTGGTGCTCAACCTGTCCATCTTCACTTGAAGCTGGAACGACTGAATCCTGAGTTTCAATTCCTTGGTTCACATTGAGAAGAGATTGTCCATTGACAGTTGTTTCATGATCATACTGAGAATCTGATCTTGGCAAGGTTGACTGAGGTTGCAAAGTGTACTGATTGTGATTAGAGATATGTGAACCCTCTGGTGCAGCCTTGAAAACCATACAACTAACAATTTACCTTTACAGTGTAAACAAAAGTAACAAGGATAACTACACCAAGATACTCTACTTTACCTGTTGGTTTGGCCAATGCTGAAGAGATGATACTGCTGGTACTGAGTGAAAATGCCCAACATGAGATTGAGGAACATGTGATGGTAAAGGAGGAGGAATTCCCTGTTGATGCATCACATATGGATGCAGAGCAGCAATTTGTCCAGGCGGAAGGTAGGTTGTCATCCCAAGTACGGATGAAGGAGCAACTGGCATACCATGTACATGATCCGCCTGGTAACCCAAGAAAAGAGTATTAAATGTTGTGAACACAGAAGCACAGACAAAAGAGACTTAAAACAATGTATTTTCCTACTCATTGTTATTTTCTTTATGAGAGTGTGGAGAAGGGGGCTTAGTTAATAAGCCAATCAAAACAGACAAGGATGGAGCAACTGGCATACCATGTACATGATCTGACTGATGGAACACAAGAAAAGAGAGTATGAAATGTTATAAGCATAGAAGCAAGGACAAAGAAAAGAGACTTAGAACGTCTTTTCCTTCTCATTTTATGAGGGTGTGGAGGTGGGGGTTAAGGTTGCCAATCCAAACAGGTTCTTAGTCATTTAGAGTCACCACAACGTAGTCAGCAGCAGCTCCAGATAATCCAAATATTGTGTTACATAGGTTTTGTTTAAATACAAACCCTTGGCAAAATTCGAGGAAAAAATCTATATTAAGACCAAATGAAACGTTGAAAAAGACCTCTTCTTTCTGAAGCCAATTAAGCAACCCTCGAATCTCGATACACACAGTTACACCTCTCACGAGTATCTATTGATCAACTTAGAAGCTAATGTACTTACAAACTAGGCATAATTCATGCTTTTTCTTTTCAAAACATAATTCATGGTTCTATTATCAAAAACGCAGTCAAACTTAGCTATTGATAAAACTTCCAAGTTTTATGAGAATGAGGACTTTGCAATTCAGCTCATCAAGTTAAATTTTCTAGTTCTTTGACAGCCTTGGTGGAATTTTACACAAAAGATAAAAAAATCCTATGTGTTCATACAGCAAAAGAAAAGATGGAATCAAATGAAATAGACCAAAAACAGCGATAACTAATAAGTTGTTGCATCATAGTGAACTCATAAGTAACTACAGCATAATCTTTGACAACGCTTAGTGTTTATTAAAATACAATATAATACACCAAAGATGAGAATAAGCACCCATTTTCCAATTTCAGACCATTATGACCCATAAACGACAAATAAAACAGACAGACAAGGCCCTTGAGTAGTACTTCCATAGCAAATCATCGAGCCCTAACCGACCTCTTATTTACAGTGCCGATAACATCAAAATAACCAACATAATCCCAGAAAACGCAAAGCTGGTCAAAAGAACAATTTGAACAGAATGGTGATTTGTACCTGAGTTGACACATGCCCAGTTGAAGCAAAAGATGGAGCATTTTCAACAGTTCCATTCTGTAGGCCTATGGAACTTTCACCAGGTGTACTACTTCCGCTAGCATTAAGTTGGCTTCCATTGCTCTGCCCAAGATGACTAGCATCTTTAGAATTCAGATTAGAGACTTGTGAACCCTCAGAGTAAGTTCCACCTCTTGCCTCAGCCAATTCAAGTTGGAGCTGTTGCATGTGCATATGCAAGCGCTCCATCTCACCAAACTAATGGGAAAAATAAAAGAGATCATGTCAGCAGAAGTCACTGCAATATACTCAGCACTTAAATCACTCCAATTAGGACCATATAACCAAGGATATTCCTAGTTAGAGCAAGTGAATCAACTTAAGTCGATGAATTATCCATAGTTGAAGCACCTGTCTTTGGTAGGCAAGCCAAAGCTGGTTATACTGCTCTGTGCGCTCCCGCAATTCACCTTGCTGCACAGCATCGAATTCCTGAACACGAGTCATCCAAGTTTGGGCCTCCCTTATTTGTTCATCTTTGAACAGGATAGTTTCCTGAGCTATCCTATGCTGAAAAATAACAGTTGTGACAACTAGTCAGAAAATGACATACAACTTAAAGAGGTCAAAAATGACATTATAAACATGGTCTTCTTACGCTACAACAAATAAATAGGCTCCAACTGAAATTTTAAAAAAAAATATATATATAAGTGGAAAACAACAGCCCCAATATTATTGAGTAAAACATTTCACAAATGAAACACACAAAAAATGTATGCAAAGCACTAACAAAGCTCAACATAGTCTACCCTGGCGAGAGGACTAAAAATTCGAGTAATATAGAGGTTGTGAAGAAAGGTTGTCAATCCCCCAACCTAGCACAAATTTAAGAAGCTGCAATTTTGAACTTATGTTACCCGAGAATCAAAAAGTTCAAAGTGGTTGTTACTTGATCAATATAAGAGAAACAAAATAGGAACTCCATGAAGAGAACTTAAACTTAAAGAGATCAAACTTAAGCAAAACCAACAAGATGAAGTTTAAAAGGTCAAATGAACTTTATGTTTGTTGATGATGATTTTAAATTAACAAGAATTCCAGGATTCCTGTTCTCCAAATGTTAAAATCATTCTTTTATGGAGTCATGAACAAATACTGGTAATATTAACTACCTTGAAATTCCTTACTTTTAATGACCCTTTCAGATGGAATCTTCACTAGTACAGCCAAAAGAAAATTGTGTCCAGTTTGTTTGGAAAACTGTGGAAAAGAAATTATAAAGTTGGAAAAAGAACAGTTCTTTGTTTTTGAAAATGAAAATATGCTTCCAAGAAAATTGAACATGAAAAAAGAACTCAAACAAAGTTGAAGAAGAACTTGAAAAACAGCATTCTAAAGTTGATCTTTTTACTTCTATTTTTTGCAAAATACAATTGCATCTTTTGGCAAGTTCTTGAACCAAACACATGTTCGCAAAAAGAAAATTGCAAAAAAATTAAAAAGAATTTGCAAAAGATGCAACCATAAATGTTTATGGCACTGTATTTCTCACCACACAAATCTCCAGAAAACAATATAGTTTAGTCGATTTAGCGTATATTCTATGTTTTTTTCTTATAAGTAAGGATTGCATAGATAGAGTGCACCAATATGATGCATATTCTATGATTTATTGTGTTTACTTCAACTTAATACTACACTTCACTTCCCCGAACCTAGTTTTAGTTACATTAATCCCAGTTAAACCATGTTTGGTTAACTGAACGCAAGTAAACCAGATTTTATGTTGCATTTCACCAACCATATATAATATGCACAAAAACAATATACATGCACACAATGATGAAACTTGATTAATAATATCAAAAGAGAAACACTAGTCTTCGTTACAAATTTAAAAAGTAAAGAATCAGGAAACAAAGTAATCTTCATCGTCCCTGTGTCTGAAAGAGAAAAATGTACCTGTTCCTGTAGTTCAACAAACTGACGCTCCTTTTCTTGAATATGCTCTTGGAGATCATGAATTTGCTTAATATGCTGAGCTCTTTCTGCTTCAGAGTTGTCCCTCTCTCTCCTAAAAAGTGATAGTCTTATTCAGATTATGAGATTGATACTACAATATTATGCCAAATTTGGAAGGTAGATGTAAAATCATTTCTAAGCTTCAATTACTGAACTAGACAAGAACAACAGAAGATAACTTCAATACTAAAATGTAAGATGCCCACAATACAAAAAAGTAGAAGTTGTTCCTCATTAGCACAAAAAAAAAAAGCAACCTGTAAGTCTGTAGTTCTTTACTCTGTTCTCTAAGGAGATCCTCCTTTGCCCATGCCTGGTAAAGCAATGAAAAGGATCATCAACTACACTCCAGAAGAATCAAGAAATAAATATATAAGAGTTAGAATTGCCAAACAACCGCTTCATGGTCCAGTCTAATTGCATTCAGTTCCCTTTCTTTCTCTTCCATCCTCCTCTCCAACTCATAATTCCTCTGGTCCCTTTCATGTATTTGGTCCTTAAAAAGCATTAAAACCAACAATTTGATCAGTAAACCCATTAATGTCCTAAGCAGTAACCAAAATATATCAAAGACTATAGAACCTGCAGCTTAACATTGGCAGTGACATGTTCTTTTATCTGAGCATCAAAACTATTCCGTATTTCCATCATCTCTGATCTTGCAATGAGCTGAGCTCGTAGTTCAACCTCCATTTGATGAAACTCTTCTTTTTGTTTTACCACAGCAAGTAGTCTCTGTTGCAGTATATCATTGTTTGGAGTTCCATCAATAGTGATTGAACAGAAGTCCACATCAACCGGCTCTCTCCCTTGCTGCACCTTAGTCAAAATCAAATTATACTCACATTCAAGTTACAAACCCAAAATACTAAAGCAAATTCATCATAACGTTTTCTCTTAATTTAAAAGCATTACCTCATATATCAGCCTCTCGTCGGATTGACCTAATCTGGACCTTTCCGTTTCCTATATCAGATACATCGACAAAAACGTATAAATCGAAAATGACAATAAAAACACACCGTCTAGATCAGAAATAAAAGCAATGCGAGAACAATTTTGCATCATCTATAAAGTTACCTCACTACCGGAATTCCGAACCGATTGCTCAGAGACAGCACGCCACTCTTTGCGAGCAGCTTGAGCCGATGAAACAGGAAGAGCAACACCGCGTGCTGCGGCGGCTGCGGCGACACCAGCCGCTGCCGAAGCCTCCATATGTCGGTACGATTCGGTTCTCCAACTCCTCACGCTTTACTTAAAACCCTAGAACAGAAAACGAAGATGAAATCGACGATACAGATGATGAAATGGAGGTGCAAAAGAAACCCTAGAGTAGTAAAGAGTAAAAATGGAGTTCGTTGAATCGGGATTAATGGATAGTAGATGATGGGAGGGAGAGACGTAGCAGAGTGAGAATAAAATGATGTATGTACCTTTAGAGCAGCGGTTCGTCTCTGGATTTGGGGGTTTCGAGAGTAAAGAAGAGGGGGTTTTGGGAAAGAAAGGGGTTATGAAGAGGACTGAAAAGTAAAAAGATGAAATTCTTGATGACTGAAATACTCAAATACTGTGCTCTAGTGAGTGGGAGAGAGAGACAAATTTTTGTCCTTATATATAGATTGGCCATTATAATTTATTTTTTTTATTTGAAAATTTGCAAAAAAAAAAAACACACATCCAAAATTTAAATATTTATATCAAAAATAAAATTTTAAATGTCTAACACCCTCTAGAACTTTCAAATATCAATACAAAAAAAAATTGGAGTTATAGTTATTTGATGAGAAGTTTAATTTATTTTTATTTGGAAAAGTTTAGTTATACATCAATAATATATTTATTGTCATTTTAAAAATGTTATTTGTAATGTAGAAGTGTATGCAAAATTTATGATTATTTTGTGAGAGATAAAAATATTATTTGTGATAATAAAATTATCATCATACATAGAAATTGAGCAAAAAAAAAAAATAACAACAACAACAACAATAGTAATACAATTAAAAAAACAAAAAGAAAATAATAAAAATGATCATTTTTATTTAAGATTATATTTTCAGTAAGTTAAATAAATATCATGGTATGCGTTATCATCTTTTCACAATACTCTTTATAAACTTAGACTATTTCAGTCCTATTTTTTTTATTTTGTCTATTATTAAGACCATTCTTATCTTGTTTTTAAATATTTGTCTCTAATTTTATCTTTCCTGGTGTATTAATGGATCTTTGTGAGAATCCTCATATCTGCTATTATCATTTTTGAACGTATAAATTCTTAACTAGACAACAATATGTCACATATAACATGATTGATTTAACAACTATTCTACAAAACTTGTATTTTCGTCTCATGGCGCATTCTTATCACATAAGACTTCAGATGTGAGTCTTCATTTTATATACTTACACTAATTTAATGTGTGACCGGATCATCACCAATCTCTCCATATTCTTGGATAACCCAATATAGTTGGATTTCTCTCTTGGGAAACTTCATGTTTCAATTTGTATTTTCACATTTGTCTCTTGTGATGTATCACCAAAGTTGCACTCCATGTATTTTGTCTTAGTACTCTCTATATAAAGCCTTTAAACTTTGATATATGTATTTTGCATTCTTATACTTTTCCTGTGGTATACAGTTAGTCTCCTAATTATATGCTTTAATTGAAGAATTGAATTTTTGAAGAAAAAAAAAAGCAAAAGAAATTCTAACAAAATGTATATAATCACAATAATGTATGCATAAAATTACATAATCTTTAATTTTATATATTGAAAATAAAATAAAAATAGCATCCATAAAACACATAATATGTTTTATATAAATTTTATAGGTGAAATTCATTGAGAGACACCTTATGACACAATCATTTATTTAAGCACTTAAATTTAGAGTTGTTCCAATTAAATTTTGGGTTTCGAAGGTGATTAGGATGTCACGAAAGTTTATAATTTGCAAATCATGTGATTTTTAAATTAGATAACAAAATTTATACTAAAAATCAAAATATTATTATATCGAAACTAATACAAAGAAAAGCAAATTGTAGAGAGAATAAATCTCTCCATAAACAAAAATTTCTAAACGACTACATTGTGAATATTATTGTTATGTGTTATAGAGATATATTTGTAGATTTTGGCGAATTATACATATATAAATGTGGTTAATTATACAAACTCGAAGTCAGCCCACGTAATTGACGTATAATGTTAGTCGCGAGTGATAATTATAACAAACTACAGCTATAATGAGTAATTGAGTAGTATAGACTTGCTTAACCACGTAATTTTTCCTAAAAAATTATGTTTCATTTACATAAATATGGATATGATACAAATTGATTTTGTTATAAAACATCAGTATTTATATGTAAACAATAATATCTGATATTGTCTACAGATACATAATCTTCTACTAGTTGAACAACGCTTAGTGTATGTATGGGTAGTAAAAGATAACGAAATTTGCAATAGTTATGTATCCAATACATAATTATCAACATGAGATATACAAATTTGTGTTTCACTAGGATTATGTATCAAAACTAATATTTAAAAATGATATATTGTACATGATAAAATTGTAATATATCATAAAAGTGAAATAAACGAATTATATATTAATTTAAAAATAAAAAACAATTAGATCATTAATCTGCTAAAAGTGGA
Source organism: Solanum corneliomulleri (assembly GCA_027704805.1). Lineage (NCBI taxonomy): Eukaryota > Viridiplantae > Streptophyta > Magnoliopsida > Solanales > Solanaceae > Solanum > Solanum corneliomulleri. The sequence goes on along the minus strand of JAKWIY010003054.1, from coordinate 52,118,641 downwards.
AAAAGTGATGAAAAAATTCATCCATGCTTGCTCCTTTGCTATGTATCAAACTCTTGTAGCATTTTTTCACTTTCAACAGTAGCGTCATCCGTGGATCTCAACCAAAGTCCTTACCAGAGCCACCAACATCTCTTGATAAAATTGTAATGCATTATAATATTGAAACGAAAGGATGATACGTTAATTTCAAAAACAAAAACAACTAGATACATTTAAAAGTTAAACCCATATGTATCATAAAAAGATGAATAACATTTTTTTATTCCTGTAGCCTTTTTTCACTTTCTACACTTTTTCTTTTGCTCTGTATCTATTCCTGTAGCTTTTTTTCACTTCGAATCACTTATTGATCTCGACCCAAAGACTTTACTAAAGGCTCCACCAACTCAATATTTTCCCCTTTTGGGCGTTTTTTCTAAATCAATTTTGAAGTTGGAGATGCATTCTTTTTTTACTAAATTTTTAGATGAAAAGGCATTTTTTTCATAAAACAATTGACCCGTGATGAAGTGGAAAGAAAAAAATAAATGATGAAAAAATACCTCTTCAATAACTTGCAAGTTGCAATCATAAATCTGGAAGAAATAGATTTGAAATTCAATAATAAAGTGATGAAGATAATTGGTAATACTATGAAGTAATTTTAGGCGAAGTTTTGTAACTTTTTGGAATGGTAAGTAATAATAGAAAATATGGTAAAAAAAATGTATAGTTAAAGTATTTTTCCTTATTATTATTATTTACAACATATATGATTCATATATTTTAATCACTACATTAAGCATGTGTCAAACTAATTCTTAAAGTAGTAACGGGTCGGTTTGGATCAGTTATTGGTTAAATCAAAGTCAAACCAACTTAATCCATTTTAAAAGGGTAAATTACAGAATTCACATACTTTTAATGTAAAATTACAATATATCCCTTAAAAGTTTATAATTACAAAAATTCCTCAAAACAAGTACAATAATATAAGCACTGATACATTAATCTAATGCGCGAGATACACTAATCTGATGCGCGAGATATACTAATCTGATGTGTGATATACATTATTTTGATGAGCGAGATACACTAGTCTGATGCACGAGAAACATTAATGTGATGCGCGAAATGATAAATTTTAAAAATTTGTAAAACGTATAGGGGATAATGGTATTAAGTAAACTAAAAGGCGAGATTTTCGTAATTAATCCATTTTAAATTATCAAAATCAAACCAAATCAAATATAATACACATTTATTGATTTGGTGGTTATCAATTTCGATTTGTTTTAGTTCGGTTATTCGTCTATCAACCATATACAAAGATAAAAGAATTCATTCAAAATGTGAAAGAATGACAATAATCCATCAAAATGAAAAACAACCAGAACGATTGAAATTAGTGAACTTCCAATTACTAAATTTACTATGAACAAAGCTTTAAAATTCACTATTTGACCTAGAATAAGGAAGAGCCAGAAACATTTTCATTCCCACAAACGGATACCCTAAAACTTTATTTCGGCTCAAAACTACCTTTCCCGCCATACAATTGGGTCAAAAGTACCCTTCCTATTAATGGAAGTTGTTAAAATGCCACGTGGATATCACATTGCATGCCAATAGGATTCCACTACCACGTAGACGAAATAGAAAGGGTCAAAAATACCCTTAAACTGTCCGAAATAGCTCATATATACCCTTAAACTATATTTCGGCTCAAAACTACCATTTCCGTCAAACTATTGGATCAAAAGTACCCTCTTATTAACAAAAGTTGTTAAATGCCATGTGAATGCCACATTGCATGCCAATAAGGTTCCACTGCCACATAGACTAAATTCCTAAATTCTAATCACATCCCCCTCATTTCATTATTACCAAAAATTATATATTCACCTGTTCTCCCTCATTTCCCGACTAAGGTTTCATATTTTTCTTCGTGGTTGGGTTTCAACGTGGATATTCATGCTTGTAGGTTAGTAAATGTTTTTTCTTAATTTTATTATGTTTACGATTTCAAAGCATGATAGTTAGGATTTCACAACTTTCCCCTAATTTCGCAACTAAGACTTCATATCTTTCTTCGGGGCTGAGTTTCAAATTGGATATTCATGGTTGTAGGTTAGTAAATATTTTTTCTTATTTTATTACGTTTACGATTTCAAAGTATGATAGTTAGAATTTCATAACTTTTCCGTCATTTCGCGGCCAAGGTTTCATAACTTTCTTCAGACCTGAGTTTCAAAGTGGATTTTCGTGGTTGTAAACAGAATGAAATAAGAAAAAAAGTTTACTAACCAACAACCACAAATATCCATTTTGAAATCCAACGACGAAGAAAACTGTGAAACCTTAGCCGCGAATAGTTTATGGAAAATAATGAAATGAGGGGAAAATGAGTAATTAAGATTTAGAGATCTAGTCAATGTGGCACATGTGGAATTTAACAACTTTCGCTAATAATAAGGTCAAGTTTGACCCAATAGTTTGACGGGAAGGGTAGTTTTGAACCAAAATATAGTTTAAGGGTACTTTTGACCCTTTTTCTTTTAGTCTATGTGGTAATGGAAATCTATTGACGTGTATGTGGCATCCACATGACATTTAACAATTTTCGTTAATTAGAAGAGCACTTTTGACCCAATAATTTGACGGGAAGGATAGTTTTGAACCAAAATATAGTTTAAGGGTATATATGAGCTATTTCAGATAGTTTAAGGGTATTTTTGACCCTAATCCGTTCCCACAAATTATAGAGACTCATAAATATGAAATCAATAAGTGTTTTCACTTTAGACATTTTCATTTCAATAAGTAAATTATAAAGAAATTTTAATAAAAACATATATAAGATCTTTAACACTATTTATAAAAATAATATAGTGTTAAGTATGTATATTAGTACAACATATGCACATAAGTTATCGTTCTGTTTGATTATTTCTTTATTTTTCCCCCGAATAAAATCTAAACTATACCAAATATTATCAGTTTTTAAAAATCTAAAAGACAAACCAACCAAACCAGATAAAATTGATTTGATTCGATTTTTTTTATTTTTATCCAAATCGTAAGTACCTCTACTTAAAAGTATCAATCGATAAAGCTGTTAATGGTCTAGTTCAGTTGATTATTTTTAAAAAATTATATCAATTTTTTTTATTATTATATAATGTATAAAATAAATTAGATTTTGTTTCAATTTTAATACGATTCGATAAATTTTTATTTTTAAATGTCATTTAGCACTAATTGGTAAAATTTAATGAATTTAAATACTAAAAAATTATAATAACATAAAAATAAAATATAGTTTCTATTACTACTATCATATCCTACAAAGCCAATTAATAGAAGCAATATACTCATTGGTCATTTATGTATATGGTTTATCATAATCACATGATACACAACTCTTATTACAAAGACAAAGAGGCGTATACAATTTTGTATTGGATTTAAATTTAATTTTATGGTTGATTTTGCTGAATACTTAATTTTTATTTTTTTTAAAAAAACTTTTTCATCATTTATAATGTGGAAAATTTGTTTCTCAGTACAATATCATTATTCTATCAAGAATATATTTTATTATATGTATGGAAATTTCATAACATTTATTTTAGATAATAATAATAATAATAATAATAATAATAATAATAATAATAATAATAATAATAATAATTGAATGTAAAAATAGAAAGAAGTGAGAATCTAATCTCAAAGTCTATTAGCTTACAACTTGTGTTGGTTGATTAAACATGTTTTTATTGCTATGCTAAAATTTAAATTTAAGATAATCACGAAAAACAAGTATTGAATACTTGAATTGGTGTAGCAATGGCAATAGATTTGAATTTAGTATTATAATTTTTTTAGGGATAATGCCCAAGTACCCCCTCAACCTATGCCCGAAATCTCAGAGACACACTTATCCTATACTAAGGTCCTATTACCCCCTGAACTTATTTTATTAATATGCACTATCTTGTGGGCCCAACGATGGTTGACTTTTTCTTCCGAACTAGTGCCACGTAGGCTAAAAAGGGGTAGAAAATTACATATAAAATAAGTTCAGGGGGTAATAGGACCTTAGTATAGTATAAGTGTGTCTCTGGGATTTCGGGCATAGGTTGAGGGGGTACTTGGGTATTTTCCCATTTTTTTAAAACAAATTTTATATAAGTAACATTGTCCAAATTAATTTTCCGAATATCTAGGATTGAGATATTATTTTTATACATTCTTATAAGAATATCTATTCTGAAATTATTAATATCAAAATAAATATTCTCAATAAAATAAAATAAAATAAAATAAAATAAAAAAGCCATGATTGATTGATTAATTTCTTAAAACAAAAATTTCATAGTTTGGAAAAAAATAATATTGTTCTTCCTTCTCAACACACACATTCATTAACAAATACATGCATTTTGCATAAATATAATACACCATACATTATGTTGCTCAAACTGATTAATCTTTGCCTAAATAAAACATGTGATTTAATTTACGAAACTAATAATATTAATTGATCTTCCAGTAACTATAAATGAAAATTAATGTTAGTTATTAGTGTTGGTCCAAAAAAGTAAAAGAGCAATTTCCAAGTAAATTTTCTTTCCAATAACTCTCCTCATAAGTACATTTTTACCAACTTTTCAATGTTATAGAAAATTCAAAGATCGATTTGATTATTTTTTTCAAAGTTATTTTTACTTTGAAATCTCGTATTTTTGAATAACATAAATAAAATGTTAGTCAAATTTTTGTCATTAGTTATATGATTTTAAAATAAGAAAAAGAAAGTGATCAATATTAGAATTTTTTTCTTCATACGAAAATCAAAACAGGATCTAAACTCCCGTCTAGCTCTATGGCGATTGGACCAAACCCATAAATTCAACTTAATTAAAGGTTAAATATAGTTAGATAATAAATAATACAAAGATTAAAATCGTAACAAACTAAAAACTCAGGGATTAAGAGTGCTACTATTTTCTCTTCATTTTTCATTATGAAAACTCAGTCTCACATCCTGAGTTTATGAATATATCAATGTTCAAGAGAAAAAAAATAAGGAAAGAAAATAACACGTATTCTTAATTTTTTAAAAATATTCTTAATTTCACTATATTATTTGCGAAAAAAAATGTTGAATCGGACCACCTCAACTGTCATGAGCCACATATGAGGAGATTCACGCATACATTTTTTATAAAATTTGATAGAAAATGTTGAAGCCTTAAATTAATTGCTCTCATTTCAAATGAAGTTTCTCATTTAAAATTCTACTTTTGTATCATGTATCACAATATAATGGATCAGAACAATAATCTAGAAGTAGAAATGTTCAATAACTAATTAATTGCAACATCAATTTATTTGCAAATTTTTATAGAAAAATAAACAAAGAAAAGAAAGGAAATCCATAAATCCAAAATAAATATATCTCTTTTTTAGTATAATCATATGATTAAATTAATCAAAATTTATATTAATTTAATCTTGCAATTTTTTATTAAAGATCAAAATAGAAAATTTTAAATCTAATACCTTCAAAATAAAAATTAAAAGTTCTATTGCTTTTTTTTTTCCTCTTTCTTTTTCTTAACATGGAAAATTAATGAAGATTCAATATTTGGTAGTTGAATTTACAACTACTCTTACAGTTACACTTACTCCCAATAATTGTATTTGCCTTATTTAGTTTGGCACCAGAAGATTGAAAAAACAATACACCAAATTACTTTGACTTGCCCACATAATTTTTTGGTAGTTGACTAGTATTTATTATAATTTGCCATTCTCAAATTTCCACCATATTTGCTTTAAAGTGCCTTATCTAATTTACTTGATATACTTTACCCTCCCAACCTAATAAATATGTTTATTAAACTGCTAGTTAGTTTAGGGGTTGTACACTTTAGTTATCATTTTACGCGGGATAAAAATAATAATTTTGAGATAAGATTCGAAAGGAGATGAGATTTGAAGGTAATTTTATCTTATGTTTGTTTTGAAGTTAGTTTAGGGGTTGCACACTTTAGTTATCATTTTACGCGGGATAAAAATAATAATATCGAGATAAGATTCGAAAGGAGATAAGATTCGAAAGTAATTTTATCTTATGTTTGTTTTGAAATAAGCTGATTTCGCGATTATTTTGAGGTATTAGAGAATTTTGAATATTACTTTTATTTTAAAATCTCTTAAAATTACTGAAATAATTCGATTTGGATTACTTATTCTAATTAATTACGGTTTTTGTCGCTTTATAAGCCTAATCTAGTATTATTAAGGCACGTTTGATTGAAGAACAAGTCATATCGGAATTAATTATCTCGAGATTATTATTCACCCTCAATATGGAAACAAAGTAAACCGCGATCTCGCGATGACTGATCTCGGGATAAGTTATTCCGCGATTTTATCCCAACTATACATGAGATAAGCTCGTCCGACAATTAATTCGTAATTAATATTCCCTTATCCTTTCTACCGAACAAGGTATTAAGTTAATACGCAAAATTTAAAAGTTAGTTAAAACGTAACACGTTAAAAACAGTTATTTCTCAATTAACCATGAGATAAATGAGAACACTCCAAACTTATTAACATGGTTGAAATACATTGAAATTTTTTTTATCGATAATTTTTTACATGTTTGAAATAGGATATTCCAAGATATTATTATATATAATGTGAAAACCTATGTTTAATTTAGGTTAATTAACTTTTGTGATAATGTGAAAAGTCTAACAAAAAGACAAGTTGGCAATGTGTTTTCACTGATTTTAACTGACTTTTTTTTTCTGCTAACTTATAATATACGGCGTTTTGAAAGTTGCACAAATAAGAAAGTTTCAAAGCAGCGATTTTATCAAAGAAAGAAACTTCTTGGGCCGTTCAACGTCTAAGCTGTTTCTTTTTGTCCTTCATTTGCAATTTTCTGTATTCATTTTAATCAGATTTTTTTTTGTGTTTAACAGTGTAATTAGAAGGTGATTAAGAGCTAAGGTTTTTGAGATTTCTGACGTGTTGACGTCATATTTCTGATCCAAAAATGTCTTTAATGTCAACAATTACTACAGTCTTTATTTTATTTTATTTTTGATTTGATTTATTCTTCTTCTTTGGCTTCTTTTTAATATATATACACTTTGAAATTTACAAAATCTGATTATTATTAGTATTTTTTTATTTATTTTGTTTTCTGGGGTATAGATTTTTCATTTTCTATTGAAGACGCGTTTCTCCGGTGATTGTTTTCTACTTTTTGGTTTTGTTGACCGTCGCATGAGTGGACTTTGACTGGCGGTGATCGGAGTTTTTCTCGATGGGGCAGTGTTGCAGTAAGGGTGTTTCTGGTGAAAATGGTGGTAGCGTTGTTGCTATCGGAGATGGAAACTCTGCGGTATCTACCAACAATCGCCCTAAACCACCACCTTCACCGGTACGTCAATCAGTCGGGAATGGGATGAGTTACACCAACAACAGTACGCCAGCTCACTCATTTACAGCCAGTCCGTTTCAGAGCCCGTATCCTGCTGGAATAGCTCCATCGCCATCTCCGGTTGGAACGCCGAGAAGGAAATTCAAGTGGCCATTTCCACCGCCATCGCCGGCGAAACCTATACTATCATCGATCTTTAAGCGTCAGGGAGGGACGTCGGTAAAGCCGAAAGAAGGGCCAATACCGGAAGATGAAGGTGGTGAAGGTGAGAGACAGCTTGATAAAAGCTTCGGCTATCCAAAAAATTTGACATCAAAGTATGAATTGGGAAAGGAGGTGGGTCGAGGGCATTTCGGCCATACTTGTTGGGCAAAAGGTAAAAAAGGCGAACTCAGAAATCAGCCAGTGGCTGTGAAGATCATTTCCAAAGCTAAGGTGTGTGGTATGTGTATGAATTTGCTGCTATTTTTCACTCAATTATGATCTTATGAGGGTGCAACATCACCCAATCTAGAGAAGCTTTTTAATTCCGATTAAATCCATAAGATATCATAGGTAGCTATATAATGTAGGTGGAAGTCTATTGTAGTTTCGGAGTTCTCCCTTTTTGGAATTTGGGAATTTTGTCCAGTGTAATGTCCATGGGATGTTTTGCGAAAAAAGTGCACACTGTAGAATACATGTTAATAGATATCTAAGAAAAATGAATTGTTTCAAGCCAGTGTAACTATAAGATTAGATTAGTAATGGTGTAAGGCTATTAATAGAAACTTAAGAAGCTTAGCTGTTCTACAAGGTGACTGATAATTTGCTGAAATATGCACACATATCTTTGAATTATCTCTTGGTGTTAAAACAAGTGCGCCAGACTTGATGGCATACCAAGACAACTAACCAGGGCCTCATTTGTCTCTGTCAATATTGATTCTCCATTTAGTCTGACTTATATATGACATCCTGTAACCGGAGACATTATACGAAGCAGTTGGATGCTTGTCAGCTACATTCATAAGCATTTTATTTAATTCTGGTGATTCTTAACACTTGAGGTTGTGTTTGTAACATATATCAATCTCTCTCTCTCTCTCTGTGTGTGTGTGTATATATATAAAGGTGGACATTCGTTTTGGTAGGAGAGATTGCAATTCAAATATATGCCACCCCCTTCTCTCTAAAGTGGGATCACCTTTACATTGTGTGGATACTACCTTTTCTGGAAATGACATGGTAATAGGTGTTAAGTTTGACTTGGGAATAGGCTGTTGATGGGATGAATGTTGTTTGGCAGATGACAACCGCTATCTCTATCGAAGATGTTCGAAGGGAGGTGAAGATATTGAAAGCCTTATCTGGACATCAGAATCTTGTCAAGTTTTATGATGCATTTGAGGATGCCAACAATGTCTACATAGTAATGGAGTACGTCTTTCCTTCCCTTCAATTTCGTCTTACTTCAGTTATGCTGATTTCGCTATAGATGCTTTCAATTAATGTCAGAAACCATTTCTTTACACGAAGTTTATGCTTTGATAAGTTACCTCTTTATTTTGTCACGAATCTTCATTTCCAAACTTTTTACCTTTGATAGCCTCCAGATTGTTGGTATGATAGTTTGAAATGGCTTTAAGATAATTCGATCACTTTGGTAAACTTTCAATTAGGTCACTCTTGACAGAAGTCTTTTTAGTTAGTCAAAGATTTGTATGTCAGTGTAAGAATAAATTTAGACTTAGATGATCTCAATTAATGTCAGAGACTTTTGTATTTGAATGAAAGAGGAACTAATGGCGCGGAATGGATATTAAGTATTTGTTGGTTAGGATGTGGTTGTTGCTGTTGCCTTAACTTAATTATGAAGTGAGTTCTCTACGTCTTATTTTTCTTCCAATGCTTTCTTATATAATAGGTTATGTGAAGGCGGGGAACTATTGGACAGAATTCTATCAAGGTAATTTTTGCTATTTGGATGTTAATCATAATATAAAATGGAAAGTTAAATTTAAAATGTCGTTCTCATTTCCTTCCCAGAGGTGGGAGATACACAGAGGAGGATGCCAAAAATATTGTGGTTCAAATACTAAATGTTGTCGCCTTTTGTCATCTTCAAGGTGTGGTGCACCGCGATCTGAAGCCCGAGGTACTATATAAATCAACCTCACTAAAAATGTTCACGAATGTGAAATACATTTTGGGGAGATTTTCTCCGCTTATTCCACTGATCTAACTGCTTCTGTAACTTGATTTTCTTGTAGAACTTTCTTTTTGCAAAGAAAGATGAAGATTCACCAATGAAGGTGATTGATTTTGGTCTATCAGATTTCATTAAACCAGGTAATGATTGCATTTGGATAAGACAGGCAATTTTGATTTTATTTTTCCTTTTGGTTGATTTATCACTTGTCGTTTAATGACCACTGATGCCGTGGCTTCTTGAAAATGCACATAATCTACAAATAATCCCTTTGAGTTTTGACTTCTGACTTCCTGTCCCACTTCTGTTATGGAATTTTATGATGAGGCGGGGCCTACCTCACTCCAAAAGGTCTCTGTTAGGATGCTTCACAAATTTGAAAATATTCTCTTTTTCGTCTTGTGACTAACTTAAAAGATGCAGGTGTAATTCCTTGGTCAGTTTTGTAATTGTAGGTAAATATTATAATATACTACTCCCTCCGTTTCAAGTTGTTTGTCCTATTTAGACTTGACACTAAGTTTAAGTAAGTAAAGAAGATTTTTGAATCTTGTGGTCTTAAATTAAAAAAGTAAATATTATAATGTACTACTCCCTCCGTTTCAAGTCGTTTGTCCTATTTAGACTTGACACTAAGTTTAAGTAAGGAAGACTTTTGAATCTTGTGGTCTTAAATTAAAAAATATGGCAGATATACCAAAATGCCTTTTAATCATATCGTCTTAAACATGCAATGTGAAAAGTTGTAATTGAAGAGTTGCTACAAAGGAAAAGATGTATATTTTTAAAACAGATTAAAAAGGAAAGTAGGACAAACGGTCTGAAACGGAGGGGAGGGAGCAGAGGTGGACGCACGTTTGAGGGAGTGGGTGCACGTGCACCCTTTTACTTCAGTTTTTATTATGTGTATATACAATAAGGATCATATAATTAAATGTGCGCCCTGAAACACATATGCTGAGTTGGTGCAGTGGTCCGACAGTGTTCATTGCGCTTCTTCGCAAGCGGAGTGTCCTGAGTTCGATTCTGGTGTTGCGTTTTCTTTTTGTCAATTTTTTTTCCAAAAAGGCATATTAAAAACCTCAGGCGAGATTCGAACTAGAAACCTCAAATTGTACACAGAGGGTCAAGACTATCCAACAATAGAGTGAACTATGTTATATTTTTGTTTAATTTACATTGATATTTATATATACCTTCAATGTTAATACTTATTTGACAATATTTTCCGATGAAGTGTCAGTGCTTTGACTAACCCGCATCTGCCTTTAGTAGTGCCCCCACCGTCTTCAAATCTTGGGTTCGCCTCTGGAGGGAGTAGTTACTGTGGGATACCTGCAGAAAGTAATCAGTAGAAACCTAATCATAATAAGGAAAGCAATCTTTATCTAAACGTTAACAAATTTCCACAGCCGCAACTGGTTGTTTCTTTAAAAGATATCAAGTAAATCAGTTTAAGCTTCGTAATCTTAATAGACAAATACTCTTTCCTATAGTTTTAGGTTGTAGTGCTGTTTGTGGAGTTCTTGCCATTGTTCCACATTTTACATAAAGGACATAGATTTTTGAGATAAGACCCAGCTTAGATGCAACCTTTAGTTGCTTATTTGGCAAAAGGGGTCCCTATCAAAAAATATTTGGCAATAGAGGTGAGCCAAATTACATGGTTAGCTCCAAGCTTTCGGTGTAAGGTGAGTGGGGAAGTAAGACTTTCAGCTAGGAAGTTCAGCTGTGAATTCTTTATCTCTTTCCCAAAATGATTCCCCAAACTTTCTTTTAAAACACTAGTTGTATACTTATTGGATGTCTAGAAATCAAAAGCAGCGGAGTTGATACCTTTTGTTTCCGCAGATGTTCAGTACTATAAGTTAATCGAAATATCAGCATGATTCTCTTTCTCTTTCTGTTATGATAATTTTTTTCACCTTGGACAACAAATCAGCTGCTTAACAAATCGATTTTAGGAAATGTCAAGATGAGTGGATTAGGTGTGATTTGAAAAGTTCTGCTGTAATAGGGCATGCAACTTTTCATTATTATCACACATCACAGTCGGTCAGTCACCAATTATTCTTTGCTAAGCCAGGTCTAATAATCCATTTCAATTAAAGTTTAATCTCTGTGATAAGGACGTGGAATGCTTTATTTTCTTGATCCATTTTAATTGGTACTCCTGATTTATGGTGTTTTTTGCTTATGAAATTTGCTCTGCAGGGTATGTTTTCATTTACTTTCTTTCTGTATCATGTATGAGATCACCTATCCTTGTTAATTTGGTATTCACACTTCCTTTAAGATGTAAACAATCATTTCTTCTGCTTTTGCAGATCAGCGTCTTAACGATATTGTTGGCAGTGCATATTATGTTGCACCTGAAGTACTTCATAGGTCATATAGCATTGAAGCAGATATGTGGAGTATAGGTGTGATAACTTATATCTTGTTATGTGGAAGTAGACCTTTCTGGGCACGTACAGAGTCTGGCATTTTCCGTTCTGTGTTACGAGCTGATCCTAATTTTGAGGACTCGCCTTGGCCTGCAGTGTCAGCAGAGGCCAGAGATTTTGTGAAAAGGCTTTTGAATAAAGACCATAGGAAGAGAATGACTGCTTCTCAAGCACTGAGTAAGTTGTTTATGTTCAATTTATCTACTTTATAACAAGAATGTTCCATTTATCAAGGCCAAATACATAGACCGTCCCTCAGACTTGGCACAAAATGTCATTTGAACACCTCATCTTCAGTCATGACCAGTTGAACACTTCTTATTGATTAAAATGTCTCATAAATACAAAACACTGATGTGGCAAACCATGCATGTGACACTCAGTTTTGGAGCGTTTAACATGCCTCTTTTCTGCTAACTTTCTCATTCTCTTCTAAAAAGCCCCATCTATCAGAGATCACTATAGGAATCGCCCTTTCGTTGTCTTCAATTTTCTCACCCTTCCTCAGAACCAGCCACCCCTGAACGTATCTTTCTTCTTCCTTGCATGATGAACCACAGAGCAGGGTTTCAGCTCATAACCAAAAAAATTCGGGTCTCAGTGTACTGATTAAAAAAAGAGATAACTAGAAGCTTCTAAAACGCTGAGAGATGTTAAATTATTTGGCAGCCCGCCCAAAGATGAAACTGCTCCATGGCTGCCAATGACTTTACGGCCTTGGCTGCAGAATCTCTAGAAACTTCCTCATGATTGATCTCGAAGACGTTCTATCACCGCCATCATTGAGTGTCTTAGCTCATCAATAACAGCATCCAACTCTGAAGCTTGCCCATCAACGAGCAGTCCTCTTTTTATCAGTTCGAATGTTGGTGGTTGCCTTAACACTTTCTTGAGCCTTCACCATTGATTTCTTAAATTATTCTTCTCTCTTTCTTTCTGATTTTAGCCTTTTCATTTTTCCCATGTTCTACTGATAACCCCATTGTCCCATTGAGTAATAGTTGAAAAGAGCATAGAAGGTTTAAAATCAGCCACCCCAAAGAATTGTTCCCTGGTGGAGAGGCAAGATGAATGCATCTACAGTTGTTGCCTTGAAATTTTCTTGATAGTACTGTTGGTAATGACCCAAACACGCGCCACTAAGCTTCTGCTATTTTCTGAAGGGATTAAAATGATTATGAAGAGAAAAGTACTGTTTTTGGAAAGACGAGGAAAGGCGGGGACAAGCTGAAGATTAAATATTCTTATTTTTCTGTTTGGATATCATGGGATAACATGCTTTGTTAGAATGAAAGTGTCTTTATTTTATTGATCTTCTGATACATCATCAGTATGTTAAGGTAATATGTTTTGTTTTCTGAGGTTTTATTCGCTGAAGGGTTCACAAAACACAATGCTTTCAAGTTTAGGTGTCCAAGACTCCAAGTTAGAGTTAAGGTGTCTAACTGACATTTCATTCCAAGTTTGACGGATTATCTGTGTATTTGGCCGTTTATCAATGACGTTGTGACAGAAAGATACTCTCTGCTTATTATCTGGATTTCTGTTGGCATGTATTCAATTTTCATTAATTTTACTGTACACGCGTTTCACCCTGTGGATCTGATGGATTCGTTTTGCATTTGCAGCTCATCCATGGTTAAGGACTGAAAATCCTTTTGTACCCTTAGACATATTGATCTTTAAATTAGTCAAGTCTTATATTCGAACATCACCCTTGAAACGTGCAGCACTGAAGGTAATTCCGATACTGGTTGTTGTCAGTTGTTGCTTATTTGGAGCATTCTTTTGAAGTCTTCTATCTTGAAAGTGTAAATCATTTCAATCTGTTCTTATAATGCAGGCTCTTTCAAAAGCATTGACAGAAGAAGAATTAATATACCTCAAGGCTCAATTCAATTTATTGGAACCGAAAGCTGGTTTTGTGTCACTCGATAATTTTAGGATGGTTGGTGGTCTTACTGTATAATTTTTATTTCACAATAAATTACAATTATTTGCGTGTAGTGTGTTTCGTACCATCTTCCATCTATCTTCTGATTCCTGATTGCATCACCGTGAATTGATTGTGCAGGCACTTATGAAACAAACGACTGATGCCATGAGGGAGGCCAGAGTTCTTGACATCATAAATTTGGTGAGGCACCTATGCTATTGTAGTAACTTGTACTGATTGTGTTCGTTGTCTCTCCGACTTCTATCATTTATGTATTGGTACATGCACTACAATATTAATGTCCTAGATATCACTTCATGCTTTTAAGTGATAATTATTGAGTTCTAGAGTGAGGACACATGCTTAGCACGTTTAATGCACTTGTTTATGATAACCTTGGAGAGGGCATAGAAGATAACATTGTTCTTGCAATCTTTTCTGCTTTCTGTGTCCTTGCTAGTTAAATGCTTTGTTGCTCAAGCTCTCCAAAAATGTTGCCGTGCCCATCTCGGATCCTCCAAATATGCATGGCTTTTTGGTGGATCTGACACACACATGATAATATTTTGGAAGAGTCTGAGCAACATAGGCTAAAAGGGACTCTTCGACCAAGACATCACTCATTGTTTCTAAATTTAAATACAATGGGAAGTTATCCTTCTTTTTCTGCTACTATGCGTCCTGTATATAGCTTACCTCATTTTTTCACTCTTTCAAACAAGAAACAGTATCATCTTCATTCTGAAAGCCCCGCTCTGAGTAGCATTTAAGTAAAAAGGTGTCATTTTCCTATGGCATTAGGAATAGTTAGTTGCCGAATGAAAAGATAAATCCTAGCAGTTTGTTGATTCCTGAAAACATGTGAAATTTCTTCTTTCTAGATCATAAATCCATGAACTTGCACCTTGTATCTTTTTGTTTGAACATAACATAACATCATATCACTTGTACAATTTTGAACTCATATTTTTGTTTGTTAAATTGAAGCTGGAACCATTATCTTATAAGCAAATGGATTTTGAAGAGTTCTGTGCTGCTGCAATTAGTACATATCAGCTTGAGGCTCTTGAAAACTGGGAACATATTGCTAGTGCCGCTTTCAATTATTTTGAGCAAGAAGGAAACCGTGTCATTTCTGTTGAGGAATTAGCACAGGTAAGTGAAGGGTGTACTGAGCACTGCCTGTATTTTGATCCATCTTAGCTATTTTTGATGTGATATCTGTGTTTTGCAGGAAATGAATTTGGGCCCTACGGCTTATGCTTTTCTCAAGGATTGGATCAGACCATCCGATAGGAAATTGAGTTTCCTTGGGTATACCAAGTTTTTGCATGGTGTGACTATGCGAAGTTCAAGTACAAGACATCATCGATAACATGGCTGCACAGAGCACATCAGTTGCTCCAAAGAGAGAACAAGAGATTATAGTTTCTATTCTTTTCGTTCTTTTTTTTCTTTTGTGCAGTAATAGAAAGTGTTTAACTTATCTATTGTCAAAGATATCCAATTGATGTTGTGAGGATCATTATTCTTTAATAACTGGCGATTTGGATTTTGGATCTGTGGAATTAATTTTTCTGGGGAAGAAAACTTCAAGGAGCATGCTAATTGCTGATTGTCAATCTGAAGCTTAAAAAGTTCATTTCTTCTACAATTTGCTAGTGGTTATCAACCTACTTGAAAATTAAAGTGACTTGCATGTTTGCAGCTACTGTTCGATTGCGTTGGGCTAAGATAATCCAAATATATCCTTGTGTGATATTGTTCTCGTTTGATTCAAGTCTGCATGATTTTCTTTAAAGGTCTTACACAGTTTAGAGTATTGAAGACTATAGCTTCAAATTTTTTTTCAGCTATCAATATGAGACTTTGACTCGTAGACAGGCAAAGGTTGTAGGTCATGGCCCACAAAATCACTACGTCAATTCTATACTTGTCTAGCGAACCATGGACTCTCATATCAGTTGTTGGGCTAAATCAATTAGAAATACTATTAACATGATGTGATATTATCTGCTTTGGACGAAATAAATATAGTTTGTCCCAACATATCTAACACCATTAAAAAGTCTTACATCTTCTATGGACTTTTTTTCTTTTCAGCTATCATGTGAGACTTTATTCGTATATTCAACATCTTTCGAGTGTTTATGACTGTCAAAATCGATAGGCCCCTTTTTTTTGTTTTGTATGTCTCCAAATTATGCGTAAAGGTTGAACATCGGCCTGTAGACATGCAAAGGTTATGCGTAAAGGTGGCCTACAGACAACCAAAGGTAGTAAGTCCTGGCCCACACCATATTTCACTCCACTAATTTCATGCTCATCTCGTCACATCATTGACTCTAATATTATCTATCGACTAGATCAATCCAAAAGCACAACATAGTGTGATTCTAATATTAGTTATATTTACTAAAAATCAATTTAAAAACACATTAAACAAGGTGGATATTATTTGCTATGTGCCAAGTTAATATGATACTTTTAAGGTCTCACACTAGGGGGTATTCCTATATCTTATAAGTAGTTTTTTTTTAACTAACAATATAAGACTTTGTTCAGGCACCGAACATATTGATCCTAAAATATATGTATAAAAAAAAAAGGATCAAGGGACGTCTAGATGGAAATTGCCATTTTCTTCATGGTTTTGTTAAGTAGACCAAGCCCATATATAGCTGTTAAAGCAACATACCAAACTGGCAAATGGTCCATTAGCCAGGTGTTAAGATGCTGCTTAACAAGTCACGATTGACCAGATTAGTTTCTCACCTAACTAATCTCCATGTTAAGCATTAGTCCATGTTTTGCCTCAATTATCCACTACAAAAAAGTCCCTAAAAGGATCATCAATCAAGTTGATAATTAGGTCAAATAATAACATGATATTTTGGGTTTCAATCATAGCTACAACACTGATTATGTGAGTCTATCTACTCAAATCTTTGTATATATTAATCCCACGAGTGGAGCTTGAAAGATAGAGTATACATAGATCCTATTCTATCTTGAAAATAGAGCTCAAGTTATTTCTGATAGACCCTCCATTTAAGTAATCAAAATTTTGGAATGCCATACCTAAAAACTTTTGACTTATAAATTAAAACAAAAAAAATAATATACGATATTTTTCTTTTTGATAATGATATAAAAAAATAAAATTCTCCATTGGGTCTTTCAGGAATTAATCCAATTATATCGGTGTGATATGGATAAAGAACTTCCTATATTATACTACTATTCAATTCTCGATGATGATATTTCAAAGTATAAAGAGTGTATACATAATTTTGTTGTGGTAGGGGGCAGGTGGATAGGGAAAACAACATTTGAATTTCCCCTCTCAACTTAAAACAACTACTACCAAACTAACAATTGACATATAACCAAAATTGAATATTATTGTATCATGAACTCCCAACTATTCTTTTTTTTTTTTCAATCCAAAATAATATACGTATGGAAATCTTTATTACAATGTCTTCAGATAACACTTCAGATTCCTCAAGTAGCATCTAGTGAATAGTGTTGTGTTCTTATTTTTATACATACTAAGGTTTTGTTTGTTTTTTTTGGATGAAGAAAAGTTGAAGGTTGATTTATTTTATTGACTTTGTTTGTTTATATTAAAAAGGGAAATAACATGTGCATCGCGAATTTGTTTACAAAAAGTACCTTCCATCTGATTCAGTAAAAAAAAAGGTTTAAAGGACCTTATGGGTATTTTTATAATTTTCTATCGGGATAACTAATATTAGACTTTAATTCCATACTTAGATATAAATAACTAGTCCGAATACTAATTATTAGTCACAAATCCCAAGATTAGTAACCAACAAGAAATAAAGCAATATTAAATTTTTGATTTAGAATTTCTTTATGCTTGTCCAGCCTACCAAACGGTCCCAATCTAACCATCTTAAAATAGTGATCTTTGGGCTTATCTCGTAGTATAATCGATTAATATATTATTTAGGGTACGATAAAAATAGTTGTACACATACATAATATTTATATTTGTTATTTTATATCGGGATAACTAATATAAGACTGTAATTTCACACTCAGATATGGATAACTAGTTCGAATACTAATTATTAGTCACAAGTCCCAAGATTAGTAACCAAACAAGAAATAAAGCAATATTCAATTTTTAATTGAAAATTATTTATGCTTGTCCAGCCTATCAAACGATCCTAATATAACCATCTTAAAATAGTGATCTTTGGGCTTATCTCGTTGTATAATCGATTAATATATTATTTAGGGTACGATAAAAGAATTTGAAGAATATAATTGTACACATACATAATATTTATATTTGTTATTTTATTCCGCTTCACAACAACCTTTTATGGGTTCTTTCCTAACGACACAACCGTTCAAGGGCTTAGACTAATTCGGATACACATTGATAAGCTTCTTACTATGCTTAAATCACTTAATACTCAGACTTTTTGTATTTTTATATATAATTAAGGGTAGAGGGACTTTAATCATTTTATGATACTAGTATTTTTTTTTGGGGGGGAAGGGGGGGGGGGGGTTGAAGTTGAGCCAAAATTTATAAGGTTATTTGATTCACGGATTAGTATCTTTGAATTAACTTTATCATACTTAAGGTGAGATAACATAATATCAAATTTGATGAGATAATAATTCTAAAGACAAATTTGTTCTACTTGTATAGAAGGGAGCAATATTTACTACCCAAAAAATCATATTTAGCAGTAATAACTTTATAGCTGTTGAATATGTATTTTTAGCAGTAATAATGTTCCTAAAGTTTATATCGATACTAAATTCGATAGCAATTAACTATTACTGGTAAAAAGCTTAACAATCTTTATTATTATGTATATTTATTATCGTTAAAAATTATTTTTATAGGAATGAATTTTTGGGGTTGAAGTTGAGCCAACCTTTATAGAAAGATGAAAAGTAAAGCACACATTATAGAGATACAAGAAATGAGGAGAAAGCACAAAGAATGGTGTCTAAAAGTAAGGGAAGTGAATATGATTTGGTGACAATACTTTTTCCCTTCAATTAGGGGAATTATATTCCACTTTGGACAAATAATAATAGTAAGATGCAACCTGTTGTAGAGACAAGAATGAATGCTTCCACTGTTTCATCCAATTTTAGCTACTTGCATTAATTAAAATTTTATATTGCCACACTATCTCCTTTAAAAGTTCGAAATAAATAAAGAAAGTACTATAATTTTCTATTTTCTTTCTCAAATAAAAAATTATGAAACAATATATTTTCCGTTGGTAATCAAAGTTTGTCTTTAGCTAACCAACAATACTATTAGGGGTCGTTTAGTTTGAATTCAAGTTATGATTGAATTAATAATGATAGATAAATTATGATGGGATTAGTTATGATGTAACTTTTTATTGAGTGTTTGGTTAATTGTATTTAAAATAATAAATTTTACGTAAAAGGGTCAAAAATACCCTTAAATTATTCGAAATTGATCATATACACCCTTAAACTATATTTGGGGCTCAAAACTATCATTCTCGTCAAATTATTGGATCAAAAGTGTCCTTATAAACGAAAGTTGATAAATATAGGATTCCACTGCCAAGTAGACTAAATCTCTATGAATACACGAGTGCATGCTGGGGACGGAAGGGAGATGCATGGATGGGGGACGAAGCACGCCCCTCTCCCATTCTTTAAACATGTTTGTACTAGAAATTTGTAGTGATGGAAGCTCTCCCAGTCTTTAAACATGCTCGTGCCAGGTATTTGTATCGATGAAAGATAGCAAATACCTCATAAAATAATTAATCGAGATATCACTATAGATCAATAGCTTGGTCTAAATGGATGCAAAAAACTGTCAAACCTTTTGGAGTTAGTGGGGTTGTATTAAAGAAAGCCATGCCACAAAATGATTAGTAGTCAATTTTTTTATTTTTTTTTGTGAAAATGTACATTAAATATTTCCAAAGTCAAATGTTATTTTGACAAAATTTGCTATGTGTGAGTGAGAGAAGAGAATCCATATTCCCATTTTGCTTTTAGTCTAAATTAGTTGCTTACAGTTCATTTTTTTTGGCATTGTGGCAACTTGAGAAAATGTAGCATCTTCTTTCAAGATTAATGTCAAATTTTGCCCAAGAAAAAAATTCTAACACATGGCCCCTACATGGTTCTTGTGAGATCTATGATTTGATTTGATTTAGTCTTCTTATTCACATTATGATTAATTATGAAATCCATTAAACACCATTTGTTAGTGGAGCATTAAGCAAATTAGTAATAATTGGTCTTTGATTCTTGCACTAATCTCTCTCTATATATGGTGAGACATAAAATGGAAGTCACTTCAATTTATAAAGAAAAGGGTAGGTTTCTCTACAGTCTTCAAGAATATTTGTTTTCAAAGAATTAATGCAAATTCTTTATACATAAATGAATTAATCATGTTTTCAAAGCAACTTTAAAATAATATAACAGTACTACGTATCTATATAATAGTAAAATACGTATTTTGTATCACAAAATAAGTCAGGGATGTGGTAGTATCTGTGCATCCTTAACATAGGGTTATGAATTAAACATTCGTTTAGCAAAATAGAAAAATAAAATATCTCTGCTCTCACGTAATAGTTTAAGATATTAACATAAACTTTATTAGTTAGCACATAACGACCTAGGTGATGCTATTTCAATTTTCACAATGGCTTTTGGAACAAGCATTTTTATATGGATAATTGAAGCGACCAACTTCACATTTACGATAGATAAAAATCTATGAAAGAATGTTCACGTAATAATTCCAACATCTAACTCCTACATGAACCACAAATTTTCTTTAAGAATCTTGACAAAACGTTACATGATAAATGCACTAATAGAAAGGAAGCTTCGAATTTTGGATTACATAACCCAAACAAAAATTGAAATGAAAGTTGGAACCACAGAAATATGAAAACAAAAGTATGAACAAACCAAGGCCATATTATTTTTTTTTTGAGATTTTTTTAGTGATGTCAAATTGTGACATTAAAGAAAGGGACAAATGTAGATTTGCAGTAAGGTGGCAAGGGACCTAGGACCTATCTTCTTTTCCCTTCCCACCAAAAAACCCATTTGTGGAGAAAGCATCTTTCATTTATTACTCAATAATCAATATTCATAAACAATAATAATATATTTAATATAATTTTAAAGTACAATAGAGATAGAAAAGACTATGTGATAAAAAAATAAAGTTATTAATAATAAAAATGCAGAGAAGGTAGATTAGCGATTTTCTATATACGCTACGCTGGACTATCTACTAAACTTCTATCCTAATTTTCGATCAAATACGAAAAAGAAGAGAAATTCAAATCATATACACATCACACGGTTCTAAGATTCATATATATATATATATATATATATATATAAAAGAACCAGAAATTAAAATGTCTAAAATAGCTAGAACCATAATATTTTTTAATAATAATTCAGAAAAAGAAAAAAAATGATTATGTATTATGAATATTATTCTAATTTGTTCATCTTCTTTAACCACACTTCTGGGTACATGAACATCTCAGAACAGAGCATTAAAAAACAGCCTAAAAAGGACTCGATAAAAAACTAGAAATTTACATCATTCGAAGCACTGACAATTCCGAGTCCAAAAATATGTAACTATATGAAAAAAGAAGAAGGAGAAAGTTAGGCCTTGAAGCACCATGAATGGTGATGATGATGATGATGATTATGCGGATTTTCCTTAGCAATCAATCCCTGAACATAGCGGAATTGTTCAACATGACAAGGGATATTAATTGGTCCTTTATGATCAAATCCAAATTCTTTCTCTGCTTCTTTAAGTAGCTGCAAAAACAGGGGATGATTGATATAATTGACAGGGATAACAAACCTCTGTTGTTCTTCACCTTGACCTACTATAACTGCAAGACACCCTTTTCGTATATTCTTCAATTCCTTCTTCCCATGATTATGGAAGTTAATGTGTGGTACATGAAAATGGAAACTCAGATGGTGTTTTTCTCCAGTACCCATCTCTGTTTTTTTATCAAGATTTGAAGGGGGAAAAAACAAGAAATTGAGAGAAAAGACTGTACAATTAAGAGAGGGATTAGATGGAAGAAAATGGAAGAGAGAAAGGCCAAGGATCAGAAGAAGAGATGGCTAATTTGAAAAGAGTAAAAGAAGAATCTGTTAAAGATTTTGGTATGTTGCTCATGATCTATCTATATAAAAAAACAGAGGCGTTGTTTTCAATACTGTAACGCATATATCTATCTGAAAATAAAATTTGTTATGATTTTTTCTTTTTTGCAGAGTGTTTGAGAGAGATAGAGGGGTGTGTTTATATAGGGGTTTAGCAATTAGTAGTAGTTAGTTTGGCGGTTTAGGTTATAATCTTTACACAAAGTAGGAGAATGAAACCATCTGTTCCGCCCAACAACACTTTATTAAAAATAGATGTCTAATAATATTTGTCTATCTAATTAAATTATAGATAATATTTTGTTATATTTTTTAAAATATTATATTTATTACTCTTTCTATGTACAATTGTTTGATAGGATAAAGTCATACACTCCCATCAAGGAAAATTTAATACTAGATGTAATTGACTGATATAACTCTATTATGCCAAGCATATAAAAAATTTATCTAACTTTTCAATGAAACAAAATGAAGTAATTATTAAAGACAGAATTGAAAATAATGACTAATTATTTTTTGATTGTTTAAATTGACAATTAACATTGGACATTTATTTTTAGTATATCAACCAAACAATTTAAAAGGTGATATAATAAAGAGAAAATGTATATAATAGCAAACTAATAACCTAAAATAAATAAAGTAGCTAGAGTTTGATTTAATTGTATCCATAGTAAACGTTAGCTAAAGTTTGTCAGACGCCTCTCTCCCAAAAATCTCGCTCGTCACTCTCCCTCTACTCGCAGAAGTGTATAAATTCTGATTATGTTTTGTATAAAGTGAGAGAATATTGTATATACACATGCAAAAACATATATCTTCGTGTTATACACTTAATTATACAATTTACAAACATTTTACTTCAATTTAATTGTAGACAAATGAAAATTTTATACTAATATTGCAGAGAAAAAGACCAACGAATTATACAATTGTGAATTATACAATTGCAGTGAAATATAATTTTCTCTAGCTTTATACAACAGAAGTGTATATATTGTGTTTCTGTTTTTGTATAAAGCGAGAGAAAAACATATATCTTCTTGCTATACACTTATAATTATACAATATACATACTAATTTTATACAATTGCAGTGAAATAGGATAGTGAATTATACGATTGCAACGAAATAGGCCAGCGAATTATACAATTTAGGCCAGTGAATTATACAATTGTATATGTATAGCGAATTATACAGTTTTATGTTTACTATGGAGCGCAATAATGCAAACTTTGTTTTGCTTGCTATATGTGAAAGTTGTCCAATAAAATCACTCTTCTATTTGTAATTTTTAAGAATATACTAAGTTAATAATGAACAACTATTATTGAACAGAAAAAGTATAAGTATTAGATAGATAATTTTAGAATGACTATTTATATTATAAGTTATAATACGGTAAAAATAAATTTATTTGAATTTTAGAATTTTAAAAGTATCATATTAAAAATAAACTGAAAGTTAATCCTGCAAGAAGACAGAGAATGAGAAAGGCTTATCCGATTGGAAATCGTAATAACTAGTTAAAGAGGTTAATTAAGACGTTTCGGTTTTACGAAAGGATAAATACGTGAAAGGGAAGCTGCTATTTGCTGGTCAAAAATTGTTGTCACCACTACTGCACACTTATCTTTGACTACACACGCAAGATAGGTCTTTTAATTTAATTTTAAATTATATTTATATTTTTTAATTTTGAATATATATAAATAGATATTTAAATTTATATAAAGTTAAATAAATCAATACACATGGTCCGTATGATATTTTATATATCATTTTTTATTCTATGTATATTATAGCATGTAAGATTGGTGTGTTTACTTGTTTTTCTACATAAAGTTAGCGTTTTGCCATAATTTCCAAAAATTGTGTTGGGTGAATATTTCACATATGTTTGACCATAGTATTTGAGAAATTTTAGAAAAATACGATTTATACCACAAGTTTTAAAAATATCAAAACTAACCATAAATTTGTATTACAAGTCAATTGAATATTTGTTACAACAATAAGAAATAGTGTTCATGACACTAGAGCAATGTGGTAATTTGGAGTGAATGCAATAAGCATCACTTCATACATGTGAAGTAGACAAAAACACATCATTTTGTTATTTTGGGTCGGTTGTTCATCTTTTTCACCAATAACCATATCATCATTTAACATTCACTGAATATTTCATCAATACTTTGAAATTAACATAAAAAATTATGTAATATAACGTAAGCAACAACTATAGAGGGTGTTTTCTATAAAAATTAAAATTTTAAGGTAAAATTTAAATTTTAAAAAATCTCAAATAATGAGATTTGGCCCAAATACTAGAAAAAACTAGTATTTGGGAATATGGGGTATTTATCAAAAATATTCGTCAAATAATGGCAAAATGTATGAACAAACACTATTTGCCAATTTTTTTCTCGAAAATTATTTGAAAAATTTATGGTTAAACGGGCCCAAAATTTAAATATTTATATATGAATATCAAAGATGAATGACATAAACATAAAATGAGGTCAAAGATTATATTTTTATATATAATGCCATTATTTTTCCATCATCGTTTAAAAGAATACTCTTCATAGGAGGAGAAAAAGACGTGAAAAAATAATAAGTGTGTTAAATTTATGTTTAATTAACTACTCCCTCCGTTCAATATTATTTGTCATGATTTTTATTTGTAGAGTCAAACTATAAAAAATTTGACTAATATTTTAAGATGTATTTTTTCAATATATTAATATGCAAAAAATTATAATTTATAGTACATTTCATATCGTTTTAGAATATTTAATTTTTTTGTTTAAAATATCGAATTAATTTGATCTAATTTACCTTTGAAAATTAGTCGAATTAACTTTCGATAAATATAACATGACAAATAATTTCAAACGGATAGAGTAATAATTTAACATATTTGAAGATTTTCTTTTTAAATTGGGGGTTGGATAGGAGAAATGGGGAAGGGGATTACTGTGAGGAAATCAAAGCTTTATTAACGAGAGTTCAGATAGTCAACTAGCTAAGCTAATAAAATTCTTCATATTTAAAGATACTATAGTTATGATTATAAAAAATTAAACCCGAAAAAAATAATCAAATAAACACATTTTTATCAATTAAAAACTAAGTAAAATATCACAAGGATCAAAATTTAATTTTTTTATTAATAGATGTGGAATCAAAAGTGCAAGTTAATTATCCCTAATAATATAGGTAAATGTAAAGCATAATTAAAGGTCAAATTCGTAGTTGGTAGCGGGCCAGTCTTTAACTGGATTGGTTTGCCTAAAGTTTTTGATAATTACTAATTTAAGATCCTAAATTAAATCTAACCAAGTTAATTGCTTATAAAAAACGAAACACTGCAGACATTAAAAGCATTATTCCTAACCATTAAAGGTTTATAAAATACATTTTTAATTCGTTTTTTGGTTTTAGTTAATACAAAAATATTAGGATAAGGATTAGCAATTAGAGAGAAACATCTAACTTGTGATGATACATTTTTTTAAAAAAAATGGAAAAAAGTAATACAAAAAAATAAGTTAGAGCAGATTTGTGACGTTGGGGTGCATAATGAATTCCACATTAAATTTTAAAATATAGTTGTTATCTATTTAAAATTTGATTATTATTAATTAATTCATTTTGTAGTCACAACAATAAAGTATCCTTTTCACTTTGCATTTAGCATGCTTGAATTAATCACACTGTTCTAAAGATATTTGTTATTTAATTTATCTTTCGCATGGTATATATAAGAAATATAAATAAATAAAATATTAACAAAGGTCATAATGAAATTTAATTAGAATTAGATGAACTGTAACATCCATAGTGGACTCACTACCCCTTACATTTAATCGGTAATAAAAGAATCAATCTAATTCAAATAGTTAAATATTTATAATATTGATCAGTAGATTAAAAATTCGAATCACTAAGAAATAAGTGATTACTTTAAAAACATTAATAAACAGTGGAGAGGAGTAAGTGATTGTAACTTATCACTTACATATAAGTCCATATTATCACTTTTACAAATAATTATTCATTTCAGATAAATCAAAATTAATTTCTTTTTCCATATAAAAAGCATATATTGTGGGAGAATTTTGGTAAGATGCGTAACTTTTTTTTTTTTTTTGCACATTTAAATTATTTATTTATATCAAGGACGGAAAGTACATCCGCAGCATATGCTTCTTTAATAAAAGATAAAGTGGTGACATAATTATTATTGATTAGATTTTATTTAAGATATTATCACTATTTATGCTTTAACAAAAGCAAAGGGTAGAATAATTTGAGCAATTTTTAAAAAATAATTCGAGCTAGTAATAGGAAAATCTTTTGAAAAATTGTTTAATGGGACGGGCCCCAGTAAACGGCGATAAGTGGGGCCAAGTTTAATAAAATTGTGAAGAAGGAAATGCCAGGTCATCAATGAGGGTCCACGTAGGCATCATAATATCGACGGTTAACCCTTTTTGTTTACGTTTTAAACTTCTTTTAAGTAAAGTATCAATAATGAGTGGAAATATATTTGTCAAATTACCGAAACTACCCTTTTAAAATTGACATAATTTGATTCCCTTGATTTAATTGAAGGTGAATATAGTCAAATTTGCTAGGAGAAGAGTGCGTGGCAGACAACTATAATTCTTATAATCATTATAGGTTTTGCAATAATTTAAAATAAAATATTTTCTTCTTGCCATCTATTTTATATTATACGTGTCTTCATAAAAAAATAGATGATTACAAATTGTTTATTTCAGAGAAAATCAATATATAATTAAGTATCAATTTTCATTTTCAGCCTTACTTAATTACATACGAGAACGATTAATGTAGTAAAACAAAGAAAATATAATTAAATTGAGATAGAATAATTAATAGTTTAATTCAGATTACATTATTCTATAAGTTAATTTTTTTTTAAATAATAATTTTGATATTTAACTTTTAAGTAAAATATGCGTGTTTGATCCTTGAAACTAGCGGAAGTTAAATACTTAAGATGACTTTTTAATAGAAAATAAGTATTGGAGAACTTTCAAGCCACTCAAAAGTTGCTTAATTACTCTCCATAACTATAGTTTAATAATTATAAATTCCTAGCTACATGTTATATCGAGGAGAGAGGTGAGCGAGACTAGGAGAGAGGGGAAAGAGGTGAGAGAGAGGAGGAAAAGAGTGGGAGAAAGGTGAATTGTTTATGTATATTAATTAGATAATGTATATTACACGTATGTATTTGTTATATGGCAAGAGAGAGGGAGGAGAGAGGCGCGAGAAATTGAAAGAGAGAGGCGAGAAGTGAATTGCATATGTATATAATTGTATATTATACATATGTATATTGTATAATGGCAAGCGAGATTAAGAAAGGGATGAGAGAGGCGAGCGGGATTTGGAGAGGGAGGAGAGAGAGATAGAGAGAAGGCAGAGAATGGGAGAGAGGTGAGAATTGTATGTGTTTATAGGTTAAATACTTGTATATTATACATGTGTATTTGTATATTCTGACGAATTATACATATGCAAACGTGACTAATTATACAAACTCAAAATCAAATCACGTAATTAATTTATTATATTAGTCACAAGTGATATTTATTGCAAATTACAATTATGATTGAATAATTAAATACTATAACTTCACTTAACAGCGTAATTTTCCCTTTGTTAAATAAGTCGGACATAATTTCTGGTGTGGGACCGCAACTTACAGCATATATGGGCCAGGCCCCAATCTGGTGCCAGATTTGGCTTTGGACCTTTTTGTCTTGAGAGCGATGGCCCACTTTGCCTGAAAATCAGAAAAGTATGTTGAGAAAGTAAAGGAAGGAAAAATCATGCATAAAAAGAAAGCAAAATTATGTGGTTAAGTAAATTTATACAATTTAATTATTCATTTTAGCTGTAGTTTATTATAATTATCACTTGCGATCAACATTAAACATTAATTACGTTGGTTGACTTCGAGTTTATATATGTATAATTGGCCAGAATATACGAATACATATGAATAATATATAATTATCTAACTGATATGCATATATAATTCACCTCTCTCCCACTCTCTATACACGTACCATTCACGTTTCTCCCATTTTTTCCCCTCACTCTTGCCTCTCTCCTCTATCTCTCTCTCAATCTCGCTCGCCTCTCTTTACATAACACGTAGTTACGGATTGTAGTTATCAAACTATAGTTATGAAGAGTAATTGAACTATTTTTAAATGGCTACATATGAAAGTTTCCAAAGAAGAATTTAATTCTTTAAATAGACAGTGTATATATTCTAGCTACGATAACTTGAATCATAGATCAGTAATGTAATCTAGGAGAATTTACATAAATATACTATAATAAAAAAATATTTATTATTTATAGCAAAAACATTTTTTTTTACACTTGTTCACTTTTAATACATTTAAAATACTATTTCAATACATATTACAAGAAATAATTTGTTATTCACATATATATAATACAAATTTTATTGATGAATAATACATTTATTAAACATTTTAATACACTTATAATACAATGTGTCGATTTCTTACCAAACAAGTACAATATATTTTTTAAAACAATTATAATATATATATATATATATATATATATATATATATATATTACATACACAATTCACTTTAAATACGTATTGCAGGTTTAACTTAGTATTGTTATAAATGATAATGAATAAAAAATATTACTAAAATTAATAATTATTTATTAAAAGATATCAATCCAAATAAATTTTTTTTATAATCTACTATATATATATATATATATATGTATATATATATATATATGTATATATATGTATATATATAATCAGTTAAATTGCATTGATAGTATAATATATATATATATATTTTGAATATTATTGATGTATGTATAAGTATCTTAAATATTTTGAGAAAATGGTGCATTCCCTTTGACATAACGAGATGGGTCACAAGAAAACTTTTAGTTTGGTTGCTTAAATGAAAGTTGATAAAAAGTACCTAAATCAATCTATTGAGATTTTACCGTGCTTTTAGGATAAAATTTTACTTTAATTATGGAGCAACAGATAAATCACCCCCGACATCTCAATTATTACTAAAGATAAAGAAAGCTTATCCTCAATACTCTTGCTTGTTTTTTAGTTTAACACTTAAAGTATCTAATTTATGAACCTGACTAGTTTGGATTTACGATATTTAAATTACTTCACTAATAGATGGTTAAATTAAATTGCAACATATTCCGATTAACCATCTGAACATATGATAAAATGTTTCTATTAGACATGATTTTTGATTCATACTTTTTGAAAAAAGGTTTTCACTTTTGAGTGTTACAAGCGTTCATTATGTAATATCTCAATGGTCAACCACTTAAAATATGTCATCTTCTTTAATTACATGCATTAGCCTTTATAGACCGTAAAAACTACATGCATGTTCTAATTGATGTTGATATGTATAATTAAATTAGGAGACATGTTTTATGTAATTAAATGTTTTACGCAATGAGTTACCACTTGAAATTAAAGTATTTTTTAGTAAATACATGTTATTCGAAGGAAAGTACTCCCTACCTAAGATTTTTCCGTACGATAAGATGTGAGTGCATTCAACTAACTTCAAAATAATTTTGGATTTTGAACTTGTTGGTTTAGACACATCGATGAGCTAGGAGGGAGGACAACGTGGTACTATGCTATAAGCATGTACAAGTTGCTGTCTAAGAGACCCCCCTCTCCTCAAGACCACAATATACATAAGCATGTATACACTCCACATTATTTCTCTAAAAAAAATGTCACTTTTCATCACTATCTAGACAGCGGGAATGAAGGGTTTGCGATACTTGTTTTCATATTTTCAAAAAGAAAAAAATGAAATCTTAATAACTAGTAAAACGTTTGTCAAGGGGAAAACCTTCATAGTACAATTTATTAGTTGGTTGACTGTCTAAACTTAAAATAGTTTAATTATCAGTTAATTACCCTATATATCCGGTTGATCATTAAAAGTCCTCCACAAAAAATTGTGCTTGTAATAATGTCTTAGCACTACAACAAAAGTAATTTTTAGCGGCGATAAATAGACACATCAATAATGAGTGTTAAAATTTTTTTTGCCAACAATAGTTAAGCGACCTTAGATACATTGTCGCTAAAGGTTTTAGAGACATATATAAAGTGTGTTGATTGCTCTAAAAATACATATTTAGCGGCAAATTGAGTTATAGCAAGTTAGATTCGCTACATATATGAATCATTTAGAGTAAATAATACATCAAAATATCGAGAAGAACTTATATCTAATTTTAAGACAGTTTAGAGAAGATTTAAATTGAATGTCTATTAAATGATCTTTTTATTGTTACAAAAAAAAGAAAATCAAAAGTAATTTTACTCATATTTTTAATGACTTGAATAATAATCCTTACAGGCTTAGACTATTAATTAATTAGGTCACATTCATCTTTTTAATTTAAGGTTCCATGAGCCCATAATGACTGAGAGATGAGCTAGTAGGGAGAACGATGTGGTACTATATGATGTAAACAATTCGTAAAAATATTCAAATCAAGAGGCTACAAATATAGTCATTTTCCATCACTATGTACCTGTATGAATAATTCTTGTTCTGAAATGTCCACACACCACAAGTGTAACTGTTTACTTCCTTTAGAACATGGGATTTTGAGGGGACCAATAAATTCAATTCAGTAAACCAGAAAAAAATTATGAGGCCAACAAATTTGGTACTCATTTTTTAGGTACTATACTTAATATTACAGAAGTGAACAAAGGCGGAACCAAGATTTAAAGGTTGTGGGTGTTCAATTTTAGGTGTAAAATTCGTTGGAAAAAATTTAAAAAAAGAAATGCTACTAGCGCGGGATTCGAACCCTCGCCAGTGGCTTCGCGCGCCTCTTATTGCAAAGGTTTAAACCAGCTCACCCACAGTTGCTTTTGTTCTATGGGTGCTCATTTAAGTTATAATAACATATGTATCATATTTTCTATATGTATATATACAAAAAAATTCGGAAAACAATGGGTGCTCAAGCACCCGCGTCTGGCTTTCTGGGTCCGCCCCTGGAAGTGAAGCCAGGATAAAGAGTTTTAAGGTTCTAAAGCTTTTTTAAAAAAAATTATCAATCAATTTTGTAAGGGATTCATAAATTTATATATATATATATATATATATATATATATATATATATATATATATATTTAATTATTTTTCTAATACAAGTAAAGGATCTAAGAAAAACTATTGAATTTGTCCGGACTTATGAACCCCACCTAACTCCGCCTCTGCTCTATAAGGATTGTCAAATATAAATTGCCTTGCAAGGTGAGGTGTCATGGTGAATTTATATATGAACTCCAAAATAGAAGACAAAGTGCTGGGGTTCTCTGAATCCTTTGCCTTTAGGTTTAGGACAAAGTAATAACTATGGAAAGGCCTTCATTAATGAATGACTTTTCAAAAAGGGTCCATTTAGAGGTTATCGTTAGGGTAATGCAAAGTAATAGGTCGAAAATCAAGTTATTTTTACTATATGAGTAAGAAAGAAGCTTTTATCTTATGCAAATTTTTTGAAAATTCAAAATTTCAGTAATGTTAAAAGATCGACCTACGACATATAATGATCATAATCCAGTAAGCATGATTATTATGGGAAATTTTTGTAAATAACTACTATAATAAATTTAATAATGCTTTATAGCTATATTTTGCACATTTACGGGCTGTAGCTATAGTTTAAATTGACTTGTTTATATAATTTGCAGGTACATTTATATTTATTTAGTTTTGTATAAACTCGAAATAATGAATTTATACAATTACAAACATAAAAAATGTAAGCAGTCATACATAATTATACATAATTTATTATAAGATTTCTTTAAATTGAAATAAAAGAAAATTAGGACAAATAAATTTAAATTGATCTGAGTAAATAAATGAAGTAGCCACTTTTGTGTTGTAACTTGTGAGTTTCTAGTACTTGAATGACCAAATGTTCCTGAGCTTTCTTCTACGAAATCTTCCTTTTGACGTATTTACGATTCTTATAATTAATAGGGACAAAATGATAAAATTATTATACCAATATACAGTTTTGTTTTATCAATGTAAAAATAAAAAAATAATTACAGATTGAAGAAATATAATGGATTAACAGCAAAATTCTTGGGATAAAATCGAATAAAGTTTTGGGCCATTTGTTGTCTTGTGGGACGTAAAACACAAAATCTCGATAGATGATAAACGTTGTTTGTTAATATGAAAACACATTTAATTAGAGAGCAAACATGAAATTAATGACTAGTCTCTGCCGACGCTTGACGATAATTAGTTCACCGCCCAAACTCATCAAACCATAAAAATCGTGAGTTACAATTATAAAAATCGGAAAGATACAAATTAATCTTATTTCATATTGGCTGATATTCGCTAATTTCGAAATAATATTTTATATATATAAAGATAAAATAGTTAATTCTAAATATCTCACCATCGGAAGCTGGTGTTTGGGCTAAGTTGCAACCAATTTTCAAAGGATTTAAATTTTTTATGCATACTACCTTTTCTGTTTCACTTTATATGTCGTCTTTTTTACTTTACAGTTACATTAAGAAATTATGTAATTTTATCGTTCTATCCTTATTTATTATTTTGTTAAGTCAACTTTACAAATAAAAAAAGAATATATTTTCCAGATTAATTAACTATTTTATCAAGAATATAATAGACAGAACATAATAATTTATGTATAAATTTTATAAAATGATAAGATCTTTAGAAAAGGTAATGAAATATAAAATGAGACCGATGAAGTAATACCGTAAAAGTTTTCACAGATTAAAACTTGCTTAATATTTGTATTAGGTCAGCAATTAATGCTAATAAAGTTTACATGCAACAACTTCATAAAGATGACTTGAGCGATCGAATAAATATCGTGAACATAGGAAAGTAGAATTTTCCATTATAGAAACGCCAAAGTTCTTCAACCCTCAATTTGATCGTGCAAACAAATCTAGAAACAATTATATTGAAAACCTCAAGAGACCAAGTCTATGTAATTTACCCAAACTAGAGACTAATTCATACATTTAGAGCTACAAGTTTGTTAATCCAGTTTTGAATCGTCCAAATACCTAGCTAATTAATGAGGAATATAATCAGAAACGTACCAAAACTCTCTATTCACCTATCGACAAGACATTAATTCAACTATTAGCATGTCAATTACTCGTTACAACACTTAAATTGTTAATTTGAGAAGAAGGTATAAATAGAGTGAGTTGTAAATATCAGTAGATTTTAGTTGTTTGAGAGTATTAACTAATTGAGTTATTATCTGAGAAATTGAAATACAAGTACTAACAATAATATATTATTGTACATGAATTTTCATTGTCGTCATTAGTAATACTATATTACATATATACAAGCAAGATGTAATAAAATCAGGCTTTGAAGCACCACAAATGGTGGTGGTGGTGGTGATGGTGAACGTCCTTGTCTATCATGTCCTCAATGTAACGAAACTCGTCGATATTACATGGTATATTTAAGGGACCATTGTGATGAAATCCGTAGACTTGCTCTGCTTCTTTTAACAATCGTGTGAACAGAGGATGATTGATATGCATTATAGGAATCACGAATTTCTGCTGCTGCTCCTCTCCTTGACCCACCAACACCGTAACGCATCCTCTCGGTACTGTATCCCTCAATTCCTCCTTTGGATGATGATGAAGGTGAAATGGAAAATGAAATTGAATATGGAAATTCAAATGATGGTTGTGATTGTGCTGGTGATGGTGTTTATTTTCGCTACTCATTGATAATTAAGAAATAATTGAATCTAATTTGTAGAAGCTTAGCCTGATAAATTAGAAGAAATTGATCTTACAGAAAAAGGATTAGAGATTTATTAATAAATCTGATAGGAGAGTTTTGTGAATGATGTATTTATGTTAGCAAAGGGCAAAAGGGGAGGAATATGTGAAACGCCGCTTAATTGATTACTTACGGAAGAAGAGAAGGTGTGTTCCAGACGCGGCGCAACTGAGGGTAAATCCCACTAATTGCCGCCTCTAAGAAGGAGGTTACATTTGCATCATCGTTGAATTTTGGGATGATTACCGTTTTAGATAATTTGTTAATAGTCTATACTAATATATTATATTCGTCTTTTATTTTTAAATTATTATTTCTTAAGTTGAGGATTTATATACGCTTTAGGTTCTTTAGAGTTTATTTTATAAAATTATTTTGTATATATTATTATTATTATTATTATTAAATAAAAAAATGAACCTTATATATATCCTTAGAATTACATCGATCAGTTTTATGTCATTGTATCAATTTGATTTATATCTATGGTATCTATTTGCTTTAACTGAAAGCTAATAAAATATAAACGAGTCTCGAGCTAAAACAATTACGAAAAATTATCAAAAATTTTATAAGAGAATATCAGTTTTTTTTTTTTTTTAATTAAAGGGGCAAAAATCACTTTTAACTGAGCTATTTTCTTCAGAAAAAATTGATATCAAAACTTTTTTTAAAATATCGCTGCATGTGCAGCGTTTTTAAAAATTATATAAATAAATAAATTGAAAACTTTTTTCTATCTTTGCAGCAAGCCACCAACAGAGGCTGCCAGCTTTGTTTGCCTCTTTGTAAAAACTTTTTTTGACAATATTGCTACGATTTTAAGAAAAAAAAATTTTTTTTGGACGAAATCATAATCGTTGTCACAACAGCGATTTTAGTTTTTTTTCTAAAAAAATTAACACGTAAATTTTGTCAGAAGAAAATTGCTCTGTCAAGAGCGATTTTGCTCTTTTGGTTAAAAAAATTGATGTACTCATTTAAAATTTTTGATAATTTTTTTTACCCTTTTGACTTCGGACTCAAATATAAACATACACGAAATGACTTAAATCTATTGAAACAAAATTGAAATTCAAAAGAAATACTCACTCATCTCATCTTATTTGATTCGCCACGGAGTTTAAGAATGAAGGAAAAACTTTACTTATAGTTCAAAATGAATAACAGAAATTTGTGTAGCGGTAAATCATTTCATTGAAGATAAAATAAACATTTTATAATTATACGTTTACTTGATATTGAAATATATCATTTTTTAGAACTGACTAAAAAGAAAAGTAAGTTATTAATACGGAAGAAGTATTACATCTACCTATAATTAATATAATATTAATAATAATAATAATAATAATAATAATAATATTACGACTTATGAAATTTCCTCTATTTGTCTACGATACACTCCAGGAGATAAGGACGAGACTTGTTTTGTATATTCACGTGACAGTAGGTGTCAAATTATAGTATTTAGCAAAATTAAAGGTCAAAATTGGCATATTCACGGTTGCCCCTTGAACAGGGTTAAGTATGTATTTATGGAAAAGTTGGGTTTGAATTGAATATCTAAACTTCTATCTCCCTAATATATTGCAATTTGCATGTGTATTTTTTATTTTATTTTATTGGCAATTTGCTTGTGTTTATTTGACCATAGGCTGATAGGATCGATCGTAAACTCCTCTGTCATTTCGAACACAAACCGGCTAGAAGTAGACAATTATTCATCTGATATAATTTAAACGTGTTCATAAAAAATTAAAATTTTATTTATCGGAGTTAAGTAAGGGAAAATAATTACTAAAAATGTCATTAAGATTGAGAAGAAAATGAGGCGTGAACCTTTGGCAGAGTAATTCTTCAAAAGAAATAATTTGTCTTTCATTCATTAGGCAGTCAAAACCAATATTTTTTGGAAATTTCTGCGTAGTGATTTTTCCGACCTCTAAGGTCAAATATAAGTATTTGTAATTTATTTTTCTTGATACATCTTGTATTTTAATAAATGATATTTGAACACTTCTTAAAAAAACGAATTCATGCTGAATGAAGAAGTGTCACACAATATTACTTTATCGAAATTCTTTAACATAATTATATTTATTAAATTAATATCATACACGAAATGATATACTAAATGAGTATATATGTACCTTTTGGTGCATTGGTTTGATGCCTAGTTTTATTATTTGAGGTACCTAGGTACGCTTTTGCAATAACATACTAAAAGGCTTAAAATTGTTATTAAGTTTTATTAAATTCAAAACCTCTTCTGACTTAAAATTAATAAAAACTAATTGGTAAATGATATTGAAAGAGTTGGTTTTGGTTCTTGTGGAATCAAACTAAATGGAAGATGAATTAATATGAATATTTGGTAGGAAGATAATTAGTACAAAATACAAGTCAAAGATTGTATCTTGGTAGGTGAAAGTTAGCCTTGACAATTTTGACACATAGTGATGTCATGGATGACATCAATAGGATGAATTTATTCCTATAAATAGGTAGCTCTTAATTCATTTTTCAAATCATCCTTTCACTTGCCTTCTCATCTTCTAAGGCATTGTGTTCTCTCTCTTGTAGTATTTCACTTATATTCTTTGTGTAGTGAAATAAATATTGGTGCAGTTGTTCTTTGGTGGACGTAGGATCATTTTGATCCGAACCACGTTAAATATTGTTGTTCTTCCTTGTTCTTTAGTTTCACGTTTCCGCTAACAATTGGTATCAGAGCCAAGGTTCAGTCTGAGTATGCTCTGTGGTTGCAGCATAGTCTGAACTTCCACATCAGAAAAGGATTACTTTGGTTTTCTGTAGTTCCAAATACATTGTAGTAGAAAAGGAAGAACAAGTAAAAAAAAAAAAATGAGTTCCATGAAGTTTGAAATTGATAGATTTAGTGGGCGCAACAACTTCAATATCTGGAAAATCCAGATGATAGCGTTACTGCGGAGGGAAGGTTCAATCCATGCTATTGACGGAAAGTACCCCGATAAGATATCGGATTCCGACAAGGAAAAGATTGAAGGAGATGCATTGAGTGCAATCCAACTGTCCCTTGCACCTAACGTACTTTGTGAAGTGAGTACAAGTACCGAAGAGACGGCCAAAGAGTTATGGGAAAAGCTGGAAGGGCTTTACCAGGACCAGTCAGTGACAACAAGGATGTTGTTACAACGGCGTCTTCATACATTTAAGATGGATTCAGGTACTTTGTTGCAAGACCATCTAGATGCGTTCAATAAACTTGTGATGGACTTACAAACTGCTGGAATTAAAAAGGAGGAGGAGACACTTGCATGTTCTTTACTATTTTCATTGACTTCAAAATATCGTGATATTGAGAATTCAATGATGTATAGCAAACAACCTATTAAACTTGAGCAAGTGCGGCAAGCACTAAACTCTTGTGATGTGCGGATGCATTTTGAAGGAGACAAAAGTGACGAAGCTAGTGGACTCTTTGTAAGAGGTCGTACTAGCCAAAAGGGAAGGAGCAAATCAAAGTACAGATCAAAGTCTCGTGTGAACAAAAAGAATGCGGAGTGTTGGGGCTGTCACAAGAAGGGGCACTTTGAACGAGATTGCCCTATGTCGAAGTCCAAAGAAAAGGCGAGTGCATCCATTGTTGAGAAAGTACATGATAATGATGATGATTATGTGCTAACAACATCATGCAATAATGGAGTCTATGACAACAAATGGATCTTAGACTCTGGTTGTACTCTGCATATGACATTCCGAAAAGATTGGTTCAGCAGCTATGAAACAAGCAGAGGAACTGTATTAATGGGCAATAATGCAACTTGTAAAATAGTTGGCATTGGATCAGTTCATGTTCGCTGCCATGATGGAATCATGAGGACTATTACAGAAGTCCGCCATGTTCCTGATCTAAAGAAGAATTTGATCTCCCTGGGTACTTTAGATAAACAAGGCTATAAGTACATGAGTGAAGGAGGAACTATGAAAGTGACTAAAGGGTCTTTAGTCATGTTGAAGGCCAAGCTGGAGGATGGCCTCTACACACTTGCGGGAAGCACCATTATTGGCTCTGTAAATGCATCTACAGTGCAGTTATCTAATGATGACAAGGCAAAATTATGGCACATGAGACTAGGCCATATGAGCGCACGAGGATTGGAGATGTTGAGCAACCGAAACCTTTTGAATGGTGAGAAGATCATCACACTTGAATTTTGTGAGCACTGCGTCTTAGGGAAGCAGAAAAAGGTCAGCTTCAGCACTGGCAAGCACAAGACGGGAGGGGTGCTAGACTACATCCATTCAGATTTATGGGGTCCCTCTAAGCTTCCATCAAAGGGAGGAAAGAGGTATCTTCTCACATTCATTGATGATTTTTCACGAAAGGTTTGGGTGCGTTTCTTGAAGACAAAAGGTGATGCTTTTGAAACATTTAAAGAGTGGAAGATTTTGGTTGAAAATCAAATGGAGAGGAAAATCAAGTATCTTCGCACGGACAATGGCTTGGAGTTTTGCAGTGAAGAATTCAATGATTTCTGCAAGGTTCATGGGATCGCAAGGCATAAGACGGTCAGGCACACACCACAGCAGAATGGAGTTGCCGAGAGAATGAACAGAACTCTTCTTGAGAAGGCTCGTTGTATGCTCTTACAAGCTAAGATGTCCAAAGTATTTTGGGCTGAAGCAGTTCATACTGCTTCTCATATTGTCAATCGGTCTCCAGCATCAGCGATTGACTTTAAGACTCCGAATGAGGTCTGGTCAGGTGAACCCTCTAACTATTCATACTTGCGAATATTTGGGTGTCCAGCTTATTATCATGTTAATGAAGGTAAGCTTGAACCAAGGGCTAAAAAGGCCATATTCGTAGGGTATGTTGATGGAGTAAAAGGGTACAAACTATGATGTTTGTCTTTACTCAAATTTGTAGTTAGTAGAGATGTTATCTTTGATGAATCCTCTATACTTGATCCTCGTAAAGTTTCTGTGGAGTTATCTAGAAACGAGAACAACGAGCAGGTGGAGCTACCGGTGGAGCTTACCAAGAAACGGGATCAAGAGACTCAAAGTGATGAGTCAAAAGATGCAGAAGAACTTGCTTCCAATGAACCATACACAATTGCGAAGGGAAGGGACAAAAGGCGGATACGGAAACCGGAACGTCTTATAGAGCAAGAAAATCTGATTGCACAAGCGTTCGTAGCTGCAGAAGAAGAGATTAAGGATCTCGAGCCCTCTTCGTATATTGAAGCAACTTCTTGCAAAGATGCTGCACAATGGCAGTTGGCCATGATGGAAGAGATGGAGTCTCTTCACAGAAATGAGACATGGGTCTTAGTTAAAAGGCCAAAGGGGATAAGGACAGTTGGATGCAAATGGGTCTACAGAAAGAAAGAAGGTATTCCAGAAGTGGAAGCTGCTAGGTTCAAGGCGAGATTGGTTGCAAAGGGTTTCAGTCAGAAGGAGGGAATTGACTACAATGAGATCTTTTCTCCAGTCGTGAAACATAGCTCAATTCGTGTGCTGCTAGCATTGGTTGCACAATTTGATTTAGAGCTTCAACAGCTTGATGTCAAAACTGCCTTTTTACATGGTGATCTAGAAGAGACAATCTATATGGATCAGCCTGAAGGTTTCCTAGCTGAAGGAAAAGAAGACCATGTATGCCAACTGAAGAAGTCTTTGTATGGTTTGAAGCAATCCCCTAGACAGTGGTACAAGAGGTTTGATACATTCATGACTACACATGGATTTTCGAGGAGTGCATTTGATAGTTGTGTGTATCACAAGAAGATGTCTGGTAACTCTATGATTTATCTTTTGTTGTATGTTGATGATATGCTTACTGCTGCTAACAACATCACAGAGATAAATATTTTGAAGAAACTGTTGAGCAAGGAATTTGACATGAAGGATCTAGGAGTTGCAAAGAAAATCCTTGGAATGGAAATTTCAAGAGAAAATGGTGTTGTACATCTTTCTCAGAAGAGGTACATCCGAAAAGTTCTTGAAAGATTCAATATGGATATGAGCAAGCCTGTAAGTACACCTTTAGCTTCTCATTTCAAGCTTTCAGAGTTACAAATGCCTCAATCTATGGATGAGGTGGAGCATATGTCAAAGGTTCCTTATGCGAGTGCAGTTGGTAGCATTATGTATGCTATGGTATGCACACGTCCAGATATTTCCCAATCTGTAAGTGTAGTAAGCAAGTACATGGCAAATCCAGGAAAAAGGCATTGGGAAGCTGTCAAGTGGATATTGAGATATCTCAAAGGAGCTCCTGATGTTGGCCTAACCTTTCGGAAAAGTGAAGGTATTTCAATTCTCGGTTATGTTGATTCTGACTATGCAGGGGATCTTGATCGAAGGAGGTCCACAACTGGATACATCTTTACTCTCGTTGGCAGTGCCATTAGTTGGAAATCGACTTTACAGTCGATTGTCGCTTTGTCTACAACAGAGGCAGAATATATGGCAGCAACGGAGGCAGTGAAAGAAGCTATCTGGTTGAAAGGTTTGGTGGCAGAATTGAGTTCAGCTCAGCTTAAATCAATTCTAAAATGTGATAGTCAAAGTGCTATTCATTTGATTAAAAATCAAAGATTTCATGAGCGCACCAAACACATTGATGTCAGATTTCATTTTATTCGAGATGTCGTAGAAAAGGGAGCTATCAAGGTTGAGAAGGTTATCACAGACGATAACGCTGCAGACATGTTGACCAAAATAGTCCCGCTTGCCAAGTTTGCACACTGCAAGGATTTGGCGGGAGTATGCATCAATTGATGCAACTCTAAGAGAACAACTGCTAGGTGGAGCTGGTATGTTCAACAAAGGTTTGATTCTTCTTGTTTCTTACAATGGGATTGCCCAGTAAGCTTAGAAGTTTTGGCCGGAGTTGTTTATACGCATGCTTGGAACACAAACCAAGGTGGAGATTGAAAGAGTTGGTTTTGGTTCTTGTGGAATCAAACTAAATTTAAGATGAATTAATATGAATATTTGGTAGGAAGATAATTAGTACAAAATACAAGTCAAAGATTGTATCTTGGTAGGTGAAAGTTAGCCTTGACAATTTTGACACATAGTGATGTCATGGATGACATCAATAGGATGAATTTATTCCTATAAATAGGTAGCTCTTAATTCATTTTTCAAATCATCCTTTCACTTGCCTTCTCATCTTCTAAGGCATTGTGTTCTCTCTCTTGTAGTATTTCACTTATATTCTTTGTGTAGTGAAATAAATATTGGTGCAGTTGTTCTTTGGTGGACGTAGAATCATTTTGATCCGAACCACGTTAAATATTGTTGTTCTTCCTTGTTCTTTAGTTTCACGTTTCCGCTAACAGATATGTCTAGTTGTAAATATGATAATTAAAATTTTATCCTGTTCTCTATAGATATCGACATCACTTTTAAAAAAAAAATTGTGTACACTTCTATACTTAAGAAATGATTCATTTTCTATAAAATAAGGAGTGTTTTATCAATTTATTTATAATCAAAGAAAAGCTAATTAATAATTCTTAATTATGTAAACCATGAAAATTTTGAAAGAA
The DNA here is from genome assembly GCA_027704805.1 of Solanum corneliomulleri. Lineage (NCBI taxonomy): Eukaryota > Viridiplantae > Streptophyta > Magnoliopsida > Solanales > Solanaceae > Solanum > Solanum corneliomulleri. Next base: position 52,076,902 of record JAKWIY010003054.1, on the reverse strand, counting down.
AAGACAACTTATTTTAAAATAATAAGTGAAGAGTACATCACTTATTTTGGAAGTGACTATTATTTTGGTAAATGTCTTTATATAATGACTTAGTTTGGTTAAACCTCTAGTTTCATATCAACATGATTTTTATTTTTGGTTTTTTATTTTTTATTTATATTAAAGTTTGACTAATTCAAATTTATACGATATAATATTCATTCGAGAGAAAGCACTCTTAATCAAGATTTTTTCTATACTTAAAACTAAAATTTGAGATCTCGAATCAAGATAGAAACAGCTCATTCACTCTGCCACATTCTTTGATAATTCTGATAAACATCAATGATAAAATTATGTAGTCAATCTAATTTGTAATTCAAATATTAACTAAGGAAGATTTAAATATCCCAAAAGAATATATTAATTGAATAGATGCTGAAATTCCGTTAATATAGACGTCCATATACTTTACGGATTTTAAAATTGTAATAGCGGCCTCATTTTTTTCTAGCTATAATATTTTTTTCTGTGCAGTTCAAAGTTGTTAAATTCAGTTGGACTATAAAGTTTAATTTTCAATTTTCATTAATTTTGTCCTTCTTTTGGTCATTCAATTATGATCACGGGCACATATATTACGTTTCATCAACAAAATGAAAAAGAAGTTTTTTTTTTTTAAAAAAAAAAGGGCTAAAGAAAGATATTGATGGGACCTAAATCAAGAAATAAATCAAGCAACTATATATAAACATTAGAGCCAAAATTAAAATTTTTCAATTTTATGAATTCTGAATTTTTTACACAATTAAAGCATAATAATTGAATTCTAAATTTAATATTTATACATATTCAATAAATTTATCGACATAATTACATTTTTCTGAACAAAATCTACTAAATTCAACGTAATTTTCAATCCGGATGCACATAAATAAAGATCAGGCTTTGAAGCACCACAAGTGATGATTATTATTATTATTATGTGGTATGATATCCTCAACATGGCGAAACTCCTCGACATGACAAGGAACATTAATAGGACCATCGTGATGAAATTCTACTTCATCCTCTGCTCCTTTCAGCAATTGAACGAACAGAGGATGATTGATATGCATCACTGGTACAACAAACCTCTGCTGCTCCTCTCCTTGACCCACCATTACCGCGACGCATCCTTTTGGGAGTATTTCCTTGAATTCCTCTATTTTATTTTCATGATGATGATGATGAAAACTAGGCAGATGTAATTGAACGTGAGATTTGAAATGAGGATGGTGTTTGAGTCCAATCCCCATTTTTTTTTGAAATTGAATGAGAATCGCTCCAAAATAATTGAGAGTTTGTGTTTATAAAATTGAGAAAGATGAGAGAATTGTTGAATTGGGGATATAGTGCATATTTATAGGGAAGAAGAATATGTAAGAAAGAATACTTAACACAGAAGAATTAAAGCGTGTTGCTGACTTCTGCCAATTGCCGACTCAGATACAGATAAGAACTACTATTTTTTACAGCATCCCAACAAACAGGAAGGTGCAGACTTGAAATTACATCATCTCTGTTCTTTTATCTTAGTCGACATATAAATATATTTTAAATTAAATAAATAGATATACGTATTTTATTTTAAATTTGGTACGTTTTTTACCATATTTATATCTTGGAAATTCAAATTAAAGCTATATATTTTGATAAATGTGTTTTGATTTAAAAAATCTTATATTGACAAAATACTATCTAAGAAATGAGAATAAGTACATATATTTAACTTCGAACGAAAGTGTTTTTTTTTTTAAAAAAAAAAAAATGGGTATGGAGAAGGGAAAATGATGAAGTAGCTTACAACGCGCGGAGAATCAAACTCTCATAAAAATTCGAATAACCAAACAATTAAATTACTAGAATTTCTCAAATTTTAACTTGGATTAAAATTATGTTTAAACATGTCTTGCCAAAAATATTTTAAATTTAAATATATTTTTTTAGATATAATTTATACCTCTAGAAGAGGTAGAGAGATGAAATAACAATAGAAAAATAAAAATTCTACGGTCAAATGACAAATTCAATTCATCTTATCTCATGGGAGGTGGGGGGTAGAATTTTAGTAGAGCTTGAGTGCAGAATATATATGTAAAGTGCGTTAGTTTCAATGTATTATCATAATCTTTAATTTCACGTGATAAATCGTAATCGAGCTATACTACGGGAAATTTCCATATACAATGTGTTACATGCGTGTCACCCACTTCTTTGGAAATAACATAACTAATTGTCCAATAGAAATTAAGAGCCACTTTGCAGGTAAATTTATAATGACAAAAGGGTGTATCTGACGACAAGTTGATATGTTAAAAAGTAAATTGTTTCCTCACAGGCTTAAATATGCTATTAAATTTTAAAGAGAAAATTATTATTTTATGTTATTCATTAGAAATTTGATTCAATTTGTCATTTCGTTTGCAAAAAGACTTACTCATATCGTTATTCATCAACTAAAATATCATAGATAAGTCAAATTTTTAATAGATGACATATATAAATAAGTCTTTTTTCAAAGTTTGATGATATATTTAAAAGAATTTTAACAAAAGTTATTTTAAATAATGACGTGATCGAATCATAATTGATCAGGTGTAAAATAATTATGAAAATTCGAAATTGTTTTCCTATAACAAATAATGACATGTCCGAATTTTTTAATCTTAAATAGAAGTGACATAGATAAGTTAAACTTTAACAAATATCATATATAAACCTTTTTTTTCGAAAAAAATTGATAACATATTTGAGTCTTTATTTTTTTTCTCTTTCCCAAAATCCAACGGGCAAGTTTGATGGTATATTTGAAATTTTCTCCTATAATAAAGTTAATTTAAATAATGACGTGATCGAATCATAATTGATCACGTGTTAAATGCTTATGAAAAATAAAATTGTTTTCCTATAACAAATAATGACATAACCGAGTTGTGTCAAATGCTTATGAAAAATAAAATTGTTTTTGTATAACAAATAATGACATATCTGAATTTTTTATTCTCAAATAAAAATGATATAAGTAAATTAAATTTTTAACAAATGTCATATGTAAGCCAATAATATATTTGAGTTATTACTTCTTCTTTTTTCCTTTCCCAAAGTCAAACTGACAATTTTACAAAAACTAACCCGTATGCCACCAACTATTCATCGATTATAAACTCCAACCTACACAAAATTTCCATCAAATGAAAGCTTAAACTAAAAAATTTTCCACTAACTACATATAGCTAGTTCAATTAGCAAACATGACATTATCATGGGTTCAATTTATTATTATTTTTAAATTTGAGGGAAATTTGGAGCCTCACAATAAGAATTAAGTAGACAACACTTGTTGAAGAATAATTTATATCCCTTTTCCAGAAGAATTTGAACACCACAAAATTAAAAGGCCAAAGTACATTGATACTAAAATTCACGTGATCTGTTTACACATATTTGTAATTAGTTAGCTGTGCAAGATTCGACCATATTATTTCTAGGCTCTAACATAGCTTACGTTTTCTCGGGCGTTTGATCATATAAGTTAGAGATTTATTTTTAGGAATTTGATTTGCAAATATCTTTAAGTTTCCAAAACTGTTCAATTTTGAATTTTGTGACTTTCACTCGCAAAATTTCATTTTTTTAAAAAGAAAAATACATGTTCAAACACAAATTTATAAGTTCAAAATTTTGATTTCTAAACTTCAAAATTTATGAAGAAATAGAAGCTAATTTATTCAAACAGTCAGTTCATCATTATTGCATGAGTAAATATGTGTGGGAAGATATTATGGTCAATCCTCTGACATGAAGAAAAATTTCAAAATAAAATTGCAGTCCACAAATGCCGGTTCTAAATGGGCCTTATGTATTATGATGTTTCTGGCCCAAATGCTGTAAGCATTCATTCACAGGAGTCTTTTTAGAAATAGCCCTAATTATCAATTATAGTGAGAAATTGACTAATTATCAAATATGACAAATTTATTTAGAAAAACTTGTGATACAATGTATTAATTTACTTTGTATCAGAGCTAACATATATTAAGCAGATAAATACAAATCTAATCAACAGATGTGTATTATAATCATTTCCTCTGGCCAAGTATTTTCCCTTCATTTAAGTGAGTCTATTGTTTCTATTATGGGCTTTATATTAGGGAAAATGATCCGGATTAGCAAAGATGTGCTAGTTAATTAATTAACATAGCTATAGTATGAATTAATTACGGTTTGCTACTTAAGCTTAGTTGCAATTAATTATGTTATACATATACAAATATAAATTATACATATATATGCAATTATATGACAGATATACAAATACAATTAGCTTTCTCTCAACTATTTTCCTCTTTCCTACCTCTCTTATTCTCGTCACTTCTCTCAATCTTGCTCACCTGATATACAAATACATATAAATACTACTTACCTATGTACAATTATTTGACAAATATATATTTATGCAGTCCGCCTCTCTCTAAACTCTACCCTTTCTTTCCCAATCACGCTCACTCTCTTTCTCTAACATATAGCTACGAATCATAATTAATAAATTATAGCTATGAAACATAATTAAGTTATTTTTGAGTTACTCTATACAAAATTTCTCCATATTATTTGAACCAAGTTATGGATCTTATTAGGCCCGGGTTCATATGGCCTCTTCAATGGCAATATATAATTTTTGATTTGCTATTGAAATCGTTGCTCATCTGTAACAATAATAAACCAGCAATATTTCTCATTACAGTATGGAAACAATCCCTGTAACAGGGAAAAGAGAAGAGTTGGCTATTTTCATAAGCTGCTAATTACATATATGGTACACTAATTTCTAAATATTACATAGAGAGGGCATATTAAACTATTCTAACTACTAATATTAACTATAACGCCCTCTGTAGATTAGTAAAATGACCATGATGTCCTCCGCCGGCGATCATGGACACTTCTCATTGCTGCTAACTCCGTCCTTCCACTCTTCCTCCATCGCCGTTCGGGTGTCCTAACGTAGCTCCGTATTGCTGCTAGCATTACCAGCGGCAAATGCATCTGCAATCGGCTTAATTACCAAAGTAACCTCCCCAACCGTTATACACCACGCAACAGCTAAGAACATCACCAGCATAGAAACACAATGGAATGGATCATCCGGCGGCCGAATTGGTAATGACACTAAGCACAAAATCTGCAAAGGCAACGCAATCATGAAAGAAGTCGCCAGCAAATTCACTCGTACCTGAATTTTTCTGTTAATTACAAAGGAGATAACTCTCCAACACGAAATCACAAAGGCTAACAAGTAAGCAACAGTAAATCCCCCAAACAAAATAGAACTATACACAGGGTAGGTACAGAGCACCGTCTGGTTCCCCAAATTATCTGTTGAAACGAAGGAGCTAGAATGCAGGTATATCGGTAGACGCTTCTGCAATGGGGAGAAGAACACAGCAAGGATCTGAAGCACCAAAAGAGGTAAACAAATCGGCCAGACAACGATAACAGCCCAAATTCCACTTGGACTATGTTTCTTAATGGACACGTTTACTAAGAAGAGAAGGGTGGTTAAGAACGCCGGTTCAAATAAGCCCACGGAGAGAACCACATGAACTTTACACAGATTTGCTTGTTGATTTAGGGTTAGAGGTGGTAACAAAGGGAGAATATAATTCCGGCGAATGAATTGTAGCCGGACAACTTCGTTTAACGCCCAAAGAATAGCGAAGAGAACAAGGAGTAAACGAACGGTCCACAGAGAATTGAAATTTTTCAGATGCGGATATTGACGAGATCTGAGACGGAGATGGAAGATAAACACAAAAGAAAGTAGAGAAAGAAGAAGAAGACCGGAAATAAAACAAATTGTGATGAAATCAAATGTTCCGTCAAAAACAGGAGCAGAAGGAAAAAGGAAAGTTGAATTCGAGTAGGGATCTGGCAACGGCAAACTGGAATTGAAATCGGAAGAGATATGTGAAGGCGTAGATAATATCGTAGAACCTGGTATTACCGGAAAAGATGAAAGAGATGCTTCGGAGCCATTAGCAACATAGAAAGGTGATTTTCTCATAGAGAAAGTTGTGGTGATGGTTGGTGGTGAATGATTCGCCGGCCACCGTGCCGGTGACGGTGGTGATAGAACGGTGATTTGTTTTTTGTGATTCGTTGTTGGAATTGCATAATTATTTCGAGAGGTCGGAAATGGCGGGTAGAGTTTTGGGGAAAAACAGACAAATTTTCAGAGAATTTGAGTTTGAAGGAGAGAGAAGAAGAGTCAGATATTTTTGGTTAGTGGATTTTGAGAAATTTCCCCTAATAGCTCGTTATTCTACGGTTGCTATTTGTGTTCTAAAAATACAAAGTACAAGGAAATGACCACGGGGTACAACAACTTAATGCAGATAAAATAAGATAACCGTAATACGATTAAATTTAAATTCATATAAAAAATAACTCATTTCATTAATACTCGTTCTTTCTAACATCTGGTAGATCCTGATATTTTCTTAATATATATGTGTCTTTTTCATTAGTTGGATTCTTCTTAATGTTTGCAAGTTGTAGTTAAGCTATCGTAGTCTGAGCTGGAAGTAATAAAGTTGTTACAAAAATTAATATAGGTAGAAAGTATCCTATGGAAAGGTTGAATCATTGTTTTCCTAAAACCATGATCAATAATAGTGTATAAAGTTTGGAGTAATTTCTCCAAATAGTCATTCCTGTTTGGAATTATTTAGAAATATCACTTACGTTTCTTTTAGAATTATAATACCATCCAATTTTATCTATTTTTTTTAAACTATACTTGATAAAAAAAAATATATTATCTCTCTCCTATTAGGATGTCATGTAACATTATTTATTTTTATATTATTAAAAATATATACTTTAAACCTATTTATTAAACGTTAGGTTGCAATATGTTTTTTGAGAAAATATTATTTTCTATTTATGTTTTTTGAAAATGTTTTGTTTTTTAGATATATATAGAAATTTTTTAAAAAATGAATGAAAAAAAGTACCCCATTTCTACGACTAACTATTTTTTAAAAATAATTTTTTTAATTTTTAATGATAATTATTAATTTTTACTATAAGTATTTTAATTAATTTTTAATATAATAATTATAGTTTTTTTATAGTGCAGTTTTTCTTCTCCTATTTAGATAGATATTTCTACCTCTAATTTGTTGGAGTATTCGCTAAAATAACTGAAAGTGTAATAAATATAAATAGACATTACAGTTTTTTGTATAAAATAATTCAATTTTAAGTTTTTATTTTTTAACCTTAAAAATTGAAAGTTGAAGCATTTAAATAACTTTCATCTTTTTTCCCGTGATATTCATTATTATTTTTATCAAAAAAAAATAGTTCGATTTCATTTATTTCCTTTAAAATTTGAAATTAGAGGCATTTAAAAATCATTCATTTTTGCGGTTACAGTTTTTTTGAACAAAATAACTTTTATTTTCTATTTAAAATAGTTATATTAAAATTCCCTTTTTTAATTGTATTTTTAGAGAATGTTTAAATTGTTTTTCGAAAAATTAAAATTCTTGAATATTTGTGGTGCTGACATGTGACACTTTTTACTTCTCCTATTATATATAGAAAGATTTTTTTTAAAGAATGAATAAACCCACATATTATACTCTATAAAAAGATTATATTAAGAAATGTAATATGAGTTCTTCCGATCTTCAAGAAAATATGTGGTTCCTCCGATTCTTTAAAAGAATTTAAAAAATGTGACATGGCACCTTAGTAGGAGATAAATAATATATATTCTTGTGTCAAGTATATTTTGAGGAAAATTGGCAAAGTTGGATGATATTGTAGTCCTAAAACAAATATAAGTGATATTCTTAGGTAATTTTCCAAATATGGATGACTATCTACGGATTCAAATTTTTTTTTTCTTCTTAAAAGCGAAGTTTGTGTGTGCTAGGTAATCGTAATTAGGTATTGAAAGGTAATCGTAATTAGGTACTGAAACGATTAAAGAACGAAATGCGGATTAATGTACAAATTATTAAAGTTGCATAACTATTTTGGGATATGCAAGAGATATTAGAGAAAAATTTAGTACAAAACGTAAACATATTACTAATTGATTAAATGTATATACATGAAATAATCTTATATTCCTTATTATAACACTTTCCTTTACCATCAAATAATTTAAGATTTGATTGAAAATTAGGAGATGAATTTTTTTAAATAAAATTTATATATTTATAAATTACTTAAAAAATATATAAGTCGCAATAGCTAAAAAATATACTATAAAAAAATTATGATAAAAAATAGACTTGTTTAAATCTTGATAGTTAAAATGTATCACATAAATTAAGACGGCTCTCCGTCGTCTCTCTTAGACAATCACCATCAAAACAAACAATTAATTTTCTCCTTCTTTAATTTAGTACGATTTCAAAAATCACAATTATTTCGTTATTACTTCACTATGGTGAAACTTATAACAATAATACACAAAAAAGAATCTATTTCCAAAACTGTTAGAAGAGACATAATATTCAAATACACGTTGCACTTTGAATAGTTGTGTCAGCTGATAAGTGATAGCCTGGAGGGCAGGCCTTCTCATTTTGGGGCGGGCCTCTTGAAATCTGTATTATAACTTAAGTTTATTTTAAAATCTATTTTATAAGCTGGTTTAGCGGAATTATAATTCATGATCTTAGTTATAGATTTATAGTTAAATATATAATTATCATTCCATTATAATTAATGATGGAGCAAAAATTTCAATTGTGAAGTATTAAAATATAAAAAAGTTAAATTATGTAGAGATCGAGGAGAGTCAATACGTGATAATATACATAAAAATATATTTATCTAGTTATATAATATAATGTTCCGGTGAATGAATGTCAATTAACATCCCTCAATTAATTCTTGATTAAGAAATACAAAGTAGATGATGGTTAGTTGCTGTCGTCTGTAGCTAGGTATAGTGGTAAGCATTTGGTTCTTCAGTTCGATTTTATTAAATTTTGATTTTAAAATAGTGTGTATCATATATTAAATCAAATTAATTTGATTTGGTTTGATTTTTTTCTACAACGTAGTTCGATATTTTAAAATTGGTGTTTCGGTATAAATGAGAAATAAAATATGGACAAAGTTTAAATATATGATACTTAAAAATTTAAAACTATATTAAGGAATGATGTGTCTCGCTATGTAAAAATTATTGTGCAAACTAAAACACTATATTTGTCTTTATCGAAAAAATTGTGTCTTCTCTCTCGAACTACTTCTAGAGGAAAATAACTACCGAATTTCATTATATCACGAACATTGATAAAAAACAATATTGAAAAAATTACCTAACTACACATCATCCATTATCATATTTTCTTATTTTTCCTACCATTTCAATAAATATTAAAACCTTTTTGCTCTCATCATTTCTTTTTTCATATGCACTATTTTGAACCTCTTAACCATGGTATTACTTCCTTTTTTCACTCCACAAATCTCTCTACAGTTACTCTCATTAATCTATTATTGAATTTCAATTTTTTTTCTTTCCAATAAAAGACTTCAAGTTATTCAAGAGTTAGATTTCTTTCATCCACTTCAGTTTTTATTTTTTTATTTTTTATTTTATTTTTTATATTTAAAAAATTACTGAATCTTTTACTCTCGGATTCTTTATGGAAGAGAGGTGAAAAAAACTTATTAATCCACAATTCATCTTGGAGTGCATTCAAAATGATTTCAGAAATTTCTAATTGTGATCTTGATACACTTCATTATGTTGGCATGATCTTTTAGCTTTTTGGGTTTACTATCAATGTGTCTCGCTTATTTTGATTCTTAAATTAGTCCTTTTTTTTAAACCGTCATCACTGGTCTACTAAATCGCTGCTATAATTGCTTTTGTTTTATGCAACGTATCATTTTCATATTTAAGATATTGATACATAACTCTAGTGTAGTTGAATCTTTGATTAGTATTTATCATGTTCAATTCAAAGGTACTTGATACATAAACTTTGTGTTATGTATCACACACCAAAAATTATGTTATTTAGAACAATTACATGTATAATGTTTTTTTAAAAAAAAATATATAGTATTTTCTCAAACAAAATAAGATAGATAGATAATAATATATCATGCACTAATTTTTTAGCCATGATATGTAAATTCAAATTCATACTAAATTTATCTAATACATAACAATTATCAAACAATAATGTATCAATCTTAACAAATACAGTTTATACACAAACCTTAATGTTCTGTAGCCAAAGCACAATGTATCAAATTAATTGATAGGTGCATGATACATAATATCTACCAATTTACAAACTTTAATACATATATCATTATATGTATCAAGTGATCGCTACTTTTTTATGTATCATACACAAAAAAATGTTATCTAGAATAATTATATGTATCATGTTTTTTTTTTATAACATATAATTTTTTTTCAAACAAAATAATATACATAAATAGTAATAAATCATGCACTAGTTTTTCAGCCATGATACGTCAATTTAAATTTATACTACATATATCTAATACATAGCAATAACCACACAAATATGTATCCATACGAAGGTATGTATCTCTTTAACCTTTTTATATGTTGTTTTAATGTGTAACGGATACACATGAATAATTTCATAGCACCAATACGGACTGCTCAGGACTATTACCTGAAGGAAATTTGCAAAACAAAGATATCATATTATTTTAACCAACCCAATTGTCCAACAAGTAGGCAAAATCAAGTGATGTTGCCTCTCCCACTGCAAAATTCACACCTTGCTTGAATTTTAAAATATTTCTTTCACATTTTCCTTTCAAATATTGTGTCACTAATATATGAGAAATTTGATATCTTTGCACAAGCGTTTAAGAGGAGCCCGGAGACTATAACACGAGAGACAATTAATAATGAACAAAAATTAATTGATTCATCCATTGACCAAAGTATTAATTAAACAAATTTATAGATACGCATCCAATAAAATCAGCTATTGTTTCGACTTTTTTCAATCTATTACGATTTGGGTGAGAATTAAAGAAAATTTGAAATTTTTGAAAATAGGCGGATTCGGAATAGAACTGAGAGAAGAAAAATAAATTTTGTATTGAATCTGGGGATTTGAAAGAGATTTGAGAGAAGAAAATTTGAATTTTGATTTGATTGAATCTTTTAAGATTTGAGAGAGATTGAATTTAACTAAATTAGCGTGATTTGGGAAACTCACATTAATTTTATATTCTCTTTCCTTTAAAAGTGTAACTGATTTTGTTTTTATGTATTATATTTAATGTATCCGTGTTCTTCCCTATGTATCTGGATAGCAATAATTTTGTGGAATTTTTGTTAATTGAAAAAGAATAGGGATAGAATATAATTTAGATTCTTACACTATGTGATTTATGTAAATTATACAAAAATATATGATGACTTCCTCTTGAGAATTAATATTCAAAGTCAAAAATTAAATTGTACTTTATTTTTTTCATTAATGATTTAATTATTAAATGAAATTTTACTTTCAGTTCAAAGTCCCTTAGACCATCTCCAATTCAACACAAAATTCTTTATTTAAATTTTTGTATTTTAGTTATTTTTTATGTAGTGTTTTTATAATATTAAGTTTAGATATAAAAGTTAATTTTTTTATGAATTAATTTTTCTAAATATGACTTCTTTTTAAAATTAAATTATGTTAACTTTACTATAAAATATAATTAGATATAACTACCATAAACCTTCACAAAATTTTTGATTTTAACAATTTTTAGCTCGACATAAAAAAAAAATAAAGAACAAAGAAACTCATTTTGAACTACTCAATGCATTAATAAAACATTTATAGAAGAATCTTAATAATTTTAAAAATTAAATATTTATATAAAATTTAAAATAATTTTTTTCATTGAAGCAACAGTTATTTAATTAAAAATATATTTTTACTTTGATATTTTATTGTTTATGCCCATCTCAATTTTCAAACTAGGTAGATTAGCTAATAAATATAGTAGCATTGTGGTCGTGCATACATCTCATCGAACGACGCAGTCATTCTGCAAATAAACAGAGAGTAAAACAGTAAGAAATAGAAGAACACAGTGAGTTGTCAAGTTCACTTACATTTCACTGTCACACTTCCCAAGCTTTCAATTCCAGCTCAGATATTACTATTATTATTGATTTGATCATGCAAAGCTACAGCTAAAAATAATTCTCTGGATATTTCAGGACACCATATAGATAAGAGAGTATCGTCTTATTTTTATTTTTAGTCCGTTTATAAACACGTCATCTTATTATAAATTGAATTAATTTAATTTTAAAATTTTATATTAATTATTTAATAAATTGTTTTTAATCTAAAAAGCATTTATAAATTATTTTAAATTATAAATTTCTAAAGTTTTTTTTCTTCTTAGACATCGTGTGAAGTCAAATATTACTAAATAAAATGAAACCGAAGAAATACTATTTTTGATCAATTTGGTGCTTCAAAACACTCTTTCTCTACATTGTAAATCCTTTTTGTATATTTAAATATCTTGAAAATCAATTATTATAATTTGCAATAATTTTTTTGCCTATGTTTCAAAAGGAATATTATTTTATTCCTTTGTCCAGAGGCGGCACAACATAATTCGAGGTTTAAAATAAAATTTTTGTTAGTATAAATTTTATCTGTATTTTTTTTTTTTTAAATTTCTAGATATAAATTATATTTTTAATATCTTTATATTAATGATTTTTCAAATACTTTTTTTATTGAGACAATTATTATATGAATTATTAACATAAATTCTATATGTCAAAAGTTAATAAATTTTAAAGATAAGAGTTGGAATCATAAAATCCGATTTAAAAAGTTGAAAACTCGGTATATCTACTTTAATATAAAAATTAACAAAAAAGTAAAATTTATAATGCATTTCGTTCAACACTTTTCGATTACTAATTGATGGAGTATTACTCTAATTATCAAAAATTTGATGAAATAAAATGCAAAAGGAGCTAAAAAAGATAAATAATATGAGTGTTAGCGAAGAAAATGCAAGAATTTAAAATAATATTTCTTCGTTTTCTTTTATTTTATTGAGATTAAGATACGTAACTTTTTATTTATAAAAATTTGAGGCCCAGTGCCTTAAATTTTGAAGGCAAGAGCCGGCCCTGCCTTTGTCATATTGTTATGAAATAATATATTGTGATATATATTTCATATAATTTTAATATATATTGATTTTTTTTAAATATAACTTTGAAAATTAATAAAATTAATAATCTCATAACAATATAACAACTAATATGGAACAGAAAAAAATTAGTATAGAACAAAGCAATTCTAGTGTTTACATCGATACACAACTTGGTAGGGTAACAATTAAGGGTTCATTTGATTGGAAACTAGTTATTTTAGGATTAATTATTATGGGGTTAGTTATCTGTAATAACTTATCACACTCTATATATAGGATAACGTATTTTATCACTATGATATAAATGGTGGGATAATTATCCTAAACATGTCCATCAAACAAGAGATCAAACTTTCATCTCAAAATTATTTTTTTAATCTTTGAATTATATATTTTTATCTCTTACACAAAACGACTCATGTGTATAGTTTAGGTAGAAACATTTGAATTAAGAAAATTAAACGAGTTATTTTTACTATGGGTTTTTATAAGTCATGGTAGTTAAACTGTGTAAAAGTAGAAATTTAAACTTGTGTAAAATTGAACAAATAAACATATTTCCTACATGACATGCTACATAACATGCTATAAGACAATTTGTATTTTACGTGGATTCCTATATGATTATTATTTCAAGTAGAGCGTATATGTCTACTGGTTCAATTTTATATAAGCGTAGTTAAATGATTTTATACACTCAAAACTAAAGATATCAATACTAGCTAAAATCAGATTAAATACTTCTATTGCCTCTCTCCCTATCGATTGACTTACTTTCCTTTTTAATCGGTCCCAAAAAAAATAACACATTTATATATACAGTAACAATTTTTACTATAAAATATCAATTTTATCCTTAATAATGAAATCATTTACAATCATACAATATTTATATCATTCAGTTTGAACCACAAATTTTAAAATATTCGTTTATTTCTTAAATTTTGTGTCGAGTCAAATTATCTCAAGATATGCATTATATACCAATTTTCTTAGATTTTATCTTTTCTCCAGAAAAGAAAAACCAAACAATACTTACCAAAAAAAGTAGACTAGTTTGCTAAGAAAGAGTCAGAAAAAGCAGCACATAGTTTATCAAAAATGAATATGCAGATGAGAGATAATCAAAAGGTTTATGATCCATACACAGCAGAATGTATGTCTAATTTATGTTCCATAAAATCTTCAAACCACGATACCCTCCACTACAATTTACACGATTTTAATATATGTACTGATATAAAATCTATCTATACCATGTGCATACCAAATGCAAATTACAGCTCATAGAATTTCATTATTGTTGGTAGACACCAGAAAAACTAAGACTTAACTATCGATGATCACTAACAACTGTCTAATATAATTTCATAAGTGTAATCTGAGAAGAGTGAGCGTATATGTCAATCTTACACTTACTTTGTGCAAGGTAACCTAACTTTTTCAATAATCGTTTCAACTCTTTCATCACTTGTGACGTTAACTCATCTTCTCAAGAAATATCCTCTGCTCAAGAAAAGTATTTTCGATAAATCCAAAAGTAAAAGTTATGATAATTTTTTCGGAAGGAATGAAAAAAATAGAGCAAGATCAATCCAATAAAAAAAATTCAAAGTAGAAGAGGGAGCAGAATTGATAAATACAAAAATAAGAAGGAATACTATATTGTATGTGTATCTATATGGTATCATTCACATTATATATAACTAATTCAAAGATCAGATCATAAGGATTTCTGTTCTCGAAAGAACCACCTAAAAATGCACTATTTGTATGGATCTAAAACAAGTTTTCATTAGATATTTTTTCAAAGTTAAAGTAACATAGCTTAATTCTATACTCCCTCTATTCCATATTAGACGAGCATAGTATCGTATTAAAAGTATTTAACTTATATAACTATAACACTTACTAAATCAAAATAGAATTGATTTATTTTTTTCTCATCTCCCCCTACTTTAATGATTTCATCTCTAGCTATAAAATAGAAAGTGTTCGTCTAATATAGGACGGTGAAAGTATATGAAATATGTATGGTATTGTTGTGGATAGATGAATTTAGAAACCCTAAAAGGTCAAAAGAAAATTGCATGAAAGCAAAATCAAGTATAGATCCAGAAGGTTTTTGTCATTATATTTGAGGGACCTTTAATGAGTGGTGAATGATGAAATCTAGTAGAAAACAGAGACAAACAAATAACACAGCCATGATAACTAGGGTTGAATTTAACATCTAAAAAAAAAACAAAAAGAGAAAATTATCAGAGACAGTAATAATGAAAATCACAGCTAATTCTGATTTCTGCCCCAAATTAGCCTAAAAGGGGTCAAAATATCATTATTGTTCCAACATTCCTGTCGGATTTTGCATGCCAATTAAATCCCCCAAAAACTGAAAAGAAAAACAAAACAAATACACATGCACTTTTACACAAATTCAAAGAAAAGAAATAATCTCACCAGAGACAGAGAGAGAATTACGGTATGTAATTTTTGTTTCCAAATTGGGGGGAATGAAGCCTGGTCCGAAGACACTATCTCATCATCATCGTAATCACATATATTTTACACTAGATTGAATATATAAAATTGGATTGGTTCGATCTATAATGATCGAGAAGAGAGATAATGACTTCGAGCCAGACAACATTCCCCTCAAATCTGGAAGCTACTCCTTCTGATCCATCTATTGATTCAGCAATTATAATTTACTGAAATATTGATTTGGAAATTGAAATAGGATGAGTTGTTAAAAATAAAAAGTTTGTTAGTGGAGTAGATGAAAACAGCATGATGATTATTACAATGATGATTTCATTCTGATAAATGGTGCTTTTGAATGTGTTATTGTGGGGGTGGGGGTGGGGGTGGGGGGTGGGGTGAAAGGCAGGGGATAGGTGTAGACCTTAAGACAGAGTATATAGGGGCCTGCTTCTCCTTTTTATACGGTGGAGTATTTATCCCCCAACGCCTTGTCCCCTCTATCACAAAACATACTTTATACCATTTATTAAGTCATCATGACTACTCCAAACAAAGTAAATTGTATTAGACAAGTTCGATTAAATAAGCACGATTAAAAGTGTGTTGGATCGGAAGGAGAAATTAATTTATATTTTATATAGAGATATTATCTGCTTCTGCTACACCAGCTTAATCATCCTTAGAGATAATAAGGATTTTTATACCATTTATATTATTTAACTTGTGAGAGCGTAGATAAATGGCACATTGATTGGGGATTGAAGTGATACTCGGCTTGGACAATCTTTCTCTTATCTTTCGATGGTGAGTTAGACTCAAATGTCATACATTTACTTCGTTCTCAAACTCATGATGAGAATTGCTTAAATACAGATAAGCAACCTGTCAATTTATTTTCAATCAATGTGAAACTTTTTTACGTACTTTAACGTATCTTATTGCTATTTATGATAGACCTAATGATAAATATTTTTAAATTATGTCGCTATTGGACTGCATACAAGCTTAAAACTCTTCAAAAATTGGCGAGCTACCATGGTGTATTCTTTTTTGCTTTTTTAAAATTGCTTACAATTACTCCATCTATCTCTAATCATTAGTCTTACTTTCTATTTTAACTGATTTAGAGATTGTTAGGTTATTAGCATTTTAATATTAATATTTAACTTATTAAATTGTTTTATTTTGGAGTTATAAGAATGATCATTGGTAGGCACTTGTGTTTTAAACTAACAATTTAATCATGCTCTTCATCTTTGACTTGGTAGTCATGTAATGCCATTATTTTTTGCTTTATTGGTCGAATTCATTGTAGAGATAAAAACATTGTAATAAACATTGGAATGGATAACTTCTACATCATTTATTAGCATTGGTTGTCCATCACTTTATTTCATTCTTAATTCCTCCATTACTCTTCGTAATCTATGTAACTTATGTAACTCCTATTTTAACCTATTTAACCTATGAAACTCCTAAGGTCATTATCTTCACTATTTACTTCCTCTATTATCTTCCTATTCATTGCTAGGAAGACTTCTTGTAGTATAAATAGTGATAGTCTTGATTTGGTTTGAGACACATAAAAAAAATACAAGAGAAAACAAAGAGTGAAATAGTTAGTCTAAAAGAGAGTTTTTATTAGTTGAAGGGAAGTGTTCTTTTTTGTGGAGCTTTGGACTCAACTCTTGTCCAGAGTTGTTGAGTTATACTTTGTGAAGGTTGTTGTATCCTGAAGGGGACAAGTCAAAGAGGACTACTGCTGGACCGGTGAAAACATTTATTGCAGTGGGCTTGAATCTCCTTAAAGAGAGCGAGATATCCGCGCCTCAGCCTGAAGAGATTAATTTCTTCATTTTATTTTCAATTGTAATCTTGCAATTTTATTATCTTGTAAGTTTTTCACTAACAGAGATTATGTACATAATTTTCCTACAAATATTTAATTGTATTACTTTACCAATTTTAGTCCACATTAAGTGATTTGTTGAGATATGAGTTATGATACATTTGTTAAAGAAAATATTTAAAGATGTAAATCAAAGGCAACTTTTTCTCAATCATCTTTTAATTGATTATTTCCAATTTACTCACCTAGAAAATAAAATAATCAAGAAATTCATTGAAGGAGGACAAATATATCAACATTTAAGTTTAAAAATATTTCAACAATTCTACCTATGAACTACCGTGACAATGAACAAAAGGGAGTATTATTTTATCATCAAAGAAAATTTAGAATTCATATTTTGTAAGAAGTGGAGTAGTTGCTATTTGCTTAATAAGGTGGATATGAAAAGTATTGGTGTCCTTTTACAACATAAAGTAGAATGAAAAAGATGTACCATGGAATCTTGGAAGTATGATACCAGTCCAAAAACAATACATCTATACCTTCTCCACATTCCATTGTCTCCTTTTCATCATTACATTTTTTTTTTTAGATACTTTACTTTTTAGATAAACTTATGAATATCATTTTTTAACCTCAATTTTGTGTCACTCTTTAGGTTTACTTGTTATTGTAAAAATTTAATCAGGTTATAATGTATGCGAAACAACGGATCAGAAATTTAAAAAAAAATATCCATTCCCTTATTTGTATTTATCTTGTAAAATTGGTCAATTTGATTCATATGTGAAGTTTATCATATCATAACGTAAATAAGTGAAGTCTAATTTTATAAACTCCCTATTTTCCATGAAAGATAATTTACTTCCTTCCCTACATTACTTTGTCTTTACAAATCATTTGACTTGATCACACAATGCTGTCCTTTGCTTTCAGTCAAAGTCTTGTGAACAGAGTATTCCTTACGTCCAAAACTTTATTATATGATTTCATAACATTTTTCCATGCAAATTACAGTGTTGTATATATATATATATATATAATATATACTTTGCTATTTTTTAGTTTTACGTCTTTACACGTGAATTAGGTCAAATTATGTCTATAAAAGTAAAAAACAGAAATGATAGGACAGTTTCGCACTAGCAAATAACTCGTTGCTTTGTACTATCTCCGTCCCATATTATAAATTACCCCTATGTAAAAATAGTTGGACTACAATATATGTCATTTTATAAAATTCATACATAAAATATTATATTTTGTCTATTTTACCCTTATTGATTGATTAATTAATCTTGAAAATATATTTACTTTGACTATCCTTGGAAATCTATAACTAATTAAATTAGGGCATATGGTTAAAATAACCTTAATGTTGTTAATACAAGTGTAAATGAAAAAGGTGACTTATAATATGGAACGGAGGAAGTAACTTTAAAGACTGATAATTGAGTCAAGATTCTTTGCATTCATACTAGGGTAGTCACGGGACTAATTGTCCCTTTGAAAAATTGTCTTTCGAGCAACGACATATCGAGTCTAAATGTGGGTGTACTATATGAACTTATGTTACATGTAGATATGAAATTCATCTAAAACGTTATATATAACTTATTTTTAAAAATTTGATAATTTAATTAAAAATCTGTTATTTCTACTTGATCCGCCTTAGGAGATGGCGTAAAAAGGTGAATCCAACAATGTGAGGGCTTATGTCATAAGCTTGACCCAAGGATGACTTTGTGATACATATAGACCAACCCTTTAGGCTTTTTCTATATTGACGCGGTTTTAAGTCATTGGAGTTGGTGAGAATTGAGAAAAAAGGGTGCAATCCGCCAATTGCCCCTTTTTTCCTTTTCAACTTTTTGTCTCTTTCATATTTCGACATTAACATCTTTCTTACTACAAAATCGTTGGAAATAACAAAAATTCTACGTGTGAACTTTAAAAAATATACTAATTAATTCGTCTAAATTTATGTTCAAATTGACTAAATCGTTAATATTCATTGCGTATTTTCTTCCATAGTTATTTGCTCTATTGTTTTAACATAACATGATTTTTTACGTTGGATATGTCTCATAAGAAAATTATTCATTTTTTGAGTAAAACTACATATATTAAAATAAGGGTAATTTTTAATTCGATTGAATAGTTTGATCAAGAAAGAAGTGACTCTTTGATGATGTAAAACTACATATATTAAAATAAGGGTAATTTTTTGGGGAACAAATGTTAGTCCTTCTTGATTATGTTATGGAGACATCTCAGTAACCAAAAGGCCACAATTCAAAACTTGATGTTACTTACTCGAATCAAATGACATCTTATTCAATGTGGTCCTTATAATTTTTTTTAAAAAAAAATCTTCAAATTAATTGAATTAGAAATAATGCGTTGTTTATTTCTATGGCCAGTTACCTTTACAAATTTAATGAATCATAAAATGATTAACCATTTGATTACCAGGGCTGTTATAAATTGGTGTTGTTACTTCATATTTGAACGTAAATATACATCTAATAATAGTCTAAACATCTCATAATTTTTATATAACGAATAAAAATATGAACTTTCATTTAATTAATGATAAGATTTTCTTACAAGGATCATAATAAGATTTATTAACAAGGGAATAACTAGAGGATCAAAATTTGAAAGTTCATTTATCTCAAATAAGCAGTATAATATTCTGATAGAGGAACTTTCACATATAACCATTCAAAATAGTCTAATTACTCTACATAGCTATAATTTGATAATTACAATTCGTAGCTACATGTTATAGGGATGAGAGAGGCGTGTGAGACTGGGAGAGATAGGAAAGAGGCGAGCGAGAAAGAGCAAAGAGTTGGAAAGAAGTGAAATGTATACGTATATAATGGTATATCATACATGTGTATTTGTATATATGACAAGAAAGATTGGGAGTGGGAGGAGAGAGGCGATCGATATTGGGAGAGGGAGGAGAGAGCAAATGAGATTGAGAGAAGGTAGAGAGTGAGAGAGGGGTGAGTTTTAAATGTATATGAGTTAGATAATTGTATATTATACATATGCATTTGTATATATGGCAAGATTGGGAGAGGTAGGAGAAAGGCAAGCGAGATTGGGAGAGGGAGGAGAGAGGTGAGAGAGAGAGGGAGAGAGTGGGAGAGAATTGAATTGTATATGTATATTAGTTATATAATTGTATATTATACATATGTATTTGTATATTTTGGTGAATTATACATATACAAACTTCACTACTTATACAAACTCGAAGTCAGTCCACATGATTAATGTATAAAGTTAGTCGTGAGTGATAATTATAGAAAATTGTATCTAGGATGAGTAATTAAGTAATATACGTTTACTTAACCGCGTAATTTTCCATTCGATATTCGATATGTAATCTAATTGGGCCAGAAACACCCAATTATCTATATATTGGGCCGTTTGTCGCTTGGGTGCATTTTTAGTTTTGGGCCCAGGATTGTTTCTCCAAATCATGTAATGTAGTAATGGGCCCAACCCTTCTTATGCATGGGCATGTGCCATTTCATATATAGGATATTACTCCATTAAAGAAGAAGAAATAAATTAACAAAGTTTTAATGAATAGGTGATATGTATTGGATTTGGTAATTATATAAAAAATAGAAGAAAAACAAAATAAATACATATTGTCTAAGATCTTCTCATATTCACTTCACAAGCCTATCAATATTTCAAAGTTTCCTTCTTTCTTTTTTAATTCAAACAAAAGCAAAGAGTCATCACTCTTGTTGATATCCATTTCACAAATGTATCATTATCACTATTTAAAAGCTTTTTTAGTATAAAAATTAAATTTAATATACATCATAGAGATATATTTGAAAAAGAGTAATAAAAGAAAGTAGAAGGGAATACTATAATACATGTGTCATTAAAAAATAGAAGAAAAAAATCAATACATAATTATCTAATTTTTTGTCAATCTCCACTTCACAAGCCTATCAATATTTAAAAGTTTTCTTCTTTCTTCAGTTTCAAGCTAAATAAAAACATGAATATAGTACTACACTAGAAATTAAGGATGACTTTGAAAAAAAACTCATGAAATAATGAAATATTTATATAATAGTAGAGGAATATCATTAGGTATCTTAACTTTTAATAAAGAAGATATATTATGGTGGGAGATGGTTATGTATATGAAAATTTGAAAATCATGTTAAAAGTCGTGAATATATGCAGATTATATCTAATAAAGAAGATATATTAATATAATAATATTATAATGAAAGATGAAAAGTTGAGTAATTGAATATAAAGACTTTTGAGTTATTAAAATAAAATAAATAATTAAATGAAGAAAAATGGTCAAAAAAGGAAGAAAAGAGTTAAATATGAATGGAGCTCATGGAGAGGTATCACATCACCATGTCTCTGTTTTTGCTTTATATAATGATATCAATATAGATATTTAATATCTGTTTGGATTGATATATTTTAGGTGTTTTTAAATCAAAATAAAGTTTAAGATATTTTGAAGTGTTTGAGTAAAGTTAAAAAATGCTTATAAATCAAAATCTGATATCAAATAGAAGTAACTAATACAAAGTCAAAATCAACGGAAAAAATAAATATTGCAGGCATGTAGCATCTGTAAAATTTATTTTATACGGTATGGTACCTGCTTTTTAAAATAATTTTGTATTATTTAACTACAGTTAATTATAGTATTAAAGAGCTAAATATGGCAGATTTCTTGTTAAAATAATGCTCACTGAAAATGTTAACTTACCAATCTAGTTAAATCCGTTATTTTATTTTGAGAGTGGATGGGTGTGATACAAGAAAAACGTGCGTGTTTTTTTTTCTTTTAATATTTTTCATCTGTGAAATTTATGTTTAGTTGATATTAAAATAAATAAACTATTTTGTAATTTTTTTTAGTGATAAATCTCGTTAAGTGTTTTTGGAAGAAAAAATTCTAAGTTGATTGATTTTATGATACAAAATCAAATTCGATGACTTCATAACATAAATTTTCATAGTTAAATAATTTTTAAGATATTAACTCGAAATATAATATATCACACAAATGATTTTGTTATGTTTAGATGTTAGTTTACAAAAGGAGAAGTAGATGTCAAGTATTGGAATGATGGTTATTGAAAAATGTTGATCTAGGTCGAACTCATAAACATATTTCTGAACTTGTCGGGGTTTTCCTCAGATATTTTAACTATGTCATTTTCCTATTAAATCATTAAACCATCCATAATTTGTCCTTTTAAACATTGTTGACTGATTTTGATCGACTTTTCTATTGTAAATGCCTTCAATGGTGTTTGTATTGTAATGCTTTTGATTGAAGGAATGAAGACAAATTATGTGGTAGTCTCCTTTGTTTTATTAATGTGTTCAAATGACTTAAAGTAAGAACATAATTATTCTCGATCATTTTCAATATTAGTTGTACTCATGAATTCTAGAACAATATATATCTTCTATCAATATCCCTCACAAAATCTGATTGCACATCAACCAACGGTGTTTAAATAGAACAAATTATGGGTTGGTTCAAAGATTCAATAGGAAAATAGATATCTTCTATCAATATCCCTCACAAAATCTGATTCCACATCAATCAACGGTGTTTAAATAGAACAAATTATGGGTTGGTTCAAAGATTCAATAGGAAAATAGCACAGTTGAGACCTGAGGGGAAAAATCTGACAAGTTTAGGGATCTGTTTATTATTTTCCCGTTGATCTACGTCAAGTCTTTGGCTCCCCAATTCACTTTGTTAAAATATCATAACTGTCGGAGCAACAACAAAATCTACGGTTATGGAAAACAATATGGAAAGGACTAATCAAAGATCAATGGCGAAGATAAGATTTTTGACAAGGGATTTAAAATTTATAGAATTAGACTCACGAAGTAGTCGAAAGAGTTCGACATCTACTATATATACATAATTTTTTTTTTAATCATATATAAATAATATAATTTTCCGTCATAAGGGGTTCGGATGAACAAACTTAGTACAAGGTGGCTCCACCTCTGTCAGAGAAGCAAGTCTTATCAAATGTGAAAAATGATACATTACTCAAAATAAATGTAGTTTTTATTGGGTATAAATTGTCTTGAGTTTCTTACGCTAAATAATTTTTTTTTTTAGAAAAAAGTTCTAAGATTTGACTTCATCTTTTGAAAGATGTAGGACTTTATATTGTTGCATCTAACTTAATCATTATGTAGTCCTGCAATTTTGAGGGTTTTGGTTGTGGGGAGAATTTGTGAACCTCCTTGTATTTCGAGCGAATTGATTTAAGTTATTTCTCTCTATATTTTGTGTTGTCATATTAATAAGGGATTGCTCACTACTAGAAAACATGCCTGTAGCAACAATTAAATATGTGTTGCAATAGATACTCATTCGCAATGGTTATAACCTTTGCAATAGAAAACTAGATCTAATTAAACACTTTGAGAATTAAATCATTGCATTAGTACTACAACCGTTGCCATAGTATCTTTATATTGCAACGGTTAGTACAAACTACCACCTTAGGTACTCTATGGCAACAGTTCCGCCAGTTATTTTCCCTCTATTATTTTCCTCCACTTATTTCGCTACACTCGCCAAAAGAGTTCTTTTTAAAATTAATTGAAAAATTAAAAAAAAAAGGCTCATTTTTAATTCAAACGGTTGATCTCTAGTATTCAATCTCAGCCTTACATCTATTTAAAAATCATGAATATAGATCAAAATAATTGATTTACCTATTTTAATCTACCAAGATCAAAACCTTAAAAAGAATTCCACTCCCCAGCCTCCACCGTAGCAGCGGTGCTCGCTATCTCTTCTCCTACCCTCCTCATTACTGCTTCCCTATTCTTCCCCAGCGAGAAACAATAGCCAGAAGCTCCAGCGAGCAGGCTCCATCGACGGAAACAACAAGCTCAAGCCAGCGAGCTCAAGGCAGCGTCACCTCTTTCTCTCTTCCGGCAAAGACGAGAGGACAACAACACCGGCAGTCGGCGATATCCCTAGCGCCTCCCTCCATTCTTTTCTCTTTTCCAGCAGCTCCAGCGATGACCAATAGTAGCACGGAGATGGCCAGCGTCAGGTCTTCTCTTTTTCATTCTCCGATCAGCGAGCTACGAGGAAGCAATTCCGACGCAGCCACCTTGTCCTCCAGAGATACAATTTCTATCAGACATGACTATCGATATTTCTATCCTAATTTTGGCCGAGTTTAATTTGGTAGTCAAAGTTTTGCAGTTTAAACTATTTTGGAAGTAGAATGGAAAATTCCCTTTTTAGCAAGTATATTTTTTTTTTCAAATATATTTTCTTTCATGGTCTTTTTTGTTTGTTTGTGGTGGTTTAGATTTGAAGAAAGTTTCATCACTGATTAAAGGTGGAGCATATACAAGTGAAGTGCAGAAGATATACAGGCCTATGAGATTGATCATAAAACTCAAGAGCAAACCAAAGGCTTCAGAACTTTCTACTTTTTGGCCTAATTTTTTGAACTTGAATGAAAGCCAATTCTTGAACATTCGAGAATTATTTTTATGTTTAGGCTTAATTTTTGTGAACATCAATGTATTTTAACTCTTGAATTGTAAATCAAGATCATGTGTATTTATCTTTAATATATGGATGCTACTAGTTGAAGTACATATTGGTTTAATAATTTCAATCATTATATTATAGTTTACCATTTAGAAAGCCTATTGCAATAGTTTAATAACATTGTTGCAATAGTTTAGAAGAACTGTTGTAATAGAGTAGATTGAGTTGTATAATAAAGTTGTTGTTATAGGTCTTTTACAACGGTTCGCAACTGATGCACCAATCATAGAAAAATGTCGTTCTAAACTAAAGAATTATTGTTGCTATAGATAGTGCATTGCAATAGTTTACAATTGTTGCTATAAAACCGTTACTATAGACATATCGCAACAGACTTATATGCAACATGCAGATACTTGTCTCGCATATCCGTCTCTGTCTCCCAAGTAGCTTCCTCAACTGAACGATGCTTCCATTAAAATTTCACGGACTTAATCTCTTTGTTCCTCAACCTCCAAACATCATAATCATGAATAACAATTGGTTCCTCCTAAAATTGTAAGGCCCTTTTCTAGCACTATTGAGTCCCACTTAACGATATATTCACCATCATTGTGATACTTCTTCAACATAGACACATGAAATACAGGATGTACACAAGACAAATTTAGAGGTAGCGCCAATCTATACGCCACCGGCGCTACACGTTTAAGAATATTTAAGCGATGAATATAACGAGGAGTCAACTTACCGTTGCCATAATGCAATTGCAACACTTTTTGAATCTATGACAATGATTATTCTTGTCTTGCAATAGACCTATTTTCTAGTAGTGGCTCATCTTTTTCGTGGATATATGTCGGTTGACCAAATCACATTAACTCTTTGTCTTTTCGTAAAATTTATCGTTTATCTTCTTACTTGTGATATTTCGAAATTTATTTTGCTAGCTTTCACATGACACGTAATTATTCTCGATCCTAACAATTTTATTGACAATACAAATTACTTATGAATTTCTTTAAAGAAGTCGATGTTGTACATATTCCTAGATCTAGGAATATGTTAGTACACAATTTAACAAAGTTTTTTTTTATTTCATTATTACTATAAAGTTACTTGATCTTTTAGTACAAGAAAGAACCTTTCAATAGGTTGAGTAGTCAAGAAGTTGCCCAAATAGGGTTTGAAATTGGGATAGTTATCCTAATACAACCCCACATTCACTATCCTTTTTCCACGCTTAGTGAAACATCACACACTATGGACCACCCCATTTAATCTTACTACAATTCTCCACACGAAACTCATGCTCCAACATCCTTCCAATTAACCAATACCACCTCCTATGGACCTTGAGTGTTCAAAGAAAACCATCAAATCGATAATCGAAAGACGTTAAAAAGAAGATCAAAAAATCATATTAAATCAACAATCAAACCAAGGTGTTTCCAAAGAAAATTTAAAAATTATATTAAATCGACAATCAAATCGAATTATATAAAACACAACAAAAAGTTAGTCATTTAGGTATGTGTTTCGACATTAATTCACTCTAGTTTATAGAAGCATTCTTTCCAAAAGTTTTAACATGTGTCTCTCCAATAAAAATGAGTAGTAGAAACCTATTAATTAGGCAATGTCATGCTATAATTGAAAAGGATAGTCTAATCATGGTCGTTTAGGACAAATTTGGGTGTCATTTTCAGGGAGTTGGTACTTGATATAAGGTGCAATGCACCAACAAAGTTTGTAAAGTAGGCAGAGTTCTATTGATCCCGACAAGCATAAAACTCAAGCCTGCCGTCGAAGTTGTTTGTCGGTGAAATGAATAGAATCTCTTTATTATTATTTAGATTTTGAATTTGAAAATACAAGAAATTTTGATTGAAAGTATTAAAGGATTATCCCTTAATTAATGATTTGTTTTAAATATTTATTACTCTTTTTGTCCAGAAATGTTTGTCATATTGCGCTTATCAAAAGTCAATTTAACTAATTTTCAAAGATAAATTAGATCACATTAATTCGATTTTTTAAAAAAAAAATAAATATTCTAAAACTATATGAAAAATACTATAAATTACAACTTTTTCATATAACTATGATGAAAAAATACATCTTAAAACATTAGTCAAAGTTTTTATAGTTTTACTCTTAGAAACCATTACAAACAATACAGACGGAGGGAACAGTATGTTTCAAGGACGCACAAATTAAGATAACTGAATGATTACAAGATGTATAATGATACCGAACAAGCTCATATGCCGAGGCTAATACATTTGTTAGCTTGATTTGAATTCAATCTTCAACTGTCACCATCTAATTCATTCAATAATCGAGTTCGGGTTTTGACCTACCCAACTTCCTCTTTAGTTGCCTAACAAAATGTGAATTCACATTAATCACAATCCTAAAATGAATATTGAACAACACATAAAAATAGGACAAAAGTACCAAATGCAGAATCTGTTTTAGTTTGCCCTGAAAATTTATCTCTCTAATCCTAATGGTTTCTAGAAAGTTCTCTTTATAGGTTCATTAGTACACAAATAATTCAAAAGTCACTCAAAAAGTCTAAAAAAAAGACTTGTGAAGTCCCCACCAAAGAAACATGCACATACACCATAGACCATAGTAGCGATGAGTGATGACTTATGAGGTATCCTTTTCTATCTTTTTTAATTTATTTATTAGTATTTTCTTTCTCTTATTGAATCTCAAAGAACTTAATGAAACAAGAGTTAAAAGGATAAAAAGGCTGAGTCATCATATAAATTTAGTGTCAAATTTTATTAGATATTTCAAATACAAGTTAATTATTTTAAATTAAACACTTGTAATATAGATTTGTTATATTATTTTTGATTTTTTTTTAAATGATCAACAGAATATTTAGCAAATACTAATTCATCCTTATTAAGAGATAATCAAATTTGACAGAAGCATAGATAAAAACCAGATATATATTATAATAAAATTCGTTCTCGTAAATTTTTTCTTTGAAATACATAATTTTTAAATTTTAGACTTGTCACAATTTTTCCATTATCTTACGCATAATACAAAAATTTAAAACAAAAATCCATCAGGCACGATTATAACTAGTAATGAATAGCAACTTCACCTACCACAAGAGGGTAGCTTCTTCCTCACTAAATTAATAATTCTAAAGCTTATCAACAATTATGACAAGATTATTGAGAATGACAAAAATTTCAACATTTACGGCTACAAAAAGATACAATAAAGAAAATATACCATAAAACATATGACACCTGTATATAGTATAGGAGACACTTCATCAAATCTAATAAGAACAAGTAACTACACCAAAAATCAAACATAACAATTAAGTAAAAGAGGGTAACAATCATGCTTGGTCAATAAAATAGATATTAAATCAAAATGATGAATAATTTCTTATGATTTATTCGAATTGATAAAAGAATTATCTGATATTTGTGTCGATAAAAATTATTGAATAACACAATTATTTCGAAAAATGATTAAAGAGGACCACTTTAAGAAATCAAAAGCATACGTGGTGTGCTTAAAATCAGAAGAATTGGGAATATTGCGTCAAAGCTAAAGTCCTAAAATTGGCTATTTCTTCCTCCATATGATTATTAAATAATAATACAAGAATCAAAAAGCTATAATTTTTTTTTGTAGTTATTAGGCGACCATATATATCCATTAATCTTACTGTCGTTATGTACAGTTTAGGACATCTAAACTATTTTACTTTCAAAATATATGTATATGGCATTAAAAACAGGATCAAAATTTCCATTTTTGTGGGTAGAGATCACATTTAAAATTCAGAATTGTCATGGTTCCCCTAATCCAGCTGATATATTGACGTAATACGAAAAAAAAACATTTTACTTTATTTTGCATCGATAATTATCGCATAAAGTCACTTAAAATTATTGTCATTTCACCACAACATTAATCTTAAAGAATGACAAAAAATCTCACATTGGTGGTTAATGAGATGGAGTGGACTTCTTATAAAACTTGAACAATCCTCCTTTCTTTGAACTAGCTTTTGAACCGTGAATTATGCCTAAAACCTAATCTAACAATCACTTACTTAGTCGTAATTCATATCTTAATTAGAGACTTAAATCAAGAAATTCTTTCTATATACTCAGCGTAATTTAGTTGAATGACTTTTGTGTTACAAATCAAAGTATAATTACTTTATGAGATTAAATTGATAATTGAGTCATCATATGACGCATATTAACTTATTTTACTGCAAATTCATAAAGTTAATATCCTGGATCTTCTTCGATACATATTCACAGTATTAGCAACAAAAAAGCACTGCACATATGGAAGGTATGAATAAAATTAAAAAGATATCAGAAATATCCAAAAGAAATAAGTTGGAAAAAGATACACGACTTGTTAGACAATTGGCTTGAATGAACCAGCAAACCACAAGTCCCCATCAAAATGAAAGCAACCACAATTATATACTTTTGTTATTATATAACAGTTAAAGACACATATTCACCAATTTTTAAAAATAATTTCTTGTCAATACAATTGAAACTTCTCTCTCAACTTGAAACAAATGGAACCACAACTTGATAATTCAGAGATTTCCAACTTCAAAAAAAAGAACAAGTGTGAAAATGCTAAAAGGTTTACTGATGAACAAGTGAAGTTACTTGAGTCCATGTTTAAGCTAGGAACAAAGATAGAGCCAAGAGAGAAGCTGAAATTAGCAAGAGAACTCGGGTTGCAACCACGCCAAGTAGCTATTTGGTTTCAGAACAAAAGGGCTAGATGGAAATCGAAGCAATTAGAACACGAATATCGCGTACTTCAATCGAAATTTGACAATTTAAATATGCAATTTGAATCATTGAAGACAGAAAAGGAGAGATTACTCATTCAGGTATGGTACTTAATTTCTTTAGCGAAGATTCTGACTTTACTGCTGTTGCGCAACTTATGGAAAGGAATCAAATTTGTTTTTTGTTTTTTTTCAAAACAGTTGGAGACATTAAATGATGAGCTAGAGAACAACAACGCTAGAGGCAGCGGAAGTCAAGATTCAAGAGAGAGTGAAATGCTGTTGCATAGAGAGTTAGAAATGAAGGATTGTTCAGGTTCGAGATTTGATCACAAGAGAGTAAATGAAGAGGATGATGAGACAAGAGAAGGAAGAGATGAATACTTCACTCCCAAAGAAGAAGCAGAGTTTTGGAACCTGGAGGAATTAGGAGATAATAATTCCTTAGAACATTGGTGTGTTGGGTTAGGTAGTATTTCCAATTCCAAGTTGTGGGACTTTTGAGACTCACAAAATTGTACATAAATTTTCATAAAGTAGTATAGTAGAATAGAAAGAAGGAATATTTATATATCTCTGTTTTTCTTGTTTCCCATTGTGAAAAAGAATCAGAATACTTCATGAAAAACAGAGGTTTCAAAACAGGGGCATTGTTTGTGAATCCTTGTTATTGTTCACAAGAAAGCTTCTTCTAGAAAAAAAAAATACATGCAACGAAAGAGGAAAAGAGAGGTAACACATTTCATAAGGCATCTTGCGTTAGCATAGGGATCGATAAAGGATCGCACTCTTAAAGGGGTGTAGTATAAGTTGTAAATACTGCAAAGTAGTGGTGGAGAAAGACTTCGTGTAGAAGCCAAGGAACGTTAATATAAATTATTTTACCTAGCGACATACACAATGTAATATTTTTTGTTGTGTGACCATAGTCAAATTGCCCATTATATAGGATCTTGAAGCTAATTTTGTGTGAATGAAAGTAGAGTTACTTATAAAGTATAAGACAACTCTAATTAAGCAGATTAGTAGTAACACCACTGGTCAACGGGACGTACCAGTACCGTTCCGGTTCGTTCTGGTTCGTCCCGTTTCGATTGTCTACGGGATGGGATAGTCTGAATCAGTATACGGAACGGGACGGAATCGTGATTTCGTACCGGTGTATCGGTACTGGTTCATCTCGGTTCTAGTCCGGTCCGGTCCGATTCCGATCCGGTTTACTTAATATATATTTTTTTTTTATATTTTATACTTTATATAATTTATATTTATATTTTATATAAATTATATTTTATATTTAAAATTTTATATTTAAAATTTTATATATTTTCTATATATTTTATAAATTATATTTTATATTTATATTTCTTAATTTTTGTTATTGTTTTATCCTTATTTCAATTTAATATTTTTAAAATTACGAATTTTATTTATTTAATATTCACAAGACACAAGTTATAAATATAACTTATAAAATAAATATTAATGAATATAAGTAATAACTTATAAAGTATAAACTTCAAAAGATTTAAATTTTGAAAACATTATTAGACTTTACTTGCAAATTTAACAACAAAAAAAATAATAAAATATCTTTAAAATAAATTTAAGTAAAAAATTATAGTATAAATTTAAAAACTATTAATTTATACTTAAAAAAAAATAAAAAAATTCGTAATCCCAAATAATATCGTTCCGTTTATTCCGTCCCGTTCCATCTCGGTCCGTTCAGGTTTATTTCGGTTCCATCCCGGTATATAGTGGAACGGGACGGAACCGATTATTCATCTCGGTAATTCCAGTCCGATTCATCCCGATACTGTCCAACATACCGGTCAACAGGTTCCGTTCCGATCCGATACCAGTTCGTTCCGGTCCGATGAACCAATTTCGGTCCAGTGACCAGTCTTACATGTAAGTACCTCTACCAATTTTCTGACGTTTTTTCACAATTGAGTAGATTTCTTGAGAAAGATTCAATAATAAGAGACAATGGGGAAAAGAAAGATAAATTCTAGTTTTGTTCCTAATTATGTTGTCTAACTAAATTAAAACTTCAACTAATTAAAATATGATATTTTGAATCTCTATACAAACGAAAGTATAACGTTAAGA
This sequence comes from Solanum corneliomulleri, assembly GCA_027704805.1. NCBI lineage: Eukaryota > Viridiplantae > Streptophyta > Magnoliopsida > Solanales > Solanaceae > Solanum > Solanum corneliomulleri. Next base: position 52,044,826 of record JAKWIY010003054.1, on the reverse strand, counting down.
CTATTTAACTAAAATTGTATGCCCAAATATGAATTAGCATTATAACAATATTTTTAACATACATACCGAGTAATTAAATAATATAACGCTTAATAGTTTATTAAATTTCTAAAGATTCACAAAAATTAGGATCAAAATATGACAAACTAATTAAAGATTAACATGATTAATCAGATATCATATCTGACTAAATTTTCACTTTATCATCAATATTAAGAGACTAAAAACACTTTTTTTAAAAAAAATAAATAAATTAAAACGTATAATAAAATTAGGAGATCATTTATGTCATCCAAAGACGGTTTGGCCGAGTGGTCTAAGGCGCCAGATTTAGGCTCTGGTCCGAAAGGGCGTGGGTTCAAATCCCACAGCCGTCAGTGTTTAATTTTTTTGCTTTACATATTTTAAATACTTTTTTATATTTTTATTTTTCCCCTAATTTTTATTTTATTAAATTTTTTAATAATTTGATCTGAAAATTTATCCAAAGGTTGTCTTCCTCACCTGGAAGCAATGGCTCTCTGCCTCTCAGCTTCAAAATCCATTGCTTTCAACATAAGATGCAGCAATTCTACAAGTGATCCTCTTCCATCTTCCTCTGTTTTCAAATCCCTCAAAATTCCCCGTTTCTGGCCATGGCATAAGGTATTTTCCGTTTCATCTCCTTTTGCTTAGCTGCACAAATTTCGAGCTAATAAAGGTTAATTGAGCTGAATTTACAGGTAAAAATGGGACCTTTGACAGTATCTCCAATGGGGTTTGGTACTTGGGCATGGGGCAATCAGCTTCTCTGGGGATATGAAGATTCCATGGACTCTGAACTTCAGCAGACTTTCAATCTTGCTGTGGAGAATGGGATTAACCTATTTGATACAGCTGATTCTTATGGGACTGGAAAGTTAAATGGACAAAGTGAGAAACTTCTTGGAAAATTCATTCGCGAGTTTCCAGGTCACATTGCTTTGTTCTTGTTTCTCATTGAAACTAGTATATTCATGTTTGGAGACTGTCATTAGGGAAATAAACCAATTCTTGCTTTTGAACATTTCATGGGCAAATTCATTAGGAAGTTTGAATAGACAAATTTTATATATCATCTTTTTATAACCATGGTGTTTAGGCCACCCTCCCACAAGACCACAAATGTATGGTAAGGTCTGCGTACATACTACTCTCCACAGAGCTCGCTTACTTGTGGAATTACACTAGTATGTTTATGGTGGTGGCGGTGGCGGTGTCCAGGCCTCCTCAAGTACTTTTAAATCATTCTCTTTAGGAACTAAGAGTAGAATTACATTGGTGAATCGGGGTGATCCAGTCACAGGACACTTACATTTCATCTTAATTGCTTCACATTAATGGAGAAATAAAGCAGCAATTGAGCTTATAGTTTAGCTTCCCAACTGTTCGTCTTTTGAAGAATTGTTTGCTATTCTAACTAATTATGTAAGTTTGCAACATTGTTCAAACTTTGAGTTACATAATACTTTTCATTCTTGGTTGGACTTCTATATGAGCGTTTGGTGCTCAGTAAGTTTGTACCGAAATCCACTTCTGTTTTCTAAGTTATTAACTTCATGTTTTCAGGAGACAAGCGAGTAAAGAATGACATCGTTATTGCAACAAAATTTGCAGCATACCCATGGCGCCTAACACCTGGACAATTTGTGAATGCTTGCAAGTATTGCTCAACCTCATGTCTTCTGAACAAACTGATAATCAAAAGTCCAGTTTTAAGGGGGGAAATACATGTGTTTATGATTTTCATTTGATTAAGGTTACATGATTGTTAGAAGTGCACTAAGTTACTCTCTTATCTACTGTGTTATCCAGTACGGCAAACTTATAAGAAAGACATTAGGCTCATAATTTGCTTGTTCTTTGTGAAGCAACAAGATGATTTTTACTATATAGAACTTTGTGACAGGTCTTCTCTGGAAAGGATGGAAATTGAGCAGATTGGAATTGGACAATTGCATTGGTCAACTGCAAATTATGCACCTCTGCAGGAGCGAGCTCTTTGGGATGGTTTAGTTGCCATGTACGAGAAGGTTACTAATAACTCAGTATTATTTGGGATTGTGTGCATTGTTTCACTATTATGTGTGAGGGGAGATCAGCATTTTGATTTTTGGTGTTATTCTGTCATTCTTACAAGCGATTCTGTACTTTCTACTAAATAGGTTCACCATTATCTCGTATGGATAAAATACTCGATAGATTTGCAGAATTGCACATAATCAAATCACAAATTTTCTCTTGTGCAGGGTTTAGTTCGTGCAGTAGGAGTGAGCAACTATGGACCAAAGCAGCTGCTGAAAATATACAAATATCTTGATGACCGAGGAGTTCCTTTGCGCTCAGCCCAGGTGCTGAGTCTTCTTCTAATTTACCATGAAGTATACAGTTACCTTTCTTTTCAGAAGCAAATACAATTTTGTTATATGCACAATGCTCAAGTTAGATTAACATCGGTGTGGAATGCTCTGTTGTTTAAAAGAGGTAAAAGCCAACGATATACAACTTCTTTAAAGAAAACGAATATAGTCAGGTCTAATAGAACCAACTTGCCTAGTACCTGTGCTAGTAGGATGTTGCAGGTATCCAGTAGATTCGTCGAGATGGTGCTAGTTAAGCTTGATATCTCTGTTTGTACTTAAATTGCTTGCTTTGGTTCCACAATCTTAAGCCAGTGAGCTCCCCAACATCAGGTACAATTTTCATTGCTGAGTATGGGAAGTGATCAGATGGAGATAAAAAATATATGTGATTCACTAGGCATACGGGTCATAGCATACAGTCCTCTGGGTCTTGGTATGCTCACTGGTAAATATACGCCCTCTAATCTTCCACCTGGGCCAAGGTACAAACTCACAATTACTTTCAGAGTTGAATTTTTCTAACAACTAGACGAGCAAGTACAGCTCACGCAATTATTTGATACTTCTCTCAACGTAAAACATTACTTGTAGGGGATTACTCTTTAGACAAATTTTGCCTGGATTGGAGCCTCTACTTACCTCACTGAGAGAAATAGCTCAAAGACGTCGGAAAACAATACCACAGGTAAACATATAGTTTTACTTCACTAATAATTACTCCCTTTGAACTTAGCACCTTCAAATCACCGGGTAAGAGGTATACCTATTGACATAAAGTCGCCATGCAGGTAGCTATCAACTGGTGTATATGCAAGGGTACAATTCCTATCCCTGGAATCAAGTCTGTAAAACAAACTGAAGAGAACCTAGGAGCCCTTGGTTGGCAACTCAGTTCTGATGAATTGCTCCAATTAGAATACGCAGCTCTTGATTCTCCACAGAAGATGATCCAAAACGTATTTCAGACAAAGTGACAACTTCTCCAAATAATCAATATGTTTAGGAAGAGATACTTATAGAAGGCAATATTCGAGCTAAAGGATATCAATGAACACATTTGAATCATTAGCTCTTCCAAAATGCATATTCTCAAATATCTGCAAGGTAGCTTTGTGCAAAGGTGTAATTTATATCCCTATTCACGGTGGTAACATTTTATATATTTGTCTCAAGGCAAAGAGTAGGATCACAACATTCAAGATATGCCTACTGCTGTAACAACAGAAAACCCGCCAAACAAAGAACCAACAGCACTTGATTGAAGATAAAGCAAACAAACACAGCCCATAATCATAACAAACTCGAAAGAGCAATAAATTCTTTTTGTAAATGGAACTGGAGTCTAAACAAATGTTGTATCGCAGTTAAACAGACAACAAGAGATCCAGCAAAATGTGAGCTAAGCAAAAGAACTACAAAATCATGCAATTGGGGCATAACATCTCCACATGAAATGCAACCGACTGCCTACTTGATCTTCTTCTTTGGCCTCAACTGCAAAGCAAGTAACAAAAGAAACAGTTTAGTGTACGGAGTCAAGTTGAACAACATACATGATACAAAATCTTGCAGAAAATCCTCAAGAAGTTACCTGGTTGCTGTGACCGCATTTCTTCTTCCTGCAGTTCACAGCACGTGGGTGCAAACGGGCATAGCACCTGCGGAAAAAAACATGATTAAACTGGAGTTCTGGACGCATGTGACCCTCAAATGATATAATAATAATTGAAGAGAAAATGGACGCGTTCAACAGTTTCTTGAGCAAACAACAAAATTCCAGTATTCCAAATTACCATTTCAAAATGAATACATACATCAGTAAACCATATACCAAGCACCTTCTCATGCTTAACCCGCCCCATGTGGTAAAATGATATTAGAACATAAATGTGTGAAATGGCTATAGTGGAGGATTAGAAACAGGGTTGATAGCAGTTGATAATATTTGGTAGATTCACACATTAGATACCTTCCGAAAACCTCAATTTTCCTTTAGCCAAAGCACACAACTCAAAGTGTGCAAGCTAGAATCAGAGAGAAACAGCTACTAATATTGTTAGTTTAGTGTTCAAGGTGCTGCTGCACCAGAGATGTTTTGTTTTTTTTGGACTAAACCCAACTCACAGCTTCCCATCCACCATTTTTAGCTTTCTATCCATTTCATCACAGAGTTGGAAGTTTATTATTAACCATCTGTGGAAAAAATCAGGACATTGACATCCAAATGCAACCTAAGCAAAGGTCAAGACATTGACACCCAAACGCAATCTAAGCTCACATTCATAAAAGGATTGTGATTTTAACACAAAAACATCCTTGTAAAGACCATCTTAAAGAGTTCAAATTCAACTGAAATATATAAATCTTCCCACAACAACAATTTGATATGTGGAGTTCATCAAATGATAGAGATAAGTAAACCAAAGCGCTAAATATAGAACTTACTTGCGGCAAATCATCTTCTCTTGGTTGTATTTCCTGGCCAAGGCCATAAGAGACGGTTCAATGATCCCACCACGGAGCCTCAGGACAAGATGCAGAGTCGATTCTGTTTTATACAAAATAAAATCCATTAAAAAGGCAAGCTAATAAACAATAAGCTAATATTGCGAACTGTTAATCCAACACAGACCTTTTTGGATATTATAATCCGCCAGTGTACGCCCATCTTCAAGCTGTTTACCAGCAAAGATCAGTCGCTGCTGGTCCGGTGGAATGCCTAGACAGAGAACTCATTAATTCATTTGTTGAGATCCATTCATTAGTTCCATTTGAACACCATTTCAGTTCCACAGATCAAATACAAGAAGAAATTAAACCAGAAAAAGATCAAATTTCCAACAGATGAATACCTTCCTTGTCCTGAATCTTCGCTTTGACATTGTCGATCGTATCGCTGGATTCAACCTCAAGGGTTATGGTCTTCCCTGTTAGGGTTTTCACGAAGATCTGCATCTTATCTCTCTGATGGAGTTTAGGGTTCTTTTCTTCGGGAAGCTTATATTGGGGGATTTTAGGGTTTAGGATTTCCCCTTGTGGGAACGACGTCGCACAAATGTGCTAATGTATGGGTACTCTGTAAATTTTGTAATTATATTCACCTCCCTGTGCATTTGATTATGACATTATGCTTTAGATGTAGAAATGGTAATTATTTATTTACGCTACATCAAGCAATATAATTAAAAATAAAAATGCATACATTTAAATATGATTTTGTAATATGTCGGTGAGTAATTTACCTTCATTATTTAAATTACAAAATGAGTACAAGATATAGGAATTATTTGATAATTGGTAAGAATTGTACGAGTATTAGTTATGTAAGAATTTGTTTTGATTGAATTTGTCGGGTCAAAAAGCAGAATCAGGATTTCAGACTTAGGATGCACCAATATATTTATAGCTCAAATATGAGGTCTAGAGTAAATTTAAAATAAAAACAACTTTCAGACTTAGGGTTAGGGCTGTTCAAAATCGAACCGAAACCGATAAGCCGAATCAAAAAAAATTTATTGGTTTAGTGGTTTTGATTTTTTTTTTTTGTTATCGGGTTATCGATTCTTAACGGCTTAAAGTTTTTTCTTAACGGGTTAACCGATAACACGATAGTAAATTAAATAATTATATTTATACCATTTTGTATATAAAGTCCTCGACTTAGAGTTTAATTTTCCACTTTTATTTTTTATTGTCTCAAACACTTGATTATTCTACAATGTAAAAGTGTTTGCTTTTGAGCAAGATGTAACTTGTGAACTCAAGTGCATGGTTTATATGGTTTGTAACCTTGTTTCTAAGTGATTTTTAATATTTTTTCTTTTGTGTCAAATCTTAACGGTTAAACCGATAACGATCAAAAACCGATATATCTTAATGAGGTGGACAAAAGATGTTCCAAATATAAATGAGATGAATGTCATTCTAGTAGAAAAAGATATTCATCCATAAATTTGAAGTTACTGCAAGGTATAGATATTTATGCCATACTTTTATCTAAATTTCAATTGAAGCTTTAAAATTCAAAGAAATATAAAAATTAATTGTAAAATGTGCGAATGAGATGATTGCAAAGCTAAAGGATAGAAAAGAAAGAAAGGAATCACTTAGATATATATGTCAGCTCCAATCAATACAACTCAAAAAGAGTCCAGTAAAAGATGTTGTAGTTTAATCATGGTTTAAGAGATTATTCTTGTTGAATAATTATTCACCCTTAGATTAATTATGTAATAGATGGGGCACTGGACCAACTAAATGTTAAATCCACTTGATAGGAGCCGAATTAGGTAGACATTAGTAGTATGAAAATTAAAATTATAAGAAATCAAAGTACAATTTTTGTTACTCTTCAAATTAATCAATTTGATTATTTATTTTCTCACTATTTCAAGTTTGAACCAAATATGAAGATCAAAATAAAATACGGAGCATGATCATTTTGTCTATATTTTGTACAAACAAAACAATAACGACATTGAATGCCACGCCCAGCTGCTCACCAACCCAAAACCTCCACCAGACTTTAACTTGTTTCATTGTGTGTCGCCGATGGAGCAGTCACTTCATTCTTATTTAATAATACCATGGCAGTGAGCCTGGCCTCCTCTGCTCCCATTCTCTCAAGCATCTCACCTACCAGATTCTCTCCTATCCGCCGATCTATTCTGTTGACCTCTTCCTCTGTTGCTGGAAAGCCACTTTTTTGCTCTCACCCTCATCGGACAAGCTCAGTGTTGAGTACAAATTCCTGGAGATCTCAGTGTCGTACAAAAGCATCAATGGCTGAGAGTGTTACCGGGAATAGTAAAGCGGAAGTGAAACTGTACGATTCCGAGGAGGAACTTGCTATGGCTCTAGCCAAGTACACTGCCGATTTATCGGAGAAATTTTGCAAAGAGAGAGATGCTTTTACTGTGGTTGTTTCTGGTGGTTCACTTATCAAGTCTCTCAGGTATTGATTGATTAATTCTATTCGTTTCTACTAGTATTATTTTTTGGGGTATATATTTTTGGATTGCTAATGTTTGTTGCAGGAAATTGGTGGAGCCACCATATATTAATTCAATAGACTGGTCCAAATGGCACATTTTCTGGGTGGATGAGAGAGTGGTTCCAAAGGATCATCCTGACAGCAATTATTTGCTTGCTTATGATGGTTTTCTATCCAAGGTATATTTGCTGCCCTTGTATTGATTTTATTGATTGTTGCTGCTGCCTCAGTGTATAGTGTAGTTGCTTCATTAGCATCATTTTTCACCTCTCCTCTGTTTAATTTGTTGTTTTTCCCAACTGTTGTGATCTTTTGCTTGTTAACGCAATCAAAATGTAGGATGCAATTGGTTCATTGCACTAGTGATTTCAATCAGGTACCCCATAGTATTTGTAGAGGTGCCCGGACACCACTGTTATAAAAAGGTTCTCTTTTTTCTAGTTATGAGTTATGATGATGGTCTCAATCTCTTTAAGAAATAAGTTTTAGGGGGAAATGTGAATAGAGATTAAAGTGCGCAGTATTGATGGAGAATACATCTAGAGTTACTTAGATTCTCATTCATCAACTCCATATGAAACATTTGGGAAAATCAGATGAGAAAGTAATTATGTTAGGGCATTAGGCCAGTGGTAAAGAAGGAATGCAAGTCATGCATACTATAAACATATAACTTTCCGCAGTTCCATAGATTAAGAAGTTAAGTAAGATAAGCCTGCTAATGTATCAGTGCGAACTAAAACAATATGATGTGCTCTGTTAATATGTTATTCACATCAGATTTCTATCTTGAACACATTTTGTGCACCCTATGTCAATAGATCAAATAATAAATGCTGCTCTTACGTGCTAGCACGAAAATCATTTAAGTTTCATGAGATCTATGAGTAAGAAACTTCCACGGAAGCACCTCTCAAGATTCAGCTTGATGATCTATGGACCTTACTATTCCAAAATCTTAAGGAAGTAAAGATCATTGTGGTAAGCTGCAACCAAAGACAGATGCCTCTTCTTGGATAGAGCAAAGGCGGTCGATGTTATTTGATTAAATGTGTGGTGACTCAGGTGCTTGGCTGGTATTTGATATCGTAAAAGATGGCAATGCAGAAAGAAAGACGGCTTCCCCTTTCTCCTTTTATGGGGTGTACAATATTTGCTTTCTCACGTTTACATTTGAGAATTTCACAATTTCTATTGTGATTTGAGAGAAACATATGCTTTGCTATGGGCTAAAATGACAGGAGAAGCCTTCACTAGTAATTCGATTTCATAGGTAGGAGAAGGAAAAAAAATTTTCATACGAGATAAATGAATGTTTGCCAAAAGCTTTTTGACAAATTATGGGAAAGAGGAACCTACCACTGAGGTGCAGGGGAGAAGCACTTGTTATACGTAAAAACCATGAGCCCTGCAACTGATACCCCTATTCACCCTTGGGATGTCGCCATTTGGCTTTAGCTCCTTGTTGATTGGCCCTATCTTTTGGCACAACTCGATCAAAAACGTACAAAGCTATTCTGCAAAATTAACCAATTTATCTAGCGTTGTTTTATTTTTTGTGTAAGCAGAATATTTTAGTACAAGCAGATAATATCTTGGATGTTTTGGATTATTTGTATGAAATTGAGGTGATAGGCTGCTATATGATTAGTCTGTAATACCTTTTGAATGGGAACTACATATTTTGGATGTAGTATACCCCTGTGAATATATAGATTAGTGTTACTATTCTCAAAAAAAAATAATTAACCAATTTATTAGTTTCAGTTTTTTGACTTGGAAGGGGAAGTGAAGATGAACCCATTTTTCGCTCCTACTAAAAGCTAATCCCCTCTCTTTTTATTTGATAGAAAATAACACTAGTTAGCCAGATCAAGTTTTATACTTAAGACATACTTGCAAGTAAAGTGTGGTAAATCCACACTATTAGATCTTTTGGGTGTGGGTGTTGGTGGGTTGTCATTTGAATAGTCTCTTCAAGATGGACGGAAGAAACAATCTCTACCCATATATATATATATAGAGAGAGAGAGAGAGAGAGATTATTTTTTTATTTATTTTGGGGGGGAGGGGGGTTGGTCATACGTGACAAAGACAAGTAATTGCTATACATGATCGTATCTACCATGGAACCAACTGTGAGGAGAAGCTATATGTTAAATAAGTTTTAGATTACATATTCTTAAGATGTGTGATGATGTCACGTAATTCATGTAAAAACAACAAATGAAAAAGAAAATCTTTGCACTGTAGAAAATGTTGGAATAAACAGAATCACTTTTTGCTTTTGGTTCACATAAGTCTGATATAAAATTAATTCTTATAGAACCTATCAACCCCTGAAGCCCTCCTTAAACAACTGAGGTCCCTTTTTCTTTTGTGGGGGGGTTTTGTATTATGAAAAATGCTGGCATATTAGCAAAATACTTCAAACATTTGCAATTGTAGAGATTACCTAATGAGAAATGATTTGGAGATTTTTGTAGCTAGAAGAGTTTAGTGGGGTTCAGATTTGGAGGATCAACTGAAAAGTAATTATAGCTTAAGCACAATTGTCAATTATGCATTTTGGGAAACCTAAAGAGCAAATAACATGTGGAGCTGCTGATGAGATCAGTTGGACACTTTATGTTGACTTCGCTGAATTCCTTCTAATATAAGGATGAATAAGTGGGTTTGAATTGCACCCTCAATGTTGACCTACTTACCTTCAGTTAAGGCTCTTCTTTATCCCGAACAAGTTGGGTTGCCGTGACATCTTATTTGACAGTCTGACTAGCTCTTAAGCACATACTATTTAAACAAAGATGGTTGTGAACTAAATTATCAGAAAAGATGATTAGTGATGCATGACTGCCAAGGGCATCATTTTGGATTTCAAATTGCTCATAGTGCTTGCTTCACATGTCAACTACCCACATTGTTTGATCTTATAATGAATGATGGTAGCTGTTACTTCATCATTATTCTCAGTTGACATCTTTAATTCTTTCTACCAAACTTCTAACTTCACCTTTACTTCTCTTTGGCAGATACCTATTCCGGCTGGTCATGTGTATGCCATAAATGATGCATTATCAGCAGAGGCTGCGGCAGATGATTACGAGACTTGTCTAAGACACTTAGTTAAGACCAAGATTCTAGACATCTCTAAAGAGAGTGTATTTCCAAAATTTGATGTAATGCTTTTGGGTATGGGTCCAGACGGACATATAGCTTCCTTGTTTCCGGGGCATCCTCTTGTCCATGAGAAAGAAAAGTGGGTCACCTTCATCAAGGACTCTCCAAAACCTCCACCAAACAGAATTACATTTACATTCCCTGTAATAAACTCATCTGCAAATATTGCACTTGCTATAGTAGGTGCTGGGAAGGCAGATGTAGTGCAGAAATCACTAGGCGATGATAAAAGTTCTGATCTGCTGCCTGTGCAGATGGTTTCACCCGAAGGAGAATTGGTTTGGTATTTAGATATGGATGCAGCTTCGAAGCTGTAAGGATGAAGACGTGTGAGTTGCGTATTAGTGTCTCACTCCTGTATTTTATTATTCTAATACATTCTGAAGAAGGGTTGTTTTTCCCAGTGTTGTCTGTAAAATGTTGAGGATTCATATGCCATGATCCACTTTTTGGCAGTTTTTTCATCACTTGTTTCTGTAAGGATCCTTCACTATCAGGAACTCGGTAATAAAACTGCAGCTTATGCTCTTATCATATTTTTATCTACAAGTTAGGCATGTGTACAAATTGTTTGCATCAGTAACAGGGTGTGATATGCCAAAGTTCAAAGCAAAGATTAGTAGCTGCTGTCCTTTGTCAGCAATAAAAGAAGTGATAGCTATACATAGATTGTTACTTCTGTATATTACTATTGCTCAATTTACATACATCCAAAACTTGACAGTGTCAAACATTCAGTTTATGTCAAAATGAGTCAGCTGTTCAGGTGGAAAATAAAATATATACGTAACTAATCAATGAAAATGCAAAAGGCTATTTGCCTATAACGTTAAACGTTAAAAAAATCACTTGATTTTAATATGAATTTAGATTATGTAAACAAAATATATTTTAGATGATATCTGTCTCCAATAGTTGTTCAATGATTTCAACTGATAATTGCATATCCGTGCACATATTATTTTTAAACTAGCATTGTTTCGAATAATTAGATGGAACTTAGTTTACTCACGTTATCTTTCCATTTGCCCAACGGGCTCTTCTTTGAGGCCCAAACTTGAAAGTTCAAACTTCCTCAAAGCAACTTGTAGAAGCATATTTAGGGTGTGTTAGGTCCGATGGAAAATATTTATTAGATTTTTATGTTTGGTAAGTAAGTAAAAAATATTATTTTAAAAATACTTGTATATAAGCTAGACTAATAATATGAGAGATAGAGATGAGGGTAAAATTTGTTGTGTTGTAGACGAAAAGGGAGATATGGTCTTAACTTAATATAACACAAACGATCATTCCATCTATCATATGAATTAAGTTGAATCGAATCGAATCGATCAAATTCATTCTTATCTATAAGGCACAGATCGAGTACTTATGACCTTGTGAATAGAGAGGGGTTTGAACCTCAGATATCTCGATATCGTTAAAAGTAATATGATTTTTAAGACCGACTCTTTCAACAACTGTTCAGATTTTAAATTTCCTTCGCGCATCATCTATTATGTTCATCCATGCACTCAAAGGTAAGAGCTTATCTATGTGATTCGTTATGTTCTTTTTGTACCCAACAGATTATTTTTTGCCTAATGGTTAGCGAAACTTTTCTAGTGGTACGAATTGCTATGCTTTGCCTCTTTCTATATGATGATGCACATATCTTGATTTTTATGCTCTCTATGGGAAATAGCAAAAGGATGATAACAAATGATCCTCCAAATTTAAAAAGTAATTGAGTCTGATTCAAGCGAGTGAACAGTTAACATGAAACATATGCGTAAAACTTAATTTTCTAAATTTTTTTGATTGTCCATTCTATTTATGGTGCGTCCCATTTGCACAAGTAGACCAAAGTGCAAGACATATAATACACAAAGACAGATGGTTCTTATAGATAGGATATGTCTCTCTATACGTATTCTTATTTTATTATTTAGTAGCGGTTGTTAGGATCTCTAAATTAAAGAGTTGAAATAATTATCAAAAAAAATTACGTATCTTGTCGTTAAAGCAATTGCTCCTTGTCCCCAAAAATTATACTATACTATATATGTATATATAATTCTTAAATATGATTCAATAAGATCTTTTCTTATCCTTTTTATGTCTTTCTTGATGCCTGGACAAAGCACCTCAATTTGTAAAGTTACTTATCCACACTTATTTCTTTATGCGTTTTATATTACTTGGTTTCATATCTAATTCAGTACACCTCGCATAAAATTATTATTACAAAAAGGGATAATGAACAAGGATCCCTCAATCTATGCTCGAAATTTCAGAGACACACTTATACTGTATTAAGGTTCTATTACCCCTGGACTTATTTTTTGAATAATTTTCTGCCCCTTTTTGGCCTACGTGGCACTATCTTGTGGGCCCAATGATGATTGACTTTTTTTTTCAAACTAGTGACACGCAGGCTGAAAAGGTGGTAGAAAACTACTTATAAAATAAGTTCAGGGGTTAATAGGACCTTAATATAGTATAAGTGTGTCTCTGAAATTTTAGGCAGAGATTGAAAGGGTACCTGGACATTATCCCTTATAAAAAATAGCAATATACAAAAATATTTTCTATTTTGGTTAATCGTTTTTACTTAATACAAGACTTGTTCATTGATCTTGTCCACAAAAAGAGAGATCCAAGTAATTTGCAAATAATTAATGAAACTTCAACTTGCACAATATGTGTTTATTTTATTATATAAGATTAAGAAAGTGAGAGTTGTAAATAAACTATAGACTATAAAGAACTGAACGGCTTTGGTTCGATGTAAATAAATTAATAAATTATGGCCTTTATGCTACAATTCCAATTCCCTAAATATACCCTCTTTTTTCCCCACAATTGATCAAGATTCAAGTGGAATTGCCACTTCTATGCATGTGACATGAGAGTTTTATTTAATCTGTATTTTCAATTGGACGATAGTTAAGTCAATCTTTAATTATATAGTTTTAGGGGATCAATAAAAATAGAGGTACAGTAGAAAGTACAGATACATTGAAATTTAATTTACAATTAATTAGTCAAAATTCTATTGTTATCTCATTAAACTCGAGTAAAAAAAATATATTTAGATTTATAATTTGAAAAAATGAAAAATATACTTTTTGAACTATTGTTAATGGTATGCAAATATCCATCGTCATATTTTTGGGACATTGGTGTACTTACCGTCCAAAAATTAGAGCATATATACATTTTATACTAATGGGACATACACGTGTCACAATCTTATTCATCGACTCGACATTTAATAATTATCGGAACGATTGATAAGATTACGCCACTTGTCCTTATTTTGTAGAGTGAAAGGGCATGTATGCTCTAATTTTTGGACGACATGGACATCAACGACCCAAAAATATAACATATGATATCTGCATATAATTTAAGATAATTTAAGAATGTATTTATTCCTTTTCCTTTTATAATTATATAAATATTTTAATTTTGAATTCGCCTTTGAATTAAGTTGGGACAACAGAGAAAGCAGAGGAGTGTAATAAGTGTTGAAAATAAAAGGAAACAAATGTTGTTGGCTTAATAATTGTGTTTTGTTGTAGTTTTAATGTATAATAAAATGTGTTTTATAATAGGGTAATATACATATATGGACCAAACTACACATTCGAAAAGCCTTTATTTATTACATTATTGCAATATTTGTAAGCCACTGATCCACCATATATAGATTTTTAATTAATTATCATCATCAAAATGATTCCTGTAGCTGGATGCTTCAACAAATGCAAAATATTTATCAATTTTTTAATACTAAAGTTTATCTTTATTTATCAAAAAAAACAAACTAAAAACGTACAATTATAAAATTGGTGGCATGTTTCACTTCTTGAGCTTATATATATTGCAATTATTTGTATTCTTTCTGACAAATGTAAAAAAACGAAAATATAAAATAAAAGAGATCATTTAATTAAGCTACGTACGTCATCACGAGCATATTTTTGGTATATTGATAACTGATTAGTTGATAATACTAATTATATTAAAGAGAGTTAGTTGTTAAAGACACGCGTCAGTCCACAGTCTACTCATCCATCATCATTTTTATGATGACCTATTAGGGTCGTACAAAACTAAACTAAATTTAATAATTACCATTGAAAAATATTAGTTTACTGGTAGTTGGTAATTGGTTAACCAAGTATATCGAGAGTTTTAAATTTTATAGTATTAAATAAAAGTTATGTCAAATATATAAAATTGTTTATAATATTGTGATGTTAAATATGTCACCTGAAAAGTTAAAAGTAAAATGTTATCAAAAAAGAAAAAAATTATTCTTTTTAAGTAAACTAAAAGGAAAAGCAGATCGTTCTTTTTTAAACGAAGGTAATAGTATATTAATAAGTTACATTTATGTTATAAATTTTTTTATTAATGTTTAATTTCATACTTTTATTTTTCATTGTCTTGGACTTTTGATAATTCTACAACGTAACAATATTTGCTTTGAACAGATGTAATCTGTCAACTCATTTCATTTATTTTGTTAGTTGTCACCTTACTTTAAAGTCATTTTCAAAGACTTTCTTTTGTATGAAATTTTAATAGTTAAATCAATAATCGATAAGGAACAATAACTGATAAATTAATATGTTAATAATTTAACAATTATTTAGCGTATCTACAATTCACTAATCCATAAATTTCGATAAACTTTGAAATTAAATTAACCGACTGATATATAACTCTAATAATGATAAATAAGTCTCCTAAAGCTCTATTCCTTCGTTTAAACGTATTTTTGAATTCAATCATTCAAACAATTAATTTTTCCAATTTTAGCACATTTGTTTCCTTTTTTGTAGTAAAACTTTATTTGTTGGTCGACAAGTGTATAATTTAATGACAAAGTTGAATAAAAAACATATTAAAGCGACGGAAATTTTCTTTTTTCTTTGGAGGAATGGGCGTTGCTCTCAATAAAGTTAGAAATAAAAGCCAAAAAAAAAAAAAAACAAAGGGGAACACCATCATATCTTATCGATCAAAAGCAAAAGGGACAACAAAATATTAAGAAAATAAAATAAAAAAGACATTGTTTAAAGTCATCTCGATTTGGACAAATAAAAAGATGCAAATTTGAGTCAAAATAATCTGCTGTATATTCCTACCAACACAAAAAGTGGTCCATTTAAAAATACAAAATTAAAGAGCACAAAAATTTGGATAAGAATACCAATAGGAGTAACAAAGAAGTATTTTTACAAATCATGTTTATATTACTTTGTAGTAAATTATTTACAATTTGCAAAACACTCAAAAACGAAGTACTCAAACAAATGATTTGAGAGGAGAAGATGCTTTGACTTGTAATTCATTGTTTCACGAGGAATAAATTTAATTTCCACATGTTTAATCATGTTAAGCATAAATTATATCATGCAATTTAAATTTTACGATAATAACTTTATTTTAAAGACACGATTGGAAAGTAAAAACCATGAATTATTATATTGATCTAATAAGTGAAATAACAAAGTTGACATAATTCAATAACTTTAATTTGAAGTATATATTTATATATATGTATGAATAATCTACCCAAAAACAATATGCAAAAAATGTTGTGATCTAGAAGTTATAAAAATAAAATCCTTTGGTTGTCGAATATTTGTATGTTTTTCAAATTTTAAATATAGCTTCAAGATTTATTTAAAATTTTCATGATCAAATAATGATTTTCAAATAAAATAAAAAATATTTTGAGGTAAAATGAAAATAGAAAATTGTAGCTAAACTTTAATTCTTTAAAATCATTTTTTTTTTGTTACTAAACGCTTTTGACTTTTGAAGAAGTTAGGCAAATAAATTATAAGATCGGTAGATGGAGCAGTAGTTTTTGTTTCGTTTTCCTTATCTACAAAAAATAGTTAAGACTTTAAAGCATAGAAATAGCATTAATACTAACTAGTACTACAAAATTGAAAAACTACCTTTTTCGACCTATATTATCTACGTGGGTTCAATCGATGTTTGATATTTATATTAAAATTTTGACTAATTTAAATTGTATATTGTAGAGTCCAATTTCGGAAGCTTCTAACATGATTTTTTTCTAATTTTAGAGCTTAATTCCAAATTTTTTAACTAAAGATGGAGAAATATCAATCATCTCACCACAACGTAGATAACACGTTTACGTGTTTTTGCTTGCGTGTGTAGAAAGGTTGCAATTGGTTGTGAGTGACAAAACCTTTTCAACCCAAGGCCGAATGTGGCGCAATAAAGCTCGCTTGTCTGGTAAAAAAATGAAAAGCAAATCATGGTGAACATTCATTCATATTATAATGAACTATTTAGTACCAAATCTCATTCTCATATAATAACACGTTTTTTTTATTACTAGAATTATTTATTTCACCGTATTGAAATTTGATTAATCAAAATTAAAGTAATATTCTACATAAATTACAATTTATCAATAATACAAAATAAATTTTCACTTTGAAAAATAAAATAAATAGATTTAATAATAATATGTCAGGCCAAACATGAAGTGAAAATGGAGGAAGGGAGTATACTAAATAAGATCATTAAGTATATGTTGAGTAAGGGTGATGACCAAGAACTGACAATTACTAAAATTACTATTAAAAGATATGGTGCAATGAATGAGATTGTTTTTCTTTTAATCAGAAATTCAAATTCAAATCCTAAACAAAAAATTAGTAGGAATAACACTCTCCACGAATAAGACCTATATGAATCGAGATTAAATGATCTCTATTTTAGATACCAACACCAAATAATAATAATAATAATAAAAAGCTACCACATGAAATCACCCCTTACATAGAAGTTTGGTCTGATTGACTAGATGATCCATGCACCTACAAGGTTAGGAGGAAATGCATTTTATTTGAGTTGTATCATTTGCGTTAGAAATCGAAATTTAATTATCCAATATTATTAAGAAATTATAGATTTAAATTAGTTAATTATATGTTTGTATGTAAATTTTATCGAAAAATTTAAAAATTTAGAAAAATCAAAGTTTATTAATTTGATTTGATTTATAAATTTAAAATTCGACACGATGATTTGGTTTAGTATTTGAAAAATCCGAATCAACCCGAGGTTGAGAAACTCAAAAAAATTGAGTTTTATTAATTTGGTTTGATTTAGTTTATAAATATGAAAATCTTGACTCCATCACTGTTAGTCCCGATAGACAAAATCATATTTTTAAAGAAATAAAAGATAAGAAAAAAATTGTTTATTCAAACAAATATTTTTAAAAAAGAATATAAATTTTATCATATAGGTATTTTAATTTATTATACAAATTTATATAAGGTTTAAGTTTTCACTAAGTTGGTCTAGTAGTTGAGATCTTAAAGATGTGGAGTGAGAATTTTAACAATCATGATTTAAATCATAGTAGCAGTCTAACAGAGAAGAGACACATTTTAAAATGAATATTATTTTACACTAATACCAAATATTTAAGTAAATATTATAGTAGAGTATATATTTTCTTTTTAAAAATATGTGTATATATTACTAATAGGAGGCATCACAACGTTAACTCGTTTGTTTTTGCTTCTGTCTATTTATTTTTTTATTATATGGGATTCATAAAATTACTTTGCGTAATTTCCCTCAATTTATTTATGTTTGTTTTAGGACTATAATATCATCTGACTTTATCTATTTTGTTCAAACTATACTTGACACAAAAAATACATTATCTTTCTCCTATTAGAATGCCATGTCATATTATTTATTTTTTTATTATTAAAAAAATATGCTTTAGACATATTTAAATATTATGTTGCAATATGTTTTTTTAAATATTGTTTTCTATTTATGTTTTTTGAAAATATTTAGTTTTTTAGATATATAAAGATAAATTTAAAAATGAATGAAAAAAAAAGTACATATTTCTACAACTAACTACTAATGGACCGTTTAACTATTTTTTTAAAATAATATTTTTAGTTTTTTAATGATAATTATTATTTTTTACTATAAGTTTTTTAATTAATTTTCAAAATAATAATTAAAGTTTCCTTTATGGAGCACTTTTTCTTCTCCTATTTAGATAGATATTTCTACATTCCATTTTGTTGGAGCATTCCCTAAAATCACTGAAAATGTGATAAATATAAATAGACATTACAATTTTTTTTATAAAATAATTCAATTTTCAGATTTCATTTTTAACCTTAAAAATTAAAATTTGAAGCATTTGAAAAAAACTTAAAAATTGAAATTTGAAGCATTTAAAAATCTTTCAATTTTTTCCGATGATAGCCATTACTTTTTTTGAAAAAAATAATTCGATTACATTTTTCCTTTAAAATTGAAATTAGAGGCATTTAAAAATCATTCATTTTTTGCCATTACAGTTTTTTTAAACAAAAGAACTTTTATTTTCTATTTAAAATAGCTATATTAAAATTCCCGTTTTTAATTGTATTTTTAGAGCATATTTAAAATATTTTTTAAAAAATTAAAATTCTTGAATATTTGTGGTACTGGCATGTGAAACTTTTTACTTCTATTATATATAAATAGATTTTTTAAAAAAAAATAGACAAACCCACATATTATATCCAGTAAAAAAATTACATTAAGAATTGTAATATGAGCTCCTCCGGTACTTCAAGAAAATATGAGTTTTTCTGGTTCTTTAAAAGAATTAGAAAAATATTAATAATAAATTAAAAAATGTGACATGACACCCTAGTAGGAGAGAAATAATGTAAATTTTGTGTCAAGTATATTTTGAGGAAAACAGACAAAATTAGGTGATATTATAGTCCTAAAACAAACATAAGGTAATTTCCCCAACATAGTCGACTATCTAGAGAAGTTACTCAATTACTTTATGTTTTATTTATATTTTCTATAATTTTATTTGCTTTATTTATTTTATTTGTTAACTTCAAATTTTATATGTCTCTTAAATTAATAATTATTTTATGACAAATTTTATATTAATTGATATACAATTTTAGGTTTTGAAATAATCATTCAAACAATAAGTAGTTAAAGTTTTACTATCTAAGAAAAAGAGGAATATCAATTAGCAGATTGTGAGAAATAATAATTGTGTATTCTTTTTGTGTTGACATGAAAAAGACAAAAAAAGTACTTGTTTCGTCGTGCAGTTGCTTATTTATTTTTTCTTTTAAATTATGTGATTAGTTATAAAAATTATTATTTGCACTTTTTAGAAAATATTCTACTCCAATTAAAATCAACATTTAACCATAAAAATTTAAAATTCAATTCGACTTTACGTTTCAATCTTCAAAACAATTTATAGTCTATTTTCTAGCTCACTTCTAAAATAACAATGCAAATATAAATACTTTTTACCTATCATAAAAAATATGACTAATCATTATAAAAATTAATGTACATTACCTGAAATAATACAGATCAAAACATTATTTTGGGACAAGAAATAATTAAAGTGTTTAGATCTCCATAATCACATATGCAAGGCCACATGCATTTTTAAGATACCACATTACCACCTATGCTACAAACACATGTCTTGATTAATTTAATGACATAAATCTTCAACTTAAATGAAGAAATATAATCTGTAAAACTTAATGTAATAAATCCCAATTTATTAGGATTGAAATCAATTATTTTATGTTTGTATCTTATCAGAGGAATGAGCCTCCATCACCACAACAAAATATCACGATTTTCATTGCAATCTAATAAATAAAAAATATTGTATGTTGAACTAAAAATTCACAAGATTCAAATTTAGATCCATAAATTTATAAAATAAAAGTATTTTTATAATATAGAATATATTTAATTAGTCATTTATAATATCTTAAATAAATTATTTATATATTTAATTAAATATAATATGATATTAAAAAAACAAGTACACTACACTAATCTAAATAAAATATGTTTACTAAGAAGTTAATCATGTAGTAAGTCAAATATCAACTCTTTATTTGGATCATTGTTAACCATAATAATAACGCGGCGGTAAAAAAAGCAAAAGCGTGCATTATTTTCTCTCTGCTAAAATAAAAAAGAGAAATACACACACAACAAAACCCACTGAGAAGAAAGAAAGAAAGAGAAAAAACACACACTGATTATTAGAGACAAAAACTCATGAGAAGAAGAGCCAAACCAAAGTAAAAGAAAAAAAGAAAGAAGAGAAAAGCAGTTGAGAAGGGAAGGTTGGGTTGGTTATGGTGGAAAATCTAATCGGCAAGGTGAAGCATAGGGGCAGAATCGTCATAATAGATTCCTTTCTCTCTCCATCTCTATCTCCATCTCCATGCTCAATCTCTTCTTCACCTCCGTCGTCGCTTCTAATGTGGTTGAATCCATCGGCACCAGAATCAGTAAGCTCGGTGGAGTATTCGTCGGCGTTAACGGAGGAAACGGTGGTGCTTTCTGGATGGACCGTCAACCTTCGAATGCCGGTATAGCTTTTGCTGTCACGGCCTTGGCCGGTCTCGCCTTGGCCGCCGCCGTTTTCTACACTACTAGGTAAAACTAAAAAAAAGAACCTCCGGCTGAAATTTACGAAAAGTAATTATTGAAAAAAGGAAACTGGAATCATTGAAACCCTAGAAATCATCTGTAGAGTAGATCTTTCTTTCTTTTTTTCTATCCACAGTTAAAACAGTCAGTGTAGAAGTAGATGAGAGCTCTCAGACGAAGTCAGACTTCGTCATCTTCAAATTCCTCTTCACCGTCTTCATCATCACCATCATCATCGACATCGTCGTGGATTCATTTGAGATCAGTTCTATTCATTGTTGCCTCCTCACCAGCTTCTTCTTCTTCCTCTAATCGGTGAGTCTCTCCTGTCTTTCACTCTTCTAAAAATGTTTCGATCTGCTTCTCACTTTCTATAAGATTCGTCTGCCTCTTTTTTATAAGCATACTTATTCTTTTCAGATCCGATCTAAGGTCCTCTTTTTCTGTCTAGGATATGCTCCACTGATAAAGTTCATTCCTTCAACCCATTGCTCAATCTCAGTCTCTAATATGTTTTGTTAAATTATTCGTTTTGCTGCTGTTATTGAGTATAAATTTGATTTTTATGACAGTTGTGTTGGATTTTTTTTAAAAAAATAAAAGTATTGTAGTTTGTTTGGATTTCTTGTTGTCAATAACCTGGTGGATTTGTTCCTTCAGCTAACCTGGTGGATTTGTTCCTTCAGCTAAGCTTTGAACAAGTCAGGGTAATGTCTTCGATTTATATTAGATAAAGGTGGAGACTTTCATTAGGTGATAACATTTTTTTATTGAATGTGTGTGGACTATATTTCTATAATCAGAACTTCTGAAAGCTACGAAACTTTCAACCTCGTGCTGATTTCTCCTCCTCTACTTTGTCACAGTGACACAAATAGGTTGACCTTGTGTTTTAAGTTTCACCAAGTTTTCCAGCTTTGTGTTCCTGATGATGAATTAAGTGTACAAAAGAAATGGCAAATTGATATGATATGTAACTCTTCTCCAACTTTCCCAGCACAGGCATGTTATATATTTTTATCTGGAGGCTTTTGGGGCTTGGATTGGGGTGAGGTTTCACTAGTTGAAAGAGAATTTCCGGTGTAGGTAGTATCTAGGTGTTGATGTCAGTTTTTAAGTTTCTATGCCAGGGTCTCACTCTTAAGTTACTGTCTCTGTATTTTGGTTTTTGGATGGGTTGTCTTGTTAACAGTGGGATGGGATATTTAGCAGTGTTACTAAGTGGTCTTTTCCGTATATTGTGCTTACATTTAATGTTTCCAATGATGAAATTTTTCTTAAATAAGTTAATTGGTAAATGTTTAGCATAATGTGATGATTTAGCATGAAGTCGCCACAGTCCTATAAGAGATTGAGATTGAAGTAGCAACATAGTACGACTCTTCATGGTGCAGTCTCACCCTTAGATTCTGCAGGTTTCTTAATGAGGTGTTATTGGAGGTAATTAGGAGTCCTTTGTTTTGGGATATTCTGATTGAACAGTGAATTATGAATAGGTCTGCCTATACTGCTGGTAGATCACATCTTTTAGAGATAAGACTGATGGATAGATTATGTTCTTAACTTCTTATATTCTGCAGTTAAGTGATGTACTAATTTCTTGTTGAACTCTATGTATCTTGCAACTACTTCCTTCTTTCTAGTTGTTTGAAGTTCATTACCTTCAACACATTAATTTGTGGTTGTGAACTTGTGGTCTTGCCAGTTGTTTATTTTCTTTTTTTCATTCTCAATTGCAGTTACCTGTTACCCTACTTCTTCTGTTCTCTTCTTGTATTGAGGGTTAACCTTTGCAAAGCTCTCGTTTTCTTGAGTGAGTTGGTTTTGAAGTGATGAAATTGCTAATCATGCTAAATATCGGTCTTGTCTGATGAATCTAATTTGAGTTGCTGATTTTGTTACCTTGGCACTTAACACAAAAAAAGAATATACTGTTAGTTACCCTTCTTGTTTGTCAAGATGCTTACTCATGTTTATGATTTATTTCAGAGGTCATCTCAAATCACCATGGTCTCGTAGAAAAAGAAAACGTGCTCTTGCGCCCCAACAGTGGAGAAGCTTTTTCACACCAGAAGGAAAACTTCGTGATGGTGGAATTAAGTTTCTAAAGAAAGTCCGAAGTGGAGTGAGTTTCTGGCCCACCTTAATTTTTTAGATTTGTTTCCTTCTTATTTCAATATACACCAAGATCATCAGGCCAAATAAACCTCAAAAGTTTGTTTGGGAAGATAGGAATGTTAGGTAGGGGTTCAAAAGAGGAACATGAAAGATGAATTGATCTCATTTCCCTTGCTTGGTCAAGGGAATACATAAGATTGAGTCGAGCAAACCCATTCCTCTTTTTTGGACATAAGAACATGAAGAGAAATCACAAATTTGCCATCTCTCATTAATTTTCAATTGATACATTTCTCAAAGGGAAAAGAAAAAAATAGTTTATTTACCTTGTGGGATTAAGAGATAGATGGTGAAAAATCATTCTGTCTTGATATCCAAAAAAGAGTAGAGGGAAGTTGTGAATTACGCAACTAGCTTCTAAATTTTCAGATCTCTCTTCCAAGAGGAATAAATCTCTTTTTTTGTGCCCTAGTGAAAACCATTCAACTCTTCGCTTTTTACAACTAAAGAAGGAAATGGAAAGTTTTAACATCATAGTTTTTCTTACTTGCTTTCCAAACAAGAGCAATTATGTTGACTAATCTATTGGCCCTTTCATGTAGGGTGTTGATCCTAGTATCAGGGCCGAGGTTTGGCCATTTCTCCTGGGAGTGTAAGTATTTCCTTCTTATGTAATAATGTGTCTTGTTCTAAATTTTCTTTTGAAACTTTAATCTTGTTAAGATTGATAATCTGAGTTTTGCTTGTTTTCTTTTTTTCTTCTATTCTTTTTATTGTCCTCTTGTACTTTGATTAGCCAATTCTAGCTGCTTAATTTCCACAGGAGATGGCAGGGGAATTATATTATATTATGAATAATAATTTATCATCTGGACATTTACTTTAGTAACTGACAAAAATCATCTCCATACTCTTTCCCTTAATTTTATATAATAATCACTTCCCATGGTTCTTCATTCAGATTTTAGACCAGTAATCTCATGCTTTGTCACTCTTTAAACAGATCCTATTGCTGGACCCCGCTAGTTATACATGTTAGGGTCACTAGCTCTGTCTCAAATATGTGGGGATTTTTTTCTGTAGAAGATTGTGTGGAAGTTAATCCCTGTTCGTGGAGTGCTAAGAGTACTTCATTTGGTGACAATCTAGGTTCTGGATTCTTTAACCCTTACCATGTAGATGTACACACCTTTTGAAGTGACAGATGGGCATTGTTTTTAGTTTTTTTTTTTTTTTTAAAGTTCCCATTGGGAGTGTACTAGTGTTTACAACAACAACATACCTAGTGTAATCACAAGTGGGGTCTGGGGAGGGTATAGAGTATACATAGACCTTACCCTTGGTATATAGAGAGACTGTTTCCGATTGACCCTCGGCTCAATGAAAAATATTTCAAAGCAGGTAAAAAAAAATAAATAATAAGTCAAATTTACATGGAAGTCATGGTGAGTGCAGTAGTGTTTAGACAAGTGTTAAGAGGTATAGTTTTTACAGGAAAAGTATTACCTTAAAATTTTGTATAATTTGGAAAATAATATATCAGAACATCATCACGTGTTTGTTTGCTGCAGTTATATTTCAAATTATGTTTAGTATTTAGTTAACCATGTAAACATGAACTTAATAGTTTGCTTCGAAAGATTGAGGTGGTGTTTTAAAAGGCACATAAATTTTAGGCCCAAATGTAAGCTCTTGCCAAAAGGTGCTTATTAGTGAAAATTAATGTATAAACTGCAAAAAAAATAAAAAATATTGGAACATCTTGGTGAAGAATTTCACATTTTGGCTGGCCCTACTTGTCTATGTCCCTAGAAGGGTTACTTTTTTCCTTGCACTTTTCAACACTTACTCTATCTTCTAATATTAAGAAGATATTTGAAAGTCAGCTTTATCTCTACTGCTAAAAATTCGACCCACTTTTACCATAACCAGGGCTCCAAAATGGGAATGGAATCCACTTTGGTAGGGATTGCTAAAATCCCATACAATTAGCTTTTTACGGCGTGAGCTTTTTACGGCGTGAATGTGTTACGGACACCAGATAGTAAACCAACAAAGATAAAGTCCAAATTGTTGAAAAAATCTCTCTACTGTTTAGTCTTTCTTTATTAAAATATACATAATAAATTGCAACATTTACCTTAATAGTTGTTTTTAGAGTCTAAATAAGACGAGATACGTTAATTGGCAATAAATTTGTATGGTTTGTCATTTATTCTTTAATTAATGCATCCCTCACCCAAATGCAGCCTTGAGAGCAGTTTCCAGGCTTCTGCATCAGTGTAATTACTTTGTTGCAAGTTTGTTTTATTTTTTATTTTTATGTAGCATGGTATTTCATTAAAGAGCGTCAAGAAGATGCGTAGCAAAAGTTGCAAAAAAAAAGTATGTCTGCACCTGTACAAAAACATACGGAACAACCAAGGAGCAGGCAAAGTCCAGAAAAAGTTCAGTACTAGTTACAGGGCGACTGATTGAACCAACTAAATAAGTTCTATAAACATTTTGCTTTAAGAGTGTGATTAGGAATTGAAATCCAATCAACACATCTACGGTTCTTTTCATTCCAGATGCACCAAAAAATAGAACCAGGCACCATTGCCCAAGACTTTTCGATGGATATCCCGATTCTTCATGAATACGTCACCACCTCTCATAAGCTTCCTTGATATTGTTTGGTATGACCCAGTCAATTCCAAAAACTGACAAAACACACTCCAAATGTCAGCTGCTACTGTACAATGATCTATACGAGGTTGTCCAGATAAAAACCAATTACTTTTGTAGATAGTTTGGTTTATCATATGTGTCAAGTCTGTGACAATAAAAACATTGTGACATTTGTCAAAAAATGTTCTGCAATTGCTGTTTTCCGTTATTTCTGTACAGTGAATGCTTTGGTTACAGTTAAATTGACCTACTTTATTTCTCTCTGCAGCTATGAGTTGAACAGCTCTAAAGAAGAAAGAGATTGTATAAGAAATCAGAAGAGGTATTATAACCAGATAATTGGCTCTCCCCAGCCCCAAAAAAGTATTAAGATGAAAGAAAGTCTCTTTATTTTTATCTTGTAAAAATGTAGAGGGTTCGTATGTATTCAGTTGACAGGGTCATATTTATCCTTGTGTTAATATTGTTCCATTTACCTTTTGGCTGTATGATTCATACTTCTTACCACTGTAGTTGATCTGTGATTGCAGGAGGGAATATGAGAGCTATCGTAGAGAATGTCGCAGACTGCTGAAACGCAATGGGACCTTTAAAATGAGGGAAACTGGTGGAATGGGAAGTGATGGTGAAGGAAATATCACTGAAGGGATGGATTCCCCTGATTATGACGATGTTGTTACTGCCCGGGAATCTCTCTCCAGTGAGGACCGGAGCACATATGTCGAGGATTCTGATAATCCCGGTGGTACAATGTCAGATGAATTTTCCAGTTCCAAACGAGTTACGGAGCCAAATGATGTCTCTGATTCCGAGTCATCAGACTCAGATTCCTCGGCAGATCCTGATATCAGTCAAACTGTCCCCTCGGCAGAAAGCATGGATGAGAATACTGCTGAAGTGAACTCTAAGGAGGACTCTTCTCCTTCAAAGGCAGAAGTTCAGTCACGGCCCTGCAATGCAGAAGATTTTGCTACATGGCAACGAATAATTCGGCTTGATGCAGTTCGTGCTAACGCCGAATGGATAGCATACTCGCCATCTCAAGCTGTTGTATCAGAAAGCAGGGCACACCGTTTTGCAGAGGCTGTTGGGTTGAAGGACTATGAACACCTAGAGCCCCCTAGGATCCTACATGCTGCTCGGCTAGTCTCCATTCTTGAAGCCTATGCGCTATATGACCCTGAAATTGGTTATTGCCAGGGGATGAGCGATTTGCTGTCACCCATAATTTCTGTAATGACAGAGGACCATGAAGCTTTTTGGTGCTTTGTTGGTTTCATGACGAAGGCTAGGCATAACTTCAGGCTTGATGAGGTTGGAATCAGGAGGCAGCTGAACATTATTTCTAAGATCATTAAACAAAAGGATTCACATCTCTATCGACACTTGGAGAAGCTCCAAGCAGAGGATTGCTTTTTTGTGTACAGAATGGTGGTAGTTCTTTTCAGGCGGGAATTATCTTTTGAGCAAACGCTCTGCCTATGGGAAGTAATGTGGGCAGACCAGGCTGCTATTAGGGCTGGGATTGGCAAGTCTGCCTGGAGTAGGATTAGGCTGCGTGCCCCACCAACAGATGATCTCTTGCTTTATGCAATTGCAGCATCTGTATTGCAACGGAGGAAACAGATCATAGAGAAGTATAGTAGCATGGACGAAATTTTAAGGGAGTGCCAGAGCATGGCTGGTCAACTGGATGTATGGAAGCTTCTAGATGATGCCCATGACTTGGTGGTGACTCTCCATGACAAGATGTAGACATCTTTGTTATGGAGATCTTACACTAATTTATTCTCTTTGCTGCTCGAACTTTATTTTGTGGGATGATGCTACCAAACACTGCATGCATCTCCGGTACACAGGAAGAACTGAAGACAGCTTATGGTCAAGTAATGCCGCTTCTTTTCTTTTGCTAAAGAACATGCAAATGTCAGATGAGAATCTGCAAGTTGGGGAATAACTTTATGCGACTCTCTCCTACATACAGACTTGCAAATTGCTTGAATTCAGTGTAGCAATTCGCTGGAAGCCTGATTGGTGTACCATGCTTGATATTGAATTTGTTTAGCTTAGTTCTCTTGTTAATGTTCTCCTAAGGTGGCTTTTTATTTGGAGTATTTATCTCCTGTTGCCCCAACCTCCCCAAGGCAAATGGGGTTTCTTTTAGAATGTTCTCTTTGAATGTGGATGCTAGAATAGCATACCTTTCCACGCTCTGTGGTTGGTTTGTAACTTGATCATCAAAGCAATAGCTATATCATAAGCATTACTACCTTAAATGACATGTCAAGCTCGAATGCAGCTGCATAATATTTATGCTCTTCTGAGCTATTGAAGCGCTGTTTCTGCATCTGCGAGATATTGCAAATTTCACAAAATTGTTATCTTACAATTTCCAGAAAGATAGCGCTCTGTCATAAACTAGTTCATGCCAGTCCTGTGGCACGTTAGTAGTGACTAATGATCAGAGAACAAGTTGGGGCACAGACGGTCACTGTGACGTTGATTGATCCAAAAAAAAAAAGGAGTAGAGGCATGTTTGGTAGTAGTAACTTCTCTAATCATAGCACTTGTCTTGTCCTTAAAGTGAACAGGGTGAGTTTAGTACGAAGAAAAGGTTTACTTGGAATATATGTTTTTTAGTTGAGTATCTTATTTATTTTTTTGTGTTTGGTACATTAAGCAAAAACTATCATTCTAAAAGCATTTGTGAATAAGCTAAAAGATAAATACTATGAGATGTGGTGAAGGGGGCTGCAGAGTAGAAGTGAAAATGAGGTGTGTTGGAAGGGTTGAGAGAAAACAATCGGGCCTAAAACCTCCGTTACTCGGATAGGCGATAGTGGAAATTGGACTACCAGTTACCACTAAGCATTATCTATCCTAGTAATACTGATACCACAGACCAGAAGTCTACTAAGCAGGACGCATAAATAGGTTTTTTTTTTTTTGATCTGATAAAATAACATCCAATCCAGATGGAAATATATTATACCTACAAAAAGAAAAGGTGAGACCATAAGATTTCAGAAATTTTCCTTTTTCTTTTATATAAATTATGCCTAAAA
This sequence comes from Solanum corneliomulleri, assembly GCA_027704805.1. NCBI lineage: Eukaryota > Viridiplantae > Streptophyta > Magnoliopsida > Solanales > Solanaceae > Solanum > Solanum corneliomulleri. The sequence goes on along the minus strand of JAKWIY010003054.1, from coordinate 52,015,907 downwards.
CAGTAATATTCTGTTATTTCACCGCGTGATTGAAATAAATCGATATCAGTAATAATATGGTAATGCTTGAGGTAGCCGAACTCTATTCTTTCCCATTAATGTGTATATATGAATAATGGGACAAGCCAACAAGCTAGTACTGATAAAATGTCCTGAGAAACGAAAGCAGCTGAATTCTATATCCAGTGTAGGTAAAAGCGCAAGACTAGTCGTCTCAAGGGGCACGAGCAATAAAAAAGTTCTAATAGACTAATATAATAGCTGCCCTGAAATTTAGCAAGGCTGGTTGCGACAAAATTAACCCGAAGAAACAAAAGAAATGTAAACATGAAGGATAAATATTCTCAAATATCTAATAAACACGAACCAAGTCAAGTCTAGTGCTGCCAAGGGGCATCGCACATAGCAATTGTGAAGCACAGTACAAAATTGACGACCACATTCAGTTGTTGCAGCTCGATAATGAACTAAAACAAGATAAACCAAGTCTTCTTTCAACAACTACATAAATCAAGAAAAGAGGGCCTGACAGACTGGAATTCAGAAGAATTACTGCTCCTTGGTGTAGTGTCGTACTGTAAAGGCCAAGCCCAGGATCAAGATGGGTACAAGGAACTGTAGGATTTTGATAATGAATTCTGGAGTCTTGTCTGGATTGTATGCTGTTTGTTCTGATGGAATATAAGCACGTTTTAGGGGAACGGTTGACATGTCTATTTCCCCAATGTAATACTTATCCATCATCTCTCTAGCAGAATCACTGTGGCCAACATCTTCAAAGTCATTTGTTGCATCTTTCCCTTTTGGTAAAAGGACAAAGATCAGAATTCATGTCACAAAGAAATCATCAACACTTAATACCCTAAGAAGAAACAGTAAGTGAAGAAAACCAAGTATTACCAGTTGCTGAAAGCAAAACTTCATCACCACCTGGATGATCATCCATGAACGGAGTTACATCATACACCTGAAAGCATTTTAATATGCAGACATAAATTCATATTTCATGAGATATAAGTTGGTCTACACTGACTTGAACACTGTTAATCATAATAATGAAAGATATTACTGCATAGCAAAGATAAAAGAGACAATGTGCACATAAGCCTCCAACGCAAATGGTCTTTTGTGGAATTATCAAGGCAGTTCCCCCAATTGAGCAACTAAAACCATCACGTGAGTAACACGTCCTTTTTGCAACGCCATATCACCTTTCAGATTTATTTAAGGTTTTTCTCCACAAGCGTATTTCAACAAAATACACATGTCAGGACACAGGACTTGAAAAGACATGAAAAAAAACGAGATGAATAACCAAAACATGTTTCCCATCTCTAGACATCTCCTTCAGCCATAGCATTAGATATATTTGACTTTGCTATCCTTAATATACAAATCATTGAACACTTCATGAAGAATAATCAACTTGAGAAGATAAGATGCAAAAATCTGTTGATCAAAATGGATGACTCACTCACACCAGAAGGTTCAAAATAACCATCTCTAACAGAAACCAGGTCCCTGAGCTGTAGAGGTATATTTTATATACTTTTACATTGAAGATCTACTTTAGGTTAAGTCTCAGGATTTCTGAGAAGCAATCTGATCTGCAGTTTGTTTTCAATTTTTCAACAAATACCCTTCTTCATGGGCTCATGTTAGTAGGAGTTCGGAAAATGTTCGATTGATTGAAAGAGTATATTTGAAAGTTGAAAGTAAGTTCGGACAGAAATCACTTTAAAGTTGGAAGTTGCGTGAGCAAAAACCATTACTCTACTTGATTTACTCCAACTCTCTTGAAATATATCATCAGCATTTGAAATGCTAAAGTCCAATATTAGCAGATAATGATGACAAAACCATTATTTGCAAATACTGAACTTCAGATATGCAAGTTCAGTGTCACGTGCTTGTTTTCATATCTGCGCCACAAAATTTCAGTGATAAAGAGCTGACTCTCAAAACTTAAAATATTACTCCCTATTTTCAAGGTAGCAAAAGTAATTGGAAAACCAATTGACTGTTCGGCTTGGATCCGAGGAAAAGGGGAAGGGGGTTATTTCAGCTGTCTGTTTTCTCAACTAAATAAATTTAATTTAATTTCTTACTTTCCACTCCCATATCCACAGTGCTAACCTCTCTGCATCAAATTTCTAAAATACCAACTACCCCTGTTCTCCAGGATGAAAGACTGAAATCTCCAAGTGTGTTTTAATAACAGATACCAAACTATCATTCATATTTACCAACATGACCTTCATCAACACACAGATAAGGACAGTTACTATACATAGACAACCTAACTCCATTTTATTAGGGAGAAAAATGGAGTCCATGAATCCTTTTTGTAATGTACAATCCATTACAAAAACATATACGTCACTTTGGTACACATGTGCATAGCCGCTGCGGGTGGCTAAAAGTCTACCCAAACTCTTTTTAGTTCCATGAGCAAGTCTTTTCTTATAAGTCAAACTCCTAATCCTGTTCCAAGATGGGGTGGTTCTAGGATTTGAACTTTATATTATTGAGCAAAATCAATTTTCCAGTTGAGTGTAAGAAAAGTTACTGATCCCACATATTCCATTGGTCACTTCAACTAAACACCACCAGGTACAAAGAAAGTCCAAAACGGAGTACGTTAACTACTCAAAATTGCAAACAAAAATTCAACTGGAATTGTAAAATTAACTAACTAGACCAAATCAAAGCATCACCAAAATTCGATAATTCCAATGTGATAGCAACTTCAACCACTCAGATGCATCTATCGAGAAAACTTTTAAAACAAACCGATTCAAAATACCCGGAAAACAACAATTCCATAACCGGTACAGCACACAGATCCTGAAAAAACTAAAATCAAATCAATCGAAAGAACAAATAAAAAAAACAGGACGAGATTTAACCTTTCCGCTGATGATGAGCCAGCAATCTTTGGTCTTGTTGTGCTTAGCGACCTCCTCAAATGCATGAATTTTCCGATCCGACGCCATTTTTTCCTGCTACTGCAACACCAGCAACATCAGTTTAAAACAGAAAACAAATCGAACTACATAGATAGCTACTGCATCAAATGAAATTGAGCATCTCTATGAACTTTTACAAACACTCACGAGAGAGACTTCTTTGGATTCTGTTTCTCTCTCCGATTGTGCACCTAACACCCTTTTTGCGTGTGGAGGCGGAAGTACAGGGTCAATATTAATATAGAAATTCAGATACCGAATTACCCTTCAATTTTAATTTAAATTACGCCCCCCATTTTGACGTACTATACTGCAATCTCACCTAAAAATTCCACTTATTTCAAAATTTAATTACCGAGCTATATTCTTATTTGTGATATTACATATACATATATTAGTATATATATATATTTTAATTAGTATTTTTATAAATTAATAGCAAGAAATCATGTTTTTATATATAAGATATATGTGACAAATTTTTAATTAATGATAAGACGTGTAATATTTTAAAAGTATTTACGATTATAATAATAATATATGATTATGATAATGCAGTATATAATTATTTAATTTTTTATTTTATATATATGAGATAAGAATTTTATTTATTTTTATTTAATTAGTAAGATACGAGATACGTAATTTTTTAGTTTGCGATTACATAAGATAAAATTAAAAGACATTTTATGAAATTTGTTATTTCAATCCTCTCGGTAACTTCACCATTTTCGTATAAATATTAAAATACAATAATAATATAGTCAAACATAAAATAATATAATTTTATATAATTTATATTTAATAGTACTTTAATATAGCTGGGAGTCTAGCTGGGAGGCTGTGATACATCTATTTTATTTAAAAACACACGCCATAGTGAAAGTCACGTGTGTATTATCATTTTCTTATTTTTGTCCATTATTATGATGTGTGCCAGCCAGCCAGCGAGAATCTATTTTTGGGATTTAATTAGGGGTATGCATTATTTGAATTAAATTAAATAATTGAATTAAATTAAATTAAATTTTTATTTGAATTAATTTTTAAATTTTTCTGATTGATTTTAAATTAATAAAATTACGTTACTTTGTTCGGTTTTTTATCTGATATCGGATTTAAAAAAATCAAAATTGAGAAATTAAAAAAATGATTCATATATATATATATATATATATATATATATATATATATATATATATATATATATATATTCGTTTGTCCCTTTTTATTATTTATTTTTTATGATGATTATGTTTATATTTTATGTTTGAATTACATCTATAAAGGTATACTTGTAAGTATTGGGTTTTAAGTTTTATTAATAATTTATGTTGTATATTTAAGAGATTAAAATTATTACTTTGGTTATATTATTAATTATTGACATAACTGAATAATTAAATCGAAAAAATTCGAATCAAATAAAGGAAAACCAAGTCAAACCAAACTAATTTATTTTGGATCGGATTGAGTTGCACTTTTACAAAATAAAAAACCAAAAAATCCAAATCGAAAAACCAAATACACACCACTAGGTTTAACTATTAATTGTGCTCTACCTTCTATATAACATCGGATACTTTCTATTTTATACGAAAATTAAGAAATTATTAACTAATTAATTTAATTATTTTAGGGCAACTTTCACATGTAGCAAACAAAAAAATCATATTTGTATGTTATAGCAAAGTTTTGCACTCCATAGCAAACATAAAACTGCATAATTCACTATGCATATACAATTGTATAATTCGCTGGCCTAAATTGTATAATTCGCTGGCCTATTTCGCTGCAGTTGTATAATTCGCTATCCTATTTTACTGCAATTGTATAATGCACAATTGTATAATTCGCTGCCTATTTCGCTGCAATATTTTTATAAAATTTGCTTTGCATACAATTAAATCGAATTAAAATGTATGTATATTGCATAATTATAAGTGTATAGCAAGAAGATATATGTTTTTCTCTCGCTTTATACAAAAACAGAAACACAATATATACACTTCTGTTGTATAAAGCTAGAGAAAATTGTATTTCACTGCAATTGTATAATTCGCAATTGTATAATTCGTTGGTCTTTTTCTCTGCAATATTTGTATAAAATTTGCATTTGTCTACAATTGAATTGAAGTAAAATGTTTGTAAATTGTATAATTAAGTATATAACACGAAGATATATGTTTTTGCATGTGTATATACAATTTTCTCTCGCTTTATACAAAACAGAAACAGAATTTATACACTTCTGTGTATAAAGCGAGAGTGGCGAGCAGAGGGAGAATGGCGAGCGAGATTTTTGAGAAAGAGACGCCTGACAAACTTTGGCTAATGTTTGCTATGAAGCACAATTAAATCAAATAATTGGTGTCCCATTATTTTATCCATTGTTCATATTGTCTTTTCAAATAATTGGTTGAACTTCCAAAAGGTTATATTAATTGTTGGGATAAATTAAAAAAAATTATTTCTTAATATAATAAATGATAAGATAATATGAGAAACATTTAGTAGGATGTCTCTTGGAAGGGTTGGAGAAATGTTATTTCTCTCTTTTTTGGCTAATTACAAGTTGATTCCATTTGCTTCACTTTTTGTCTACCGTTTGAATTACAAGTTCATATTTCAAAAGATTAGAGTTTTCAAGTTTTTTACCGTTTGAATAGTCTTCCTAAAATGCTCTAACTTTATGAGAAATTATAATGAAATTAAGAGTTACTAATATTTCTTCAAGATTTATAGTTCCGTTTCATAGGAATTTATGAAGTAACTTTTCTTGCTTTCATGTGAAATTTGGATTGAGCTTTAATTTCCTTTATTTATGTGGACAGTCTAGTTTATTGGTCAAGAAAACGAGAAGACTTTTAAAAGTGGTAATCTAGTTGTTAAAATAATCATCAAATATATATATTTAAATATAATATACATAATCGGTGTACTAGTATTGTATATTCATCATCATTTTCAAATTAAACATGTTTTAGTTGATCCATGAAGCTTGGCCTACATGTAAATCATAATGCGATAGAAAGTGGTTGAGCAAATGGAGATTAGGGCCCCGTGGAGAATAGGAAGTCACTCCTATAAACGAATGAAGGGGGCTCTGGTCCTGATTGAGTCAGAGATTTTGATAATTTAAGAAATTTGATAAAAAGAAATAGATTTAACTCCCTTTGTTAGAAAATTATACTATTTATACATGGTTAAAATAATATTTTTGTGTATATAGTAGACGTGGAACCCATTCGGCTAATCCGTGTATCTATTTTTACATATTTTGATCCTCTTAATGAAAATTCTGGCTCCGACACTGTTTGTGTTTAGTAGAAAGCCTTTTCATCTCAAAGAATAATCGAATTCACCTTTGCATGCGGGTCTTAAAGTCGTGAATGTTTTATGGCAAAGGGATGATGCAACACGGGGCCCATCAGATCAAGCTTAACCCGTAAAATTTTTAATTCGTCTTGTCCCGCTTCACATAACATTTTTTTCATTTTCAACCCCGCCACCTCACCCTGCATAGACCCGCTCTGTATGACTCCACCCCACATAATTTCTTAATATTTATTTTTCTAATTAAGTTTGATACTAAATTAAAATTTGTAAAAATCAATTCATTTTTTCATCAAGTTGCATTAATTTAATAAGAATAAATTATTTTTTATTGAAAATCATTTTCATTTACTATCTCGTATATTTTAATAGGTTTAAAGAAATTATCTTAGTAAATAATACTTTATCAATGCTATAATGCGTAAAAATTAAAATTAAACGTAAAATCACGTATACCATTGTAGATGAGAGTTTCATGGTGCTAAATATAGAGAAGATAAAGAAAGACCGGACTAAGGCAAATATTCTTCTTTTCATATCATCTTGTCCTTTAAAACATTGTGCAAATGATATTTCTTAAGACCAAGAAACATCAACTTATCATCTCATATGATGAAATATTGATTGTATTTAATATTTTCTCACACAAATTTTGGTTTAATCAAAAGAAATTAATCTAAAAAGATCTTTAGTTACACACCCAGTAAAAAAAACAAAGATAAACCATAACATATTAAACTTTATGATGAAGAGAGAAACAAACAAATCGTGCTATGATTTTCACTTGGGCCTTCCATTCTGTAATTGTTTTGGGTTTGGAATTGCAGAAATGGGGACTAAAAAGGACCTCTTAAATTTACTTCTACCACTTATATATTAAGTGTAATATATAAGTGTAGGTGATAAAAATACAATAAATTATGATAATTGCCAATTTAATATATATTTATAAAAGAAGTAACATGTATTATTTTTTAATTTAGAAGCTACAAAAAAGTATGAAAAATCTCAATTATTAACGACATAACTTTTTTAATTTTATTTATGCTATGTATTTTAGGGCAACAAATTTTCCTAAATTCGTTTCACAAAGATTGATCTAGTTTGACTTGATAATATGTTTAAGAAAAGAAAGAAGACTTTTGATCATGTGGTTCTAAATTAAAGTTATGTCAAATGTATAAAATTACCCTTTATCTTTAGCTTTAGACATATCCCGTGAAAATTTATTACAAAAAAAAATCATTATTTTTAAACAGACCAAGGAAAGAATTATCTGAATGATGAAAGTAATATATGCTATTTATAAATTACAATAACTAATCGCTTAAAATATTTAAAAATTATATTAAAATTTAAATAATTCTCTAACTTTTATCTATACAACATAAGATAAGACTAAAAAATACTTATAGATAAAAGATTATTATTGACTGATCAAAGTAATATATACTATTTATAAATTATAATAACTAATTACTTAAAATATTTAAAAATTATATTAAAATTTGAATAAATCTCTAAATTTATCTATATAACAGAAGATTAGACTAAAAAATACTTATAGATATTGACCCCATACCACCACAAACACTTATGTCTAGTAATTATACAAGTGTTGAAATTCCAACAAAACTATGAATTATCGTATTTATAGTAGAAAATCCGAAAGTGACAATAACTCGTAACATCAGAATTAATTGGACGGCGGTTTACAAGATTACACCATCATCAACCTAACGTGTGGCTACCTCAAGCCGAATTAGTGTCTCATGACATATTTTTAATTTTTTTGTTCTTTCTATCGTATTTACTCCATTACAAATAATTTTATCTTGTTGTGCACTTACATCACTTCATTACTTTTTTTGTCACCGTAAATCTTAAAAATAATAATAACAATAAAATTAAAAAAAAGAAAGATAAATTGAGTCCCCTATTTTGTGTCTCTCTCACCATTGATCCTCAGTCAACACTCCATGCCTTCTCCCATCACCAATACTTCTTCTTTTTCTTCCTCCATCCGCTTCATGGGTCTCCTTAAACAACCTGACTCTAACCCTAACAACAACATCCTAGATGAATTCGACGAGAGCGATGTTTTCTGGTCTGAATCCCCTGATTCCGCTGTCGTTAATTCCTTCTCTCCCCCTACCCCTACCCGCCACCTCCCTCAACGTCCCCCTACCCTCTACAAACCTTCAAATTCCGGTCTCTCTGCTGCTCTTACCGACGACCACCACCCTCTCGTCCGTCGTAAATCTACCCTCAACCCTTCCGTATCTGCCACATCCGCTGCGAAGATGATTCCACCGGTGTTCCGTTCGGAGAATTCAAATCCTAATTCTCACCCTAAATTTCATCAATCTGCTCCGGTAAACGTGCCCCTGTGGCAGAAGAAGGATGGACCGGTGGGTGGATTAGACCAATTTGATGAGGTGGAAGATGAAGTGGAAGGGGAGGAAATGGTTCCTCCTCACGTGATGGTGGCGCAGTCGCACGTGACGTTCTCTGTTTTTGAAGGCGTTGGGAGGACGCTAAAAGGAAGGGATTTGCGGCGTGTTCGTAATGCTGTATTTCAGAGAACAGGTTTTATTGATTGACCCTATAACCTTCCTACCCCAATTTTTTTTTAAAAAAAAAGAGGAAGAAGAGGTTAATCAATTTGTTGTTTTTGGTGATTGAATTCTGAAGAATAATATTAATTTCGAAGGAGTCAGTTGCACTACGTTCATTTCAAGCTTTGTATATTAGAATTTGGTACATTCTCATTTGGAAAATGGTTATTTAATTGTAATTAGGAATTATGGTGAAGTAATCGTCATCCCAAATACAGATGTTTCTTTTTTTCTGTTCAATATAATAGCTTGAGTTTTGAACTATGATAATGCTCAAATTTTGACATTTGGTTATTATTTTGATTCATTCAAAGTGAACTTCTTATTATGTTAGCTCAATAATGCAGCAGGGGAATTACTAATTCGTTCCAATCCTCGGAGACTGGTGTTCGCGTGCCCACACAGATAGCAATGAATTCATTATTATTTTCTTGTTACATATATGCATGATGTGAATACATAACCTTAACTTGTTATAACCCTTGTTATTTGAGAATCTGCCATGATGAGGACTAGTAGTGAGGTCGATTTTGGCGTGAAATGCTTAAGAAAAGGATACAGTAAATGCTAAAAGTTGATATTATGATGGCAATTATGCGCAGACGAGACAAAAGGTAAAACTTCCGGAAATTTCCATGGTATATACTTGTGGGTGGGATTTACTACATGTAAATCGATATATGTAGTGACATTTGCAGCTGAAAATATCACCTTATGAATCTAGAGTTCATAGTTCTATTGCAGCTTCTATTATCTTGAGAAACTTGATTTGGCATTTTGGATTATTTAAGCGTGTGCTTTAACTAATCATAATCTACAAACCCTATAAGCCCAAAGTAAAATTTACAGTCTAGTTCTGGGGCTCTAAGCAATATGGCAAAAATTGAGATATTAACAGAATTTTTACCTATTTGTATCTAAGTGTATTGTTCTTATGATGTATGTTGTTTCTGGTAAGGCAAGTCTATCCGATTTTCTTTGATGTTCGCTATCATAGTATATTCTACTGTAAAAGTTAAGCTATCTTTTGTGTATTCCTCATTGCTTTGTAAATTTTCTTCAATTGCTCTGCGGATCCAGGTGACTGCCTCTGGTAGAGGCTGAAAGCTGACTTGCTCAAGTGTAAACTCTATTGCACTCTGTTGAATTACATTTATGTGAATATTTAGTTATTGCCGAGTGATTAATAACCTCAAGACATTGGCATCAGCTCCCTGAATGGTTAAATCATCGTCTGTTAGATGTTTACATGGAGCATATTCTGCCTGCATCTTTCAGGCTGTGTGGGAAGAAAGAAATGAGAGATATTTTAACATTCATCTTTTGTTTCAAATGTATATGTTTGCAGTTCCCTGGTGTAATTTCTCGTTTATATTAATGTAAACTCTCATACCGATTCAATATAATCCTTCATGCCCGTTTGAAGAGACGGAGGCTGATCTTGTTTTGCTGTACATAGTTTTGCACTGAAAAGAATATATTTTTTCCATCATTATTGCTCTCTATCTGCAATAGTTGTTGAAGAGATTACCACCACATCTTCTGTTTTTCCATTGATGCCCAGGAACCGGAGATTTATATTCAATTCTCATTCGATGGAATTATTAACACATGAATAGTTCATGGAAACAAGTTATGCATAAACTTTGATTTGTTGTCTGTTCTTCTGAGATTTAACATGCAGAGAGGACAGTCATTACAAGGTTAGTTAGTCATTTGCTCTGTGATGGAGTTCATTGATTTAGACGAATAGTAGATGTTCTTGACCTGCAAATTTCAACATTGATAGAGTATTTATGTGATGATTAGCTGTTGGCTTCTTGTTTTTCTCTGTTTATGCAGTGATTTAGAGTTGTTTATTGTCTTGTGATTAAAGATGCTTTCTTTGGATGGTTCCAGAAGGTAGATTTTTCAGTTGAAAGTGACTTCTTTCTGGAATGTATGATTAAAACACATTTAAAGGCAGTTTCAGCAGTACAAACATTTTTTTTATTTTGTGGATCTGAGTGATTTCAGTAGGACCCAAACACGGATTCTGTAGTAGTACGAATCTTTTAAAATGCGTAGTTCATTGGATACAATAATACAAAGTGGTTAGTATAGTGATAAAATAAAAATCTTTCAAATCTGTGATCAGTCCCACTAGAATCCATCGTCATGGGTCTAAAGAATATTTTTCATCATTTCGATTTGATGCAATGTTCGAAATTCCAAAAAAATTGAGGGTTCACAAAAATTATTCTTGGTTCTCAAATTCCCCAACTTAGCAAGTCAGTTCCAATTTCAAATCAAAACAAAAAGAAGATTCTGTTTCCACGCAAAAACAAGCGTTCTTCTGTACTCACGCTTTCACTGTTAATGGAAAGATTTTTCAGTACTCTACGACAATTTTATTTCTTCGAGCGGATCATGTTTTATTGTGAAATTTGAAGAAAAAAAATTTTATTTTTAAAGTGAAAATAATGTTTTATTGTATTGAACTTGTTTTTTATTCTGTTTTTTCAAATTGTTGAAAATTCTGAAATTCGAACTTCAAGTTAAATTCGTAAGGGCCAAATGTTTAGAAATTGAACGCTGGTTGAAAAGGTGAAAATAAGTTGTCATAATACATACCATTTTGATCGTGCCGAAGGAATAATTTATTGGACGATAGATTACGGGTGTGAAAAACCGACCAATAAATCGAACCGGCCGATGACTATCCGAAGCTTTCTTAAAGAAAGACAACTTTTATGTTATGTATTTTCCTAATGTTGCCTTTTGTAAGCTAAGGCTAGCTATTCTTCTATATTGTACCTATGATAAAACTATTTGTTTGGTAAATCCTTAAAGTACGTTTCTAAGCTATATCCAGTTTCTATACTGCTAAGATGTTTTTTTTTTTGGGGGAAACACCTGCTCCTTAGTTTGAAGAATCAGGAAATTTCACTATGTCTGTCCGACTGTAAAAGCCATACAAATTGGAGGCCTAACTTTGAGTAAAGCAAGTAGTGCTGATGGAAGAATCCATAATCCATCACCACAAATAAATCCTGAAGCCACTGCAGGAACCATCAAATCTGCCTTCTTGCTGTTGAGTTTATGCCATACGTATACGATCAAACTCCCCGCAGCCATATCAATTGCAAAGGAAGCCCCAACAAGGAAAGGCACAGCTATAGCCATTGGGAGAGGAACCAATTTCCCGACTCTCTCAGGGGCCATGTCTCTCACCAAGTTGGCAAGTACAGCAAAGGCGAAAAAACCATAACAGAGCTGCAAGCAATGGCGAGGCAGAGCTGAGAATCCTTCAACACCTAAGATTGCCATGTTTCTATAGATGAGTGCATAAGGAGCTTTGTACTCCCCATTGGGACCCCCTATATCAAAAGATCTGTAGAATAGGAAAAATGTAAGAGGTGCTACGACACAGCCAATGGCAGTCCCAATAGCTTGGCTGAGTAACATGGAACGCGGGGATGTCAGGGTCAGATGACTCGTCTTGAAATCGTGCATCAGGTCAGAGGATATAGAAACCATGGATTTAATCAGTCCACATCCAATAAGTCCAGCAACAACACCGTTCTCTTTCCCGGATAATGCAGCAAGCACAAACAGAGCTACTTTACCGTAATTGTATGCCATATTCAAATCAGTTAGACCAGCACCATAAGCATTGCAGAAGCTCAAAGCTGGTGCAAAAACATAGGCAACGAGCACATAATACCACTTCAACGCAGGGAACATAATTGGAATGACAATGATGGAGATAAGGGAAAAGATCAAGTAGCCAATACAAGCTAGCCAGAAGGGAATGCTCTCTCTGATGAATATTTCGTTTCTCTGCAGCTCTTCAAGTGGAAGATTCTTGGCTTCTGAGGGTGCTGCCAAAAAATGGAGTGTTAATAATAGAATTTCAACAAAAGGAGACAATGTTTTGCCCCTCTTCTCATTAGCTAACATAAAATTCGTTCAACATTCAACTTCTTTGTTGGAGCACACATCTTTGACACTTGACGTTACCATCAAATTTCATTAGAAATGGAGGAGAGCATTTACATGATTCAGGCCTTTTTGTTTTCAGCGTGGCATATATGTTTCTAAAAGTGAAATAAAGTGTCCTGACAAAATTGTAAAGGCCATCTCCCAGGAGAAGAGCAATGGAGATAAAAACCTGCATACAAATTTTATGGTCTAATGAGAAAAAAGGTAGAATGCTTATTTGATTATCGGACAAATTAAACGCCCACAAACCTTGTAACCCATTAGACTCTTCATACTGCTCTGTGGTAAACTTGAAGAGAACCAATATCCGTCTCGATCAGTAATTAGAGGCCACATGATACCCCAAGAGAGCACAGCTCCAAGAAGCAAAGAGAAGTTCACAAGGTGAGAACAAATCATTCCAGCTCCCACATAAGTCATGTCGAAATCGAAGAAAAACCTGGAAATATTTCAATGGTATAAATTACTGTTAGTTGTATAGGAGAAATCATTCATGAGTCACTAAAAAATATATCATCAAGTACATACGATTGCTTCCAAGCTTTCAACCCGAACGTGGGGAAGTTGGCAAATCCACAGTGATCTCCACCAGAATAGAACCACTGGAAGAAACTCCAGAAAAAGCTGAATGTGAAAACTTTCATGAACCCTTTAACCTGTTTCCTGAAAATTTGAACACAATTTTCATTTCTCAAGAAAGGCTAGTTTTATAAGGCAAGTTAGTCCTAACTCCTAATTATGATCTTGCATACTTGGCCAATTTATCTCCCTTGGGTGTATGAAATCCATTGATTAGAACAGCAGTCGCAGTTCCACTTGGATAAGGTAATTTGTAGTCAATTATCATGATCTGCACCACAACAAATAAATAAAAATTCAAGAATCAGTTGAAGGTGTGTACCTAGACTATGTACTAGTAAAGATTTGATTACGAGAATACGTGATGAATCATCACTACTAATCGAAACAATATTTGAAGATTATTTCAATTTGGCTCATTATTTCAATTTCAAAATAGTACTATTTATTTCAAATATCAACCAATTCATGTCCAAGTGCTTACAGAGTCTTTTAACAAGTGAACAAAACGAAGACAGCTTAAAGATTGGAAATTACCTTTCGAAGAGGAACCAGAGCCAATAGCCCAACAAAACTAACAACAAAGAGAAAACCAATCATCCAATCAAGTTTAGGTTCCTTATAGCTCCCTGGTGTATTGCCACCTGTATCAACCCCAGCTTGCTGATATGTTTTCTTATTCAGTCCCAAAAGATATGATCCAAAGCCACCTAAATTAGCACAGACAAACAGAAACCAGAAAAAAACAAATGAATCCCAATTTTGAATTTCTCAAACACGCCGATCAAAAAGGCACACAGTAAGATATTATCAGCTAGAACAACAATCACGCCTCAGTCCCAAACAAGTTCCGAATCTTCACTTCTTCATTTAACCTCATCATACTAAACAAATGATATATCTCTACAACAACAACTAGTCCTCGGTCTCAAACAAGTTGGGGTCGACTCTATGAATTCTCACTTCTTTATTTAAACTAAATGAAGTATATAGCTGCTATGACATGCTATGACAACACTACGCTTCAGTTCCAAACAAGTAATCGGGGTCGGCCCATTTCTTAATTTAAGCTCATTTGATATCATCAACATACTAAAAACATACAAAATGACAAAAAAGAGACTTACCTCCTACAGCAATACTGTAACATGCAACAGCACAAGTCTGAATAATAGTATTCTCCTGTTTAGTAAACGGAGTACATGTAAAATTCGCCTTTTTTAGAACCTTAGTCCATGACTGTAGAATCACATAAGCAAGCAGAGCAGCTGAAACATTGAGATTTGGTACAAGTCCAGTAGTGAGATTAAGCTTCGTTACAATCACACTATAAATAACTCCAATCAAAACACTCGCAACAATTCCTCGTACTGTAATCTGTTTAGTCCATGGAGGAATTCTCTTCACTTCATCATCACCATCTCTCATTTCTTCCGTTACTTCTCTTTCAATCTCCGTTAATTCCACCCCAACTCTACTCATTTCTCCCTGTAATTTTTTCAATTCAATCACAATAAATCAAAAAACACACACAAAACAAAACATGATGGGTTTTAATCGACGTAAAAGGGTACCTAAAAATGTAGGAAAAAATCCCTTTCTGGGTGATTCTTGAAAATAGTGCCGAAATGGATTTTGTCAGTTGTTCTTGGTGGTGAGTTATTGCGATCTCATCCACCACGAGAAACGGTGAATTTGGACAAGATTTACAGAGTAATTCAAATTGAAGATAAATATTTTACCCATGGAATGTGGAGGTTGTTGGAATTTGAAGAATATGTAGAGGAGAAGGGAATTGATGTACTGCATGAGTAGTACAAAAACCCAAAAATATGTTTTTGCAGTACAAAATAATCAAAATCCCAACAATAGAGGTCTGAAATAAATGTTGTGATTCTTATGCAACAGGTGGTCGGTTTAGATGAGAATGCTACTCAATTCTCATTTTTCAACTCTTTTATTTGTTTCTATTTGGAAAAAAATCCACTACTTTATTAGCCAATAAAAGTGCAAAAGCTATTTATCGATAGATTGTTCGGTGCGTAGTATATATATTAAAATTAATAATCGTAAAATAACTTATTCGATCGTTGCTATGGATTTGTTCTATTACTGCAATTGATAAGTTGGGTATGGTTGTGGTTGCATATTATTTTTTATTATTATTATTTAAAATAAGGGAAATTAAATTGACTAACTACTAAATTGACGTTACGCTGCATCCGCCATGGTTGACCATTTGTTCATTATGCAGTACATTAAATAAAGTAAACATGTTAGAAAAAATATTGGAGAATGATGTAATGAAATTTTTTTTCCTTAAAAGTGGAATTTTTTACTATATTAGTATAGTTGTAGCACAATTTTTGTGAACATTTTTACTTTAAAAAAGAGTCTACATGTAGTTTTCTGTCTTTATCAATGATCAATTTTATTATTAATAATTTACGAAGTATATATTGTCAATCAATGAATTATCATTTCATATTGTGAAAAAAAAGTCTCTTACTTTATCCCTCACCCACCCCATTACCTCACAAAATAAAAATAAAATAAAAAAATTAAATGCTCCTCTAGTCAATATTACTAAAATAATTATCAAGGTTTTTTTCATAATTTAAAATAAATAAAATTTTAAAGCTCAAGAAAATTATTGGGACTTTTTTTTTCATTTTATTTTATTTTTAATAGGTTTTCTAAACTACTTTATACATTTTTCAAGAAAATAGTTTAGATATTACTTCCACTGTTGATTTTTATTTGTCATATTTCGTTTTTTGAAAGTCAATTTAATTATTTTTCAAAGTTAAATTAGATTACACTAATTTGATATTTTAAACAAAAAAAATTAGATATTCAAAAACTATATGAAAAGTACTATAAATTGCAACTTTTTATGCGTATCAATATGATGAAAAAACATATCTTTATATGATTAGTCAAAATTCATATAATTTAATTCTAAAAATAGAAACCATGACAAATAATAATGGACAAAGAATATCATAAAGTAATAATGGAAAGTAAACTTTTATTTATATATGTTGTTAAGTTTTTCTTTAAAATTTCTGCTAAACCTCAAAAATTTACTATGGATGAGAAATAGTAGTACTGTACTACCAGCTATGCAACAACCAACTAATATTAATAAAGATTACGAACAAATTAATGAATGATTGAAAAAATTAATATCAAGATATTTTATGAAATACATAAATTTTCACTGATCAATCAAATGTGTTATCACATGGCGTGAGAAGGAAGATTTTATTTTCTACTTTGACATAAATGGATGAATATAATCAAATAAGCATACTAAAAAGAACACAAATTATAAAGTCAATGCTAAATACTAAAACAGAGAAATACTCTCTCTATTCCTATTTACTTGTTCATTTTCTACAAGACGTATACCTATTAAAAAAATATAATTAATTTATCGTTTTAATCTTGATAAAATTTCAAAACTATATTTACTCATTAAAGAGATGTATAAACATAAGGTAACTTTGAACTTTCATCATTCATTAGAAATGTAGGAAGAAGAAAAATCTCATCTCTAATTAACTATTACAAAAATTTAATACAATATGTTAAACATAAAACAGCAAAATGAATTAAAGAAAAAAGATTAGTGGGAATAAGTGTACCTTAGTTTGGATTCAAAAAGCTTCTTCCAAGTATTTTATAAGAACTTGTCTTCTCAATTTGAGTGAAAAGGATTTATTTTTGCTATTTAAGTGAGAGTATACTACTTTCACATGAAAGAGAAAATACATTGCAATAATTAAGGCAAACCATTAGTATCGTTAATATAATATGTCATCATAATGTAAATAGTAGAGTGTACATAGCAAGTAGGAACAAACAGTTAGTACATTATAATGAAGAAATGTGTCATAATGTGAACATGAATGGAGGATGACTTGTGTTAGTTTACCCTAATTACTCGTTCAATTTTTTCTTTTTACTAGTTCATTTTGATAAATTAAAAAAATAAAAAATTATTGTATTATTTAATAAATATAATAATTTAAAAATAGACAAATAATTAAGAACTGAGAAAGTAGTCAATGGGAAGGGAATCTATTGAAGCTTTTGTAGTAGGGAGATCCATGTATTAGAAACAGTAAAACTATTTAGATTATTTTGAAAAAAATTACTGCAGGACTTTTCTTTTTAGTCTAATAATTAAATTACCTTAGGTTTAGAATTATTTGAATTTTAAATTATGCATATCTTTTTCAATTATAAAGAGCAAATTGAGCAAAAATTTCAAAAGAGCAATAAAATATAAGATTCAAATCAAAAGGTTGATATTTGAAGTTTTGAACAGAAGAGGATAGTGTGAATTTTTTAATTGAAAAGTGCAGCCAAATTGCATTACAAATTAGAAAAAAAAAAAATAAAGTGTTAAGTTGCTTGTGCAATAGAAGGCAGTGGTTCATCTTAAATGAATTATAGAAAAATAGTGTTGCATCGTTTCTCTTTGTGCATCTTTTTTTTGTTTTGTTTTTTACTTTATTTGATGTTTATGTTTTCTTATTTGTATTCAATAATGGAATATTATTTTCGAGCACTAGAACGAAACTCATTCTTACCATAAGTTTTTAATATTATGGCCGTGATCTGTCATTACGTGTGACTATCTCCACTATAGAAAGAAAAAAGAAAAATATAATAAAGTAACTACTAGAACCAAATAGGTCAATAAAAATCTCCGAGTGACTGACGACTCGTGAGTTCGCAGGGCTCATAGGATGGGAAAAGCCCCTCTCTTCATTCCATTATTTCATTAACGGGTTTTCACGACGTAAGTCAATGGAAGCAAGGGTTGAAAATGAAGAAAAATTATTATATAAATGTTGAGCGGGGTGGGTCGAGGCGAATTAAAAATTTTGCGGGTTAAATTATGCGTATAAATTGGGAGTTTGAATTATGAAGTGACAAGTTAATAAAGCAGTTATTCTGTGAGTCAAATTGATTCTTGTGAGAAATAAACCCTAAAAAATTGAAACACTTAGATGGATGCGAAACTTTGCTTGTTTGAAACGCCATTGTAGTGAGAAGAAAGATGAAGAGACGTTCATCGGAGACGAAGTTGTTGAAAGAATTGTTACTCTATGCGGCCAGCGCCGCTTTGAGCAGCCTTGTTTTGTTTGTGGGGCTCCGACAACTTGACCCGAATCGACAAGCTTCCAAAAAGGCTCTTGAGAACAAGAAGGAACTGGCGAAGCGCCTTGGTAGACCTATCATTCAAACCAATTCCTATGAGGTTACTCTCCAATCTCCTCTCTGTACTTCCCCTTTTTCAATTTTCCATGTTTTTATCATATAGTTAGAGTCGCTTAGTTTTGATCATCCATTCTTAACCAGATGTATGGGGTTGAGTCCACTTGGTAAGGGTGCATATCCGTATTTAGTCGGGGCCAATACTTTTTTTTTTTGCTTTAGGTTTCCATTACTGATCACTATGGTCTACTGTGCAGTACTGTTTAGAATGGAACAAGCATGCTAGATAGCTGAAATTGTAAATGGATAAAAAGATAGTGTGTGTTTTTGGGTCTTGGGTGGGGTGGGGGGGGGGGGGGGGAAGGGAGTTGGCTTGTCATGGATGTATCGTTGTGAGAAGGAAGGAGCAATGCTATGACCAGCTCTAGTTCTCTCAATAGATATTACCCATATTTGAGGGGCATCAGGTGATACATGACAAGAGATACTTCAGAAGTTGTTCTAGCATGCCGGAACAGAGAAGGGAATATGTCGGGCCGTAAAGGGAGATGGAAGATTGTCTCTACCTTCATTTGGTGGGTGGATAATATGGAAGGAGAGGAATCAGAGATGCTTTGAAAACAAAAGCATCCCTTTCTGGATTTTGACGATGAACTCCTTAGTGACCTTTTATTTTGGTGTATCCATGTTCTCCCCAAAGAGGTGGAGGATATTGCCCATATTTTAGACAGTTTAGGAGGGGTGTAGGTGATAGATCTTTTCTTTTTTTGTTTGTTCTCTCTATACTACTGATGTAATTACTACTGAAATTACAGCAGTAGGATAAATAAAGTGTTACTAGAAAAGTTTGAATCTCTATGGCAAATATGCTACTATTAATTAGTATTAAGTTGATTAGACCATCCTTTATTCAGCGAAAAATCTGTTGGTCGAGCAATAATCATGCCATTTTGCTTGTCAAACAGATAGTGTTTCCAATCATTTTAAAGTATTTGGCCGACTTGTACCCAAAGTAAACGTTATTTCTCAAAATGGGAAGACATTCCTCACTGTTGGGAAAAAGTTCCTTTACTTTAGAATTATCGCAAGTCTTTACTTTTTTTCACTTGCTTCCTTTCAAAAAATCACTTGTTTGAACCAACAATTAGACATTGTTTCAGATTTTACTAAAACACTATCGGTTTCTCATATCCTCAATCTCGTACGGTTCCCATATCTATATATTCAACCAAACACGGAAAGTTGATAGAAATTAATTTCCAAAACCTTCCATGGAAAACATTTCCGTACATACCAAATGCACCCGAACCCATGTGATCACTTCCCTACTAGTCTACGAGAGCTTTTTTCCCTTCAAATATTTTGGTTCACAAGGATGTTATGATAACTAATTATAACGACATTCTTTATTAATTTGGTATGCTATCTTTCCTTATTGTTATGCTTAACGTGCAGTCAAAAGCAATCATTTTCATATTGAATTATTTAAGCCCCCTTGTGCTTTGTCAACAGGATGTAATAGCCTGTGATGTAATCAACCCTGATCATATAGATGTAGAATTTGATTCCATTGGTGGATTGGAATCTATTAAGCAAGCTCTATTTGAATTGGTAATTCTTCCCTTGAAAAGGCCTGAACTCTTTTATGGGAAGCTTCTGGGTCCTCAAAAAGGAGTTTTGCTCTATGGACCCCCTGGAACTGGAAAGACGATGCTTGCCAAAGCAATTGCTAAGGAATCAAGTGCTGTTTTTATTAATGTGAGAACATCGAATTTGATGAGCAAATGGTTTGGTGATGCCCAAAAACTCGGTGAGTTAGATCTTGCCCTTACTCTTTCAAGACTCTTCTCCTTGTTTTGATTATTCAAATTTGCTTGGCCCTTGTTTTACTTTTGAATCTTGTCTCAATGGCAATTCAGGCTCGACAAGCATTATTCCACTGCGAATAAGATATTTTTAAGAGACCCTAGTGTTTTGCAACTTTATTAGTTGATAATTTTTGAGGGCATTAAAATTCATCAGAGGAGGAGTTGCTTAGTTTTGGCCAGTCCCTACCAATTGTGTAGTTATCATTCTTTATGGAATTATCCCATTCAAACAGAGTCTTTTAGGGCATAAACAAAAAGATGGATTTCAAGTCTCTCTTGCTACGTTTTGATTGCATTCTTTCCATATTTCTGTGCACAATTAGAAGGCCAAGTCATGAAAAGCACTTTTGGATACATATCTCTTTCAGTTGTAATTTTTTCTTTTGTCTATAGTATGGTATTTTTGCTCATTCTGATTTATTCTTGTTGAGTGGGGTAAAGAGTAGAGCGCGCACTGTTTTTCCTGTGTGTTCTTTGCATAAATCTCAAATGGAGCTGTCATTTGTAGTTCTTGAAATCAAAATTTCAAAGTGAACATATTCTACTAGGATTTGCAACTGCATTGGTTTGAGATGATTTAGCAGTTTTACAGTAGTTCTTTTAATATTGTAACCTGTGATCCACAAAGTAACCTGTTCAGTTGCTAAAAAGTTTCTTGCCGCAAATACCAAGAAACAGCATGGAAAGTCCTAACTTGCTCAACATGAGGATATGAAACACAAGATAATGATTATTGCGATAAGAGACACTTTTCAAGTGCATGCTTCATTTCTGAGTTATAGGACTAGGACAAAGAATCATAGATTGTCGAAACAAAAATAGAATAAGTGAAGTGGGAGAAAGGGTTGGAACATCAAAAAAGCAATTATCAGATTTCTTGTTCTACACTTCTTGTAGGAATGTCTGTATAGACATTGTATGTATTGACCCAGTCATCTTTGGGTTAGAATAATTCTACTACACAGGTTGCAAGAAGCTGATGACGGATTTCTATCTACCACTATGAAGTCAAACTGCAAGCATCAGATCTACAAATTCTTTTATTTTGTTGGGTTTAGTCAAATCTTGAGACTCCACAGTCCTCAGGCTTTGGTCTTTGTTATAAGAGCACAATGCCGATGTGTGGGTCAGGTGCAAGTTACACGTTCAAACCTTACTGCAGATAGAAGTCTAATATTTAAGTGAAGAAGAATAGACTGGTGGCCCCACTGCCCACTCTGTTTCAGACCCTGCACCAACGCCCTTTGGGGTTTCTTTGTTATGAAAAAATAATCTTGAATCTCCACCTTAGGTAAAAAGCGGGAGAGATGAGACAGCATGATGTTATAGGGGGAGATGAAAATGAAACTCGGAGAGGAGAGTGTTGATTGCATAGCACCGAGTAATGTTTGCTGGTGACCTCAACATTGAGACATTTTGGAGAACAGGGAAGCATGAAGGGAAAATATTGCAAGGAGAGGTTAGTGGCATGTGAAAACACTTGATAGGTAATGAAGATTGTTGTAGGTTGTCAGTTGGTGCAAATTGTAGTCAATAGAGCTGAAGGATACAAAGAGTGCATATAACTGACTACAACTAGTTTGGATGGATGTTGATTGATTAGTTTTGTCAAAGGGTTGTTTAAAGCATACCTTAGGCAGCCCCTCTGCAGTGAAGCCAAGGAGCAAAAGTATAAGGTTATTTTGTCTGACATGAGGTTTGATTCCGGACTGAACATTGGTGGCAGGTGTTCATTGTCTTAATAACAAAAGTGAGTTTGATGTTTCTAGGAGAAGCTTCAATTATGCTACAGAAAATAAAAATTTCACTTAGAAATCTTACAAATGCCCCTACCCCCACCCAAAACAAGATGAGGTTGTTTAAAGCGTTGAAGGAGAAAGATCTTATTGTAGTCTAGTTGTTCTTAGAATTCTATTTGTGATTGCCCGTGTTGCTGATTTGCGTTAAGTGACTCAAAATGGCTCATATAGGGTTAGTTATTCAACTGGATGTTAAGACTTCTTCATTGATTTCTCCTTCTATATTTTATACAGTTGCTGCAGTGTTCAGTTTGGCGCATAAACTTCAGCCAGCAATTATATTCATTGACGAAGTGGATAGCTTTTTGGGTCAGCGCAAGTCTACTGACAATGAGGCGTCAACAAACATGAAGACTGAATTCATGGCTTTATGGGATGGTTTTACCACAGATCGTAGGTGCACCCCTTTATGAGATGATTCTTTATTTAGTAGCTTTCATCACCGTCACGTATATTGCAACATTTCCCCAAGAAATTATGCAATTTGAGATGGTTGTCTTTTATCTAGTTAATGATTTAACCAAGGAGGGTCTGGTGACTATTTACTGTGGTTATGATTATGTAGAAAATGCACGAGTTATGGTCCTTGCTGCTACTAATCAACCATCTGAGCTTGATGAAGCAATTCTTCGACGTCTTCCTCAAGCCTTTGAGATTGGAATGCCCAACTGCAGAGAAAGAGCTGAGATTTTGAAGGTGATCCTGAGAGGCGAGAAGGTAGAAGATACCATCGACTATGACGGCATTGCTAGTCTCTGTGATGGATACACTGGTTCTGATCTTCTTGAGCTATGTAAAAAAGCTGCCTACTTCCCCATCCGGGACTTGCTTAATGATGAGAAGAGTGGAAAGCTAACTGCGGTTAGTATTGTATTCTTTTTCTCAAATTTCTATTTAGAACTTGTACTCTCCTTCAGAAAAAGTTGTTAAGTGATGGTTACTGACACAAAATGAAGTTTTAGGAACTTCGCCTTATCTGATGAATGCACATAAAAAAAAAAAGGATAGATAGGGAAAACTAAGATGGACGTACAGCTTTTTAGGCTACAAATAACAGCTAGTCCACTTGAACTGCTTAGACCTCCTCCAAAGCTTTAACATGTCTGTACACTGCAGATAGTGTTGCCTTTTTTCCTAGAGAGGGAACCTTCTCAGATGTCTCCTCCGATACTGAACCATTAAATCTCCTTTGTACAGCCACCCTTTAAAATTTTGTGGATATCAAATAGAGTTGGGGGTCGGATTTAACTATGTAACAGGCACCATCTGGAAAATAAATGTAGAAACAGAAGGACTAGTCAAGGATCTTTTCGTTTCTTTTTATTCTCTCTAAATGAACTCTGTATCTGCAACTGCTATATGGTTATTGCTACACATTGTGTTGATAGAACTAAGCTGTGAAGCTATCAAAGTAGAGTATCAAGGTTGCTTAAATAGAGATGGGCGTAAGCAATTTATCTGGGTCAGGCTGGTTCTGAGTATCCTTGTTTCTCTTTAAGCAGGAGCCGAGGCCGCTGTTGGAATCGGATTTGGAAAAGGTTTTAACTACGTCAAAAAAGACAAAGGTTGCTGCAAGTGAATACAGCAGGTTAAGTTCAATGCGTGCAGATTCAGATTCTGCAATTAACGAGATTTCTAAGCTTGTGGCTTCCCATATTCTGAATGTCCAGTCAGATAACTAGGATTCTTAATCAGCTATTTGATTTCCTATAAATCATCTAAAGTTTGATTTTTTTTCATTTTTGGTGGCTATTGTGGATGTTGCAGAATTCCTTTTAGACCACTGTAGTTCAGCTATTAACTTGTAAGAGCATTGCATGATTTTCACGGCATAGTGGTTAAAAATGACAGTTTTTTTTTTTTTTTTAATCCTGGGTGGTAGGGTAACATGTTTCATTTTGTTTAATTGGCTTGGCGTTGTGAAGTTGCATGCATATATGTGAAATTACAATATTTGTTTTCTTTATATAAAGGAGAAGAATAGTTGATCAGAACTTAGGTGTAATTTGGAATAGCATTCGACTTCAATTGGGACACTTGTGTAGGTTATTGACAACTTTGATACCGACCAGTTATCCTTCGACACAAGGCCCATAACTGCTGATTTGCCTAGGCCCCCTAGTGTAGTGTATCCTAAAGTTAATCAATTCATCCTTTAAGGAGAGCAATCATTGCTGATTTCTATAGGGGTGATGGGCAGTGACTACTCTTTTATCACTTAAGCAAGGCTGCACGTTTTTCTTTATATCAATTATTTTGTTCACCACACTTGCTATCTTGTACCAACGTCAAGTAGCTGGCTCATCAAAATTGGACAGGTAAAAATAAGTTAGTACTTTAATTATTATTATCTTTTTGGTGGTGCTAATTAGTGTTTGGGAAGAATGTCCTTTTGCCTCTTTAAGTTTTGGAATTACTTGGTTGCTTTTGGGCCCTGTGACAGTCATTACTGTTCATGTTACAAATAAATGCAAATGATTATAATTGCAGGGGAATACCCCAACAGTTATAGGACTCTGGACAGAAAAACTTTAATAATACTACACACCAAACAAATTGATCCGAATCTTATTTAGTACTTGCAATGATGTATGCACATATTGATTTTATTCCATCTTTAGGTTACTGTCTGTGTCATCATTCAGAAAATTAATGAACAATCTGTTTAATTATTGGTTAAATACTCCAAGATGTTATCAACTGAACAATTTTCGTTTTCTTGCTTTTCCAGGAACACACTTTAGCGTACCATGTAAAAGTCAAGGTGGTCAATTCGAAAAAATTAATATAATATATATAAAAATTCATACTAATATTTTGGAACTTGAATATTTTTGATAAAATCTATAACTTCGCTACTAGATAAAAAAAAGATGTTAGTTAAAAGCCTGCTATCATATATTACTCATTCGGTGTATTAGTATGTGACACGAATGAAATGTGAAGCTAAAAGTTAGTTATTATGATTTTATAGTATAATATATCTGATTTTAACCATTTGTTCTAAATACATGTGAAATTTTGAGAGTCCGCGAACATACTTGAAGTTGCGCTTCATAGTAATTTTTAGGGGAAAGGATCAAAAATACCCTTCAACTTTGGTTAATTAGTTACTCTACCGTTAAAAAAGTTCTTTATACCCTCGTTATTAAATTCACCATTTATAATCCTCTATTGACGAAAATTCCCAAATAAAAAAAAATGACCGATTTCTAAAAAAATGAACCAAACCCCATTTTAGTTAGGCCCATGTCAGACTCGTCAATCTATCTTAAATCCAATAATTTAACCCGACTGAGGGTATTTTTTCTCAATTTATGTGGTATAGGTGGAGTTTCGAAAGTAATCAAAAATCTTTATAGAGTTTTTAGATATTAAAGTTGTCAATTATTTCAAATTATAATAGTTCTAAAGTTAATTTCACATTATAAATGTTACTCCCTTTATTTCAATTTATGTGGTGTTAAGGAAATTTCAATAGTCAATCAAATATATTACTATTTTTTAGATATTTCTTTTCACTCTTTAATAATAATTATTATGAGTTATAACATTTTTTACGTAGTTTCTAAATATATAAATTATTAAGAATTCATTTTTAATAATTTCATACCAAAATTATTAGACATGTGTGCTTCCAGCCATTATTTAATATACGTATTATTTAGTGAATTTCTTATAGGTAAAGGTACTAAATTAAATAATTCCAAATACAAAATGGTCAAATTGAAAATAAAAAGTTAAGACGCCTAATTTGGCCAAAAACACAACACTAGTCATCCACGTTAATTTCCAGATAAAAAGTTCACATTACGTGAAAACTCTTTATTATGTAGACGAATTTTCAAGTAGACTAATTTTTGTTGAACTTAGCCCTACTGAACCTAATTTCAAACTATTAAAAGTCGTAAGGCAAAGTTTGGTGTTGTTGAAAATATATCATGGTTGAAACTGTCCAAACATTCTTTTATTTCAAACGTCAAATTTAGCCTAATACTATAGTTCCCCATCTGATTATTCTTCACACTAAATATATTTATACCAAACATAATAATATCATACACCTTATCCATTTTAAGTTTTTAACACTTATTTAACATGTACATAAATATATTTTTTAACTTGACTTTAACTGATATTTTCATTTTGACACTTAAATATATATATAAAAATGAACAAATAAATACACATATTACGTGGCATAATACATATAAGACGAATATGAGTATGTGGATCTGTGTGATTCCATTATTTTTATTGGGAAAAGAGAAAAAGAAGAATGTCAGTAAAAGACATAAATGGATACAAGCATATAATAAAGAGGATAAAATAATTTGAATATTGAACGCGACTTTTAATTTGTATATGGATTGCTGCTTCGATTATATTGGTGAAAATTAAATATGACCATAATTAAGATTGAAAAATACACTCCTTTTAATAGGAGATCACAAGGAAATAAATCTCTAGTCCTCCTTAATAATAATACAGAATACATTAATTAATACTCCAGAATATGTTTACAAGTCATAAAGAATATCTTATTACCTTAATTGGTCTCACATATGCAAAATGTTTAGTCAATAAGCAGTACATCGAAGAAAATGGAAGAATTTTTTTCTCCGGTCCTTTATAAATTTATTTTAAATTCTATGTCCTTTTCACAAGAGAATGTTATATAACAAAAAGAATTATTTTTATATGTATAAAAGATTTGAAATAATCTATTTCTATTTCTATTTAATTTGTAAGGAATAGTTTGATCACTAGTTAAAGTTATATCGATATTAATAATGTAGAATTAAATTATGATAAATTTTATAACTTATTTTATAAAAGATGTTAATTATATATAATTAAGTTACATGTTGCATAAATATAAAACATAGATTCCCTAATATTATATGTTGCAAATAAAAAGTGTTTTAATATCTTACCCATCATAAAATGAAAGGGAAAAAGAAGACTATTTTTAACATTTTGTTTGAATCATTGTTATATATTATTTCATAATGTATTGAATTGTATTATACTCTATTATATTGTAGATAAAATGTTTGATTAGAATATATTATTTGTTGTTGTTTAATAACATTTTAATTGTTTAGTTGAATTGTATTGTAATTTATAAATTTACTAAAATATATTTAATTATTCTAGGGCATGAGATTTGATTAGATTTAAATAATTAAGGTAAAAGTTAAAATAGTATTTTAAAATATTATTTAAAGATATACTTGCAAAAAGAAATTAAGTAACAACAGGAACACACCAAATCGATTGTTTCATAAAATAGGGTTCTCTTTGTTATGTAACAACGAAATTTAACAATACAATACAATACATTGTAAATAACAATCAAAACAAACATAGTGAGTATGGTAACGATACAATACAATATAATGGACCGGGGCGTAGCTATCCTTTGGCTAGGGTGTCCAATTGGACACCCTTCGTTAGAAAATTACATCGTATTTATAAGTAAAATAATAATTTAAATGGTTAAATAATATATTTTGGACACCCTTGAAAAACAATAAAAAAAATACTAGCTTAGTGATTTTAATCGTTCAACTCTTACTAAGTTCTTGCAACTTGCGGTGCGTGGGTTCGATTCCCGTTATTTGACTTTGATTTTTTTCTTTTCATTAAACATTTAAATAAAATTTGAAAATAATTATTTAATTTAAAGTTAATACCTTTTTTTTTTCTTTTCAATAAAAATTCAAATAAAATTTAAAAGTAATTATTTAATTTAAAGTTAATAAGCAAATCCTATTTATTTATTTCATAAAGCCACTAAAAGTGAAAATACTTTATATAAATTCTCTTTTAATAAAATTCATTTGATTCTATTCTTTATTTTTCATTTCTCATTGTTGGTCATCAGAGATTTGTGAAATCTTGAAGTATAAAAAAAGTGATTTCACTTTAAACTAATATCTCTTTTTCTTTGTTGGTTTACTTCTTATCAGATAAACGTGAACATTAAAGCTAAATATTATGTAGTTTGATTTAAAAAATTTTGGTATATTTTAATTAAAAAAATAATCATTAATGCTATATTGTTTGATTTACAAAATTTAAGTACACCCATTCTTTAAATTATTTTGATGAGCTACGAGATTTTTGAACATCCTTCATAAAATTTCGAATTACGCCACCAATAATGGATAACAACGATAATTTAAGTTAATGGTTTAAAATCTCTTGTATTAAAACAAGGATAATTTTGAACATAAAAAAAATCAAATCTTCTTGATAGAATAAAAAGAATAAAAAACATAAGTTATCCTCAAACAGAAGAAGCACATGAATAACTTGCTTATGGAATAAGTTATAAAGGAATTGGTGTATTATTGCATAATTAGTAGTCTATAATTCTAATTTTTTAACCAATTAAGATGATAATAGATCAATTTCCACTAACAAAAAAGGATAGAAAATAAATCTCATTAATCCTGTTTTGACCAATTAAACCTAGCAAATTATGCCGTCCCCGTCTGCAAGCCGTCTCTTAAATTCAAACAAACAAATTAATAAAGACTTATTCATTAATATAAATATAAAAATACTAATAATTAATGTGCTGTTGTTACCTGCCAATTCCCCATCCCCTTAAATTTATTTTTATACTATATAATCCTTTCTTTATGCTTTTTCTCATCACTTTATATATAGTATACTATATAATATACTTCCATTATTACAACATCCACCTTCTCATCATATCATCATTTTCCCCTCAAATTCCCTTTTTCATCATCATACTTCATTTCACTGTTTGATTTTTACTTTCTTTTTTTTTTATTTCAATCATGTTTTGGTATTTGATTGCAATAATTGCTTCAGGTTTGTTTCTGAAGATTCTGTTGAAAACTTCTGTACTGCAAATTGTGAAAAAATGGTGGAGGTTTTTGGAGGATGGTTGTTATGTCTATCAGTTCTACAGGGTACCGCAATTCAATCACAACATGCAGGAAAATCAATTGTATCGAAAAGTTTGTACTTATCTGAATTCGCTCCCCTGTGTTGAAGATTCTGATTTCACCAACCTAATATCCGGCGATAAGTCCAATGAAATTAGCCTTGTTTTGGATTCAAATCAAATTGTTGTTGACAAGTTCCTCGGCGCTAGAGTTTTCTGGATCAATGAGAAGGATGAATTTACTGGTTTGAAATCGCTTGTTATGAAGATTAGGAAAAAGGATAAGCGTCGAATTTTACAGCCTTACCTTCAGTATATACACTCTGTGTTCGATGAAATTGAGCAGAGGAAAAAGGAGGTGAGATTATTCGTCAATGTAGATAATGAACCTCAGAGAAACGGAAGGTGGAGATCGGTGCCGTTCACACATCCAGCAACTTTTGATACGGTAGTGATGGACACGGATCTCAAAAACAAGGTGAAATCCGATTTGGAATCGTTTCAAAAATCAAAACAGTACTATCACCGACTCGGCAGAGTTTGGAAACGGAGTTATCTCCTCTACGGACCTTCCGGCACCGGAAAATCAACGTTCATCGCCGGAATAGCAAATTTGCTGAACTACGACGTGTACGACGTCGATTTATCCAAAGTCACTGACGATTCGGATCTGAAAATGCTTCTGTTACAAACAACGAACAAGTCGCTAATTGTTATCGAAGATCTCGATCGTTACCTTGGGACCAAATCCACAGCTCCAAGTTTATCTGGAATTCTCAACTTTATGGATGGAATATTCTCGTGTTGTGGGGAAGAGCGAATCATGATATACACTATCAACAACAAAGATCAAATTGATCCGACGGTTCTCCGTCCAGGAAGAATCGACGTTCACATACACTTCCCTTTATGTAATTTCAACTCTTTCAAAACCCTAGCGAATAGCCATTTGGGTTTAAAAGATCACAAGCTTTTCCCACAGGTAGAGGAGATTTTTCAAACCGGGGCGGCTCTCAGCCCGGCTGAAATCGGCGAGATTATGATATCAAACCGGAGCTCGCCGACTCGGGCATTGAAAACAGTCATTTCAGCTCTGCAAATCAACACCGAGTCGAGGGCGGCGACTCGGCATGCACGGCGGTTGAGCGAGAGCGGGTCGGTTCGAGCCGCCGAGGAAACGGGTGAGTCGGGTATTTTTTGCAAAGAGAATCTCAGAGAGTTCAAGAAGCTATATGGACTTTTACGAGTAAGGAGTTGTAGAAAAGATTCATCCTACGAATTTGATACGTCAGATAAAGATAATTCAAAGGCATGATAATTAACATTAACATATGTTTGTTTGGGGCATAAATAATCACCCTTACCTGCATAATCATTAGTTTAGTTTAGCTTATAATTTGAAAGTTGATATTGTGATTTATTTAGTTAATTTAACATAAAGATCGTAGCTAAAATTCATTATTTTATATTAATTAATATAGTATTGATCAAAGTTACTCACTATTATATATGTATATATATATATATATATATTTATCTGTATTGAGTGTTTAACTATTAGTAGGTCTAATATATTTTCTCACCGTCTCGCCCAAGAAGTAGCAGATTATGAGGTGAAATAATAACGTGTCACCTCTTCCAAACCTCCACTCCTCACCCCTTTGAAGTTTGAGGAACTAAATATAGCAGAGCACGTGTATTCGTTTATTTTGATTTTATTATATATATATATATATATATACACACTTAAAAAGAAGGATCATATATCTTGTTAAGCAATTTGAAACACAAAAGCTTATTTAATGCACTTGTCCAACGCAAAAGTATGCTAATATCTGTTCAAATCTTTGATAAATGTATTTTTTCTTCATTTTAAATTAAAAATAATTGTATATCTAGAGAGTTCACCATGATGTCTAAAGTAAAGTTAAGGTACTATATTGAACCACATAAGGAAATGTGTTAATTTTTGTCGTTTAATGTATACCTTTTTAATACATTTTTTCACATGTGTTTGATACTAAGATTTACTACGAAAGCAATATCCATATGGTGTAACACCATCTTGATTACATACTTCTGCCTCTAATAATGTCCTAGTTTATTACATACTTCTGCCTCTAATAATATCATTCTGAGTTTGCATCTAAAAATTCATTACTTAAAAATATGGTCTTTGTTATAAAATAAAGTATTAGAAATTTAGTATTACAAAGAAATAGAGGGAAATTTAGTAATATTTTTCTTTCAATCTTTCAATGCATTTGTTTCTACATATAAGATAATTATATATAGAAAGTAAGTATATTCTTAACCATTCAAAGTTATGAAAGAGATCTTTTAAAGTCACATTTAAATACCTCAAAATCATAATTAAATCTTTTAAAATCACAAAATGTAAATTTGATACATAATATCCGCATTTCATTATTTAGAAGAGTTTCCAGATTGTTCAAAAAGAAAGTGCTCATTGTCTACTATTGAAAGAAATTTGTTAGTGAAGATAGCAAACTTTATTGATTCCCTGAATAATTAGGTAAGGTAGAAAATAATCAATTTCCATTAATAAAGGTGATTGACTTTGTTGTTTTATTGCATGACAATGTAGAAACTTGATCTTTTCTTTGACTTTGCCAATTGAACAATAGACAATGAACATGAATGGAACCAACAAAAAATTAAAATAAAAAGTACTCTTTCTCCGTTTAAAAAAAAATGTCCTTATTTTATATTTAGTTTATTTAAAAAAGGATGATCCTCTTTCTTTTTTAGCACACTTTAACTTTAACTTTCCACCTGACATGTTTAGGACCAAAACATTAAATGACATTTTGGTTCATTTGACATAACTTAAATTTGAATCACAAGATTAAAAAGTTTCTTTCTTTTCTTAAACTCCGTTCCAAGTCAAATTAAGTCAATCTTTTTGAAACGGAGAGAGTAATAAAACAATAAATTCACAAAATTTAAAAAGGAAATTTTTTTCATAAAATCCATATTTTAATTTATTTTTCTCTTTTCCTCTTTGACTTGTGGGCAATAAGCTATCCACTTTGTATAAAAAAATCGAGATATCATTATGACATTTTCCCTACTGTCCATTCTCCACAACTCAACTTAAAGTGTGGCAATTAATAGATCGTCTATTTTACTCACATGTTTTGTTTTGCACCTTTTTTTTAAAAAAAAAAACTAATTAAACAATAATTGAATTAATTATTCTTATTAATTACTTTTTCCAATTTAATATGATCTTTGTCTATTTTATTTATCCAGATTTGACTTGACAAATTTTTTAAGAAGCAATAAATAGAATGTCAATTTTACTACATTATATTTTGAATATAATAAATTCATTTCGATGAGAAATGTATTGAGAGAAGACTATAATTAATAATAAGGTAAGAACTGATGCGATAAATTTGATTTTCAAACTGTACAAGTAAAAATGGACATCTCTTTTTCGTAAGACAGACAAATAAAAATGAACCGAAGAGATACTTCTCTCGTTTGCACCACATTAATTTTTTTTCCATATTTTTATGACTAAGGTAAAGCAAATATGGATAACAAAAAATTAAGAATATCTTGATTTTTTAAGATGAAAACTGTTTGAGACCATTTGTTTTTAGTAAGCACGATAAGAAATATTGATCGAAAGAATTATGAAGCAACTACTATTCTGGTGCCGTGCACATCAAATTATTCACTTCTAAAGAAAAGAAATAGATTATTAATGATTTTTTAGTTATATAAAATCTTATTTATTTAAATTAAATTAAAAAATTAACCATAACTATTTTGGACCAAAATGTAGTAGTACACATAAATACACATGCTATAAAGTGGAGATTGGAGAGAGGATTGGATACATAAATTCACCAGTTTAAAGTTTGTTTTTTTAAGAAATAAATAAATGCCTCTTTTAATATATTTTCCTCTTTTGTCATTTTAACGAACAATCATAATCTCAAAGTAACTTAAGCATTTTATTTTCACTCGCTCACCGTAAAATCTATTCATAATGATTATTTATGAAAAGGTTTTTTGCTGGTATTTATCTTTTCCTTTTGATTGATAAAAGTGAAAGGTACGTAATTCACGAATTATCTCAAATAATTTAAAATTAAAGTTCAATTGTTGCAGTAATTAAGTTATTTGTTTAAGTTTAAGCATTAATAAATGAATGTGGTGGAGCAATAAGTACTCGTTTATCCTTGTCAGGTATTTCAGGTTTGAGTCACTTTTGTCAGGAAATATTTTATTCTCTAATGTGGAACTTTCTAACCTGAATTCAAATTTAGTCGGGCTTCAATTGGATACCAAACATCTAATAATAAATAAATATGAGGTTTCTGAGAATAATAAGAGTACATTTTGTTGAAAGAAGTTGAAATACTGTATAGGAGCTGAAGTGATAATCGTATATAACACACTTAATTCCCTAACTTTATTAACATAATTTCAAATATAATTGAATGGGTTGGGTTACGCTCTTCAGCACATTTTAGTTCAATTTATTACAATCCAAATAATGTTTTGACATCATCTTAATCTATTCAAATTTAACTCAACTCATCCATTTGATCTTCGACTTTTTTTCGGTCATAGAGTTTTGCTCTTTAATTACTTTAAAACGATTGACTGACAAAAATAGTTTCGGAGGTTGTGGAGCTTTAGACTTATGGCTTCCGAACTTCAAATTTAAGAAATTTTAACTTTTGACCTTGAAGGTTTTCCATGAACACACGAGGATCACAAGTTCAAGGAGCATTTGAGTTGGGCCAACAATTGAATCCCACATCCCTCTATTTGTTATATGAGCCCAACTAATTGTGTCTCATCATCATCAAGGAGTCCAGAACCAACTTTTCAGGCCCAAAAACCTTTATCATAGGAAAAAAAATACCTAAGCAATTGGTTATCCTCCAAGACAATATCATTCTTATCAAGAAAAAGGATATAAATATCCCTCAATTTTGGTTTATTAGTTAAAGTGGAGTTATTTTTATCCTTATCGTTAAAATAAAGTTATTTTTATCCTTATCGTTACTATAATTGTCACTTGTATCCCTCAGTTGAATGGAAAGTCACAAATCAACTAAAATTACCCAATCTCGACTAAATTGACTTGATTTTCTCTTTTAGTCCAAACCCGATCCACTAAACCAAATGAGTTATTATCAAATCAAAACCTCAACCCCATCTCTCTAATCTTGAACTCATTGATTCAATATAAATATCAATATATATATATATGTGTATAAGATTTTCTTCTTTCCTATTTGCATGTCATCCTTACTAAAAAATATATATTCATTAATATTTGTTATTTCATAAAATCAAATGCATAAATGACATTATTCTTTCTATATTACATTTGAGAGTTAGCCTTAATATTATGCATTTGACGAGTATAGAAAAATAAAGTAATTAATTCATGTTAATTGGTCAAATTAATTAATCAAAGTTTATTAATTAAAAAAGGAAAAAATGACAAATATGTCTTGAACTATCGTAAATGGTATGCAGATATCTTCTGTCATACCTTTGGGACATTTGTGCCCTGCCGTCCAAGAACTAGAGCATTCACCCTTTATACGGACGAACCAACATGTGTCATAATCTTATCAAATTGATTGGGAAATTCATACCGACCTTAACATTTATTAAATATTGCATCGACGAATAAGATTGCGTCACGTGTCCCTATTTAGTCTTCCATTAGAGTGAAGGTTATATATGCTCTAGTTTGTGAACAATAGAAGCACCTATATCTCAAAAATATGGTAGAGAATATTCGATTTCATTTACGATAGTTTGAATATATTTAGAAATATAAGAGTATAATCACAAAATTACCTAATTTTTAAACAAAATATGAAATCTAAAATAATAATGGTCGAATAAAAATGAAGAAAATAGAGTATATTTATATTAAGATAAAAGACAATAATCATTAGGGGGAGGGTTTTGTGCCTTACTTTGAGATGATGAGAGTTGAGAGTTATCATTGGAAATCATAGTTGACAAGTGCTGTTCGTGCAAGGCACTCATCATGTGCTAATTTATCAATTTTTTTTTACTAAAGTACTCCTCCCTTTATTTTCGGTGCATGTATTATGTATTAATAATTTTATAGATGTAATATATAAAATTATTTTATTTTGTGTTTTGATTGAATTTATTATTTATTAGACTGTTTTAAGATTATCTATACCTTAGTATTGAAATAATAATTCAGGAATAGAAATCCTTAGTTATTTTGGAATACTTGTCACTTTTTATATTTATTTAATTACGTCTAGTTCGGATTTGTTTGTACAGGAATATGTTTTTTCTACCTCTTAAACATAAATAGGGATGTTACTAATTAGATTTTCAATATACAGAATCCACAGAATTTGAAGTTGTTGGATTTTATTTGCCCTAAATCTCTTATCATAAATAAGTTTTTATGTTTTGGATTGATTAATATTTTTTCTGGTAAGAAAAGATTTAGGATTTTATAAATAGAGGAATGTTCTTTCTAACTTAATCAGCATTCAAAATGTAGTCTTAAAAGACTTGAGAGTTTTGGTTAGGGAGAGAATTTATGGGTCACAAACTTGATACGTTATCACTTGTGTGAACCTCCCATGTATTCCGAGTGAATTGATTGAGGTTGTTTCTCTCTATATTTTGTACTCTCATATTTATAGTGGATTGCTCATCTCCTTTGTGGACGTAGGTCGATTATTCGAACCACGTTAAATCTTTGTGTCTTTTGGTATTTTTTTTGTTGTCTTCTTACTCGTGATCTTTCGAAGTTTGCTTTGCTGGCTTCCGCATTACACTTGCTTATTTCCGATCCTAACAGAAGTAACATTCAAGAACAGAAATCATGTTTAACAATGGATATGAATACGATGGACGATGTACCGGTGCTATCCTCCATCTTTCATTGATAAACCACAAATAGAAAACGGAGACAAAATTATAATGCCTCTCTCTGCTCTAGCATCATCTCAACATTGATTATCCAATGTTATTTCACACTGTGGTGTTTTGGAGTTCATTGCAGAAGAAGGATTAATATTCATGCCATATTGGATGATGCAAAATTTATGCTTACAAGTAGAAGGTGATGTAGTGACAGATGAACAATGTAAGTCTTCCTACTGCAACCTCACACGAAGGATTTTATGGATATTTCTAATCCGAAGGCTGTATTGGAGATGAGACTGAGAAAACTTTACTTGCTTAACTAAAGGAGATAGTATAGTATTATGGTGAGTTACAATGATAAAAAAAAATATTATATTCAAAGAAACCTTGTAATGGAATAAGTATTATTGAGACAGACTAAACCATATTTGGCAAATAGAAGGAAGCTGTGAAAGAGGAGGAACCCAAGTTTCACGCTTTCACTGCGAAAAAGTGTTAATTACATATTACTAACATTTTCTTTTGTTACTCAAATATCTTAATTATGTTTAACTTATTTTACTTTATATAATTTATACAATTTGAGTTCAATTGACGTTATTACTTCAGTAGCACTTCTCCCTTCGTCCACTATTATTATTCGTTATGATTTCTAAATATAAGCACTTTGACTAATACTTTAAGATATGTCAAATTTTTATTTTTGAGTCAAAGTATATGCACACTTTTATTAATTTATAATATTTTTTATATAATTTTTAAATATCTAATTTTTTTATTTAAAATATCAAATTAATATAATTTAATTTAACTTTAAAAATTAATCAAATCATCTTTCAAAAATGCAATATAATAAATAAAAATGGAGAAAGGGAATAGTTATTATAAGTTCTGAGTGAGTTTCAATTTATTTATAAGGTTTGACGGGATAAAAAAAGAAGAAGATAGAATTTAAATAATATTTAAAAATATTATAGATTAATCTTAAAGTAATATTCAAGAATCTTTAAGATTATAAATAAAATATTTTCTTTTAAAAATTGTTATCAAAAACCAACTTTTTGAACCTAAAAACTTTAATTATTAGAGAAAAACTACCCAAGTTATTGATTATGCTCCAAAAAATATCATTCTAAATATTGAAAAAAAACATGTGGGAAATGTTTCGTTATCTTTACCATACATGATTCAAGCAATTTTCATACAGATTTTCTTGGCTCCAAGCAATTTTCACCAGTGATATGATGAATAATGAATAAAATAAGTATTGGAGAGAATTATAGAGTGCGACTTTTTTTTATTTATGATCTTCTTTTAAAATAACGTATAAAAAAGTGGATAATTAATATGAGATATAGAGTAAATATTTTGAATTTATTAATTTAATATAAATATTAATATACAGATTATTTTATGTCACGAGGATATCAAATTAGTATTTCCTTCCTTTTTATTTGTTATCGTTCTTATTAAAAATATATATATTTAAATATTTTTTTATGTTTTTATTTATACGACATTTTTATTAAAAATAGATGATTTTTAATACTAATCATTTCATCAATTAATATAAAATAACTCTATTTTTCCTGTTTTAACATTGAGAGTTGTTACATTTGAAAATCTGAATTTAACCGACATAAGAAAATTAAATAATTAATTCATTTTTCATAAACCAATTTAAATAATCAAAATAAATTAATTTGTGTTCATTTATTGAGTATTTGACTTTAAGATCAAAAGCACTAATAATTGTACAATAGTAAACTTACCTAACATGAAATTTAAAATGATGACATTAAAATAGAAACTGAGGAAGTATTTGTCATTTTACAAAATCAATTCATAAATAATATTATTCTGTCTATTTTATCATTGAGAGTTATGCCCCTTAAAAGTATACATTTAACTTGCATAGAAAATCAAAGTAATTAATTAATGTTCATTGATCTAATTAATTGATCAAACCAAATTAATTCATACTTCTATTAAAAAATTAACTTCAAGAGAATACCAAATAAAATTATAATAATAAACTTACTTAATATTTTTTTTAAATAAGAAATTTAAAATATTAATAACTATATAGAAACGAAAAAAATAATATTATATTAAGATAAAAGACTAGTCATTTAGGGCCCGTTTGGATGGGCTTAATAAAAGCTGCTTTAAAAAAGTACTTTTGAAAGTGCTGAAACTTATTTTTAAAATAAGCAGTTATGGGTTTGGATAAAAGTGCTGAAGTTGTTACGCCAAACGTGAAAAGGGAAAAATAGAAAAAAGAGATCTTAGGGTTATATGGGTAATTTGGAAATTGTATAAAAATATTAAGGGAAAAAACATAAAAATGTGTTCAACTTAAAATAGCTTATAAGCTAAAAAAAAAAAAAAAAGCACCCCTACCCCAGCTTTTAACTTTTGGCTTAAAATAAGTTTTTTTTAACTTAAAATAAGCTATTTTGAGTGTTGCCAAACAGTTAAATAAGTCAAAAACCAGCTTTTAAGTCAGTTTGACCAGCTTTTAAACTGAGCCAAACAGGCTCTTAAGTAAGCTCCCCGGAGTAAAGGGAGAGTTTTGTGCCTAACTACT
This sequence comes from Solanum corneliomulleri, assembly GCA_027704805.1. Taxonomy (NCBI): domain Eukaryota; kingdom Viridiplantae; phylum Streptophyta; class Magnoliopsida; order Solanales; family Solanaceae; genus Solanum; species Solanum corneliomulleri. The sequence continues at coordinate 51,977,077 of JAKWIY010003054.1, read as the reverse complement.
TCATAGGAATAGAAATAGCCTAACTTTGAGATGATGAGAGTTGAGAGTAGCATTGAAAATCGTAGTTGACAAGTGCTGTTCGTGCAAGGCACTCATGTGCTACCTACGCAGGTTTTGAATGAAGTATTCCTCACCGACATAATTGTGGTGCATTAGTAGAATATTTTATCCTTAATTAGATATTTTGAATTTGAATCTTCGATATGAAAGAAAATTTTATTGAAAGTGTCATCAAGAATGGGCTTTGTAGAGCGCGATTCAAATTAATTGAAGCTCTAATATGGACTCTAAAAATAGGATGGGAAATAAAAAAAGATATTCCTCCATTTATTTTAATGGCTTATTCGGTATGAGGTAATATATAGAAGTATTTTATTTCACATTTGATTGGAGTTATTAGATTGTTGTGACAACCTTGAGGGGTAGCTCGGTTGGTAAAGGCCCGAGGACAAAATCCTTCAGGTTGCCAGTTCGAGCCTCAGCAGGGTCACTGTAGGCATTAAAATCGGTTGCGTCTTCAGGGTCCAGTGGAAACCTGCCTTGAAACAGTGGGACCCGATGGGTACAACTAATTGAATTCGCAAAGCGACACTCGGAAATCACGGCAAAAAAAAAATTAGATTGTTGTGACTTGTGAGATTATATTATCTCGATATTTATACCTTAGTGAGGAGACAAGTTATCTTATATATATATATATATAGTGGAATAATTTATTTAAGGATTTAACCAAATAATCCTAGGAGTCGTTTGATATGAATTCAAGTTATGACAGGATTAGCATAGATCTTAAGAATAATTTATTTGTTTACAAAAAGTACCATTCATGAATATGAAAAGTAATGTATAAAAAGATTTTAAAGAATATTTTTGTCATTTATTTATTTTATCCCGATATTACTATATCACCCAAAGAGGGGGGGGGGATAATATAACTTATCCTGATATAAATTATCCCCTATATGCCAACCAAACAACAAATAAAGTGGCACTACAATTTAGTCCCATGACTATTTTGTACAATCCTTTACAATACACGACTCCTTAAAGTTAAAGGATAAAATATACCGTTAAACTATTTTATTTTATTGATTTTATATATACATTATTGAGAGTTTGAATTTTCTAACTAAGTTGTTACTCAATAGTTAGCAAAATAATCAAGACATTGACTAAATGTTTGTCTAAAAATGTTTGTTGATGATTTGTTTATAAAATCTTCATCGATCTAATGTATATAATAACTTTATATAGTGACACATTAAAGTTTTTAATAAATATTGTTAGTTATCTTCTTTCAAATCACTAATTCTCTCCACTTAAATGAAAGATATCAATTGAAATAAATTATTTTATACGGTGATAGCTTTGATTTTTAACTTTAATTTTAAACTAATAACACTAATGTATTAAAATATTCTTTGGTGGAATTATTTTTCTACATGAAGTGTCACGTGACAAAATTATAAACAAAAGAAATAGCGTAGACATATCATGAAAAATTAGTCCAACTGTATTTCAATAACTAATATGTGATAACTCAATTAGGAAACTCACACTTTCAATAGTTTAGGAATGAAATAAGAAAAATTAAGACAAAACTCACACTCTCATTAGATGTTTTAGCCTGTACATTAATGTACTTATTCTCCAAATTACTTCACAAAATAGAAGACTATTGTTGAATTAATATAAGTATTGTGATAACGTACTATAATTTTAAGTGAATTTTCAGGTAACTATTTAAGATTAATTTAGAGTAAGTGAAATTTTCTATAATTCAGAAGGTAATAATCACTTCATTTTATTTTATTTTATTTTTATAAATTTACCCTTATTTAAACAAGTAATTTTTCACATAATCATGAAGGTACTAGTTATTATTTTTCTTCAAATTAAATCTTATTTAAACAAGTAAATTTCTACATAATCCAAATATCATATCTATTATATTCATTACTATTTAATTAAAAAACTTATTATTATTTTTTTTAGAAATAAAGACGAGCTATAATTCATTCTTTTCAAGATTGATTTTGATCACCTCGTAAAATCATTTTCAATCAATTTTCATTATACTTTTGGTGTGACCACTCAAGAATCGTAAATGTTTAAATTTTACTTATTTATTTTTGTAAACAAAATTGAATCCTCTACGTATTATCAATATATTGTAAAAATGTGACACGCATATGATTTTCAACGATAATATCCCTTCATGATTTTAAATTTTAGCTAGAATAGTTAGGTCAACTCTAACTCATGTTTTGATATTAATTAATGACAGTTGCGTGTTGTCTGTTAATTTGCTTTGAGTAACTAAACAGAACTCACTAAATTAGGTTTTTGTTTCTTCATTCATTTAATTAATTTGGGACTTTCAACTAGCCAGAGCACTAATTAATATGGCCATTGGAAACTAATCACGCCATACTGTGACACTTTTAAGAGTACTCCACTTTTAATTACTCTTTTAGTCTATTTTTAACTGTCATGATATGTTTTTTGAAAATTAATTTGATTAATTAAAAAATTCAAGTATTCAAAAATTATAAAAAAAAAACTATGAATAATAATTTTTTTACATGTCAATGTGATAAAAAATATATTATAAAATTTTTATCGTTTAACTCTAAAAGAGAAAAAAATGATAATTAAAAGTGAACGAAGAGAGAGTAACATATAACATTTTCACAAAAATGTAAATAGCTTAAATAATAATTCTTTTGCTAAGTTGAAAATTCAAGTTTAAGAAAAAGGCAATCACGATAATAATACAACACAATTGGTAAATTAGTTCAAATTAATAGTCGAACAATTTAACACAATTATTAGTAAATTATATAAAATCTACCCATAAAGCAGACAATCCATGCACACCTCCTCCATGATTTTTCCATAGCAGCTATCACCCATAACTCATAAGTAGTCATTATTATTATTATTATTATTATTATTATTATTATTATTATTATGTAGCTCATTTATCTTAATTTCTTCATTCCTGTTATTTTTTCAAATTGAAATCTATTGAAAATAATTTTTTAATCTTAAAATTTACCTACACACTGCCTTTTCAAGAACTTCGTTGAATAAACTATTATTGTTTATTGTTAATTAGCATCTCATGTGAAGTTTATTAGCGGAGACACAATACATTTACTAGATCTAGCTGCTGCTGCTGCTAATAATAATAATAATAATGATATTTTTTGTTCCAAAAACAAACAAATAGCACCATTGCTATATTTTCAATAACTCATTGACCTAACAATATAAATTATTTATTCCATTTTTAATACTATATAATTACTTTACTTCTCGATAATTAATTCCTAAGCATTTTAACCTAGTTTCCCTATTAATTACTACTATTTATTTATTTATTTATGGCTAGACCGTGACTTTACCTTATGAAAAATAGTGATTTCTTATGTTCTGTCGGTTTACCCGTTATGGACATTACCAAAATAAATTAAATAAAGGAAAATACACACGTTATCGACAATGGAATTTAGCAGTGGGAAACGAAAAATTAAAAGTTCATGAGAAAGCCCATGTGATATTAAATAGTGATAATGAAAGCGAAATGAAAATAAATATATTTATATATTTGGAAAATTTGGTGCTTCTGACCCTCCTCTCATTTTTAACGATTTCTTTAGCTCACAAACGAGTTCTTTTATTAAAGATTTTGAGTTTAAATTTATTTAGAAAAAATTATTTTTAATAGGAAGTATTTTATCCTTCATCGTGGAATTGCTTGGAAAGAATTTGAATTTAGTCAGATTTTAAATGAAAAATAAAAAAATTAAGCTCTCAGCTCTCTCTTTTTAACTCATTTCTCATTTCAATAAAAACAAATTATTAAATTATTTTTATTTAATAAAATGAAATAGGTTATTTATTTTCTCTTAAAATTTTGAGCTGATTTTTATTTAAATTAAATTGACTATTAAAATGAGATGGCAGGAGTAGACAATAATAACATGACAAAGCTTTCCTTTGTGTAATATTGAAATTGAAATGAACAAAAAAGACTTTCAACACCTTTGATCATTTGACCAAAAAATATTTATAAATGCTTGTTACTCTTTATATTTTATATGGAATGAGTTTTTTTAAAAAAATATTTTTGAAGTTTAAAATAAGTAAATTATTTAAAATTTAATATAAATTTTTGAACTCTAGTATTTTATTTTTGTCTTTCATTTACATTCTTCAGGTGTTAAAGGTCAAGAGAGTTAATTGCGTATATTTATAATTTCACTTTATATTATTTCTATTTTCAAAAAAAAGTTTGACAATAATTAAAGGAGCAAAAAAGTGGAAAATGATATTTAATTTATGTCATACTTTTTGTTAATAGATATATATTATCTCATAAATTCACTTAATATTAACTAGAGAAATATAAATATACTTTTACTTAGGCATCTACAAGTAAATATTTAAATTTATATAAAATTAATGTAATAAACACGCATATTTTATATGATATATTCATTATCCTATTTGATGAATCTAAAAAAATAAAACATTTTCATATCTTGTAGCAATTCAACTTTAAAGTGTATGTTTTACCCTAACAAAATAATTGACTATAAAATTTAATTTAATTTTTTTTTAAAATTTCATGTCAAGTCAAAGTAATTCATATTAAATGAGACGGACTAAAGCTTATTTTGAAGGACAATTATATAATATAAAAATTGAAAAAAATGTTTTTCAATTTATTTTTTTGTTTCAGATGGGAGCAATAAGGATACTATGAAGTTGGGTACATAACCACCGACAGATATCACACAATACTTAATAGCCACGTGTCTTTTAGTCTAAAATGAAAGGCTGAGATTACATCTGATAAATCGTCACAGTAAAAGTGACATTTCTTTTAGAGGATTACAGCGCAGAAGAAACCGCGTATACGTTGCTTCAGTATATATATTAACGAACAAACACACCCATTTGTAGGAAGAAGAAGAAGAAGAAGAAGAATATCTGAGTGGCAGTTGAGAAGAGAGAGGAGCAATGGAGTTGTTCTACTATGTGTTGTTTGGGGCCATGGCTGCTGTTGTGGCAGTTCTTGAGCTGGGTGGGAAGACCAACAAAGATCGAATCACAACTTCTCAGGCTTTCAATTCATTCAAAAACAATTACATTCTTGTTTACTCTCTTATGATGGGTACGTTCCGTTTTTCGTTGTTTTCGCTTTCCAGATCTGGGTTTTTTTTAAAAAAAAGAAATTTCTGTGCTAATTGATTCAACTCTGCATTTTTCGCATTTTGAATTCTTGTATTGATGTGCTCGATCTGGTTATTTGAGTGTGGGATTTTGGAATTTGGGTGTTGGATTTTGGATCTGAGACCATTATGAGTTTGCTGTTCATACTTCTCAACTTCTTCGTTAATATGGAATCTAATTGGTTCTGCTCTCTTGTGGCTTGGGATCCTAATTTCATTTTTGTTATATGAATGTTGAATCAGCTTCCGAAGTTTTGGTATGCAGTTCAATTTGCTTAATGGTCTTCAGATCTGTGTGCATGAGCATTTTGTTCAATGCTTCCTTGTTAATCATACTATGTACAATCAATGCTTCCTTGTTAATCATACTATGTACATATATATACATTTCCTCATTGCCAATGGATGCAAAGCTAGAATGATTATGGACTCATCTAAAAAGCAAAAGAGACGTAGTATTCACTTATTGATGAACCTGTGCTGGAACCACTTGATATTTAGCAATTATATTTAATTGTATAAATGAGCAATGAGTGGTGATACGTCCAGTTTTTATGATGTGATTGCTCTGCTGCTCTCGTTGTGTGTGATAGAAAGAATATAAGTTCTACTCTGTTTTAGATTCATTTTTGAGAAGTAGAAGGGACAATTTAAGATACTCTTTGATTTTTGGCAAATGATATTCTTGGTTGTTGGTGTAGTACGTAAATTTAGTTGTATCGATTAAATTCATCATGTGTGAAAGGTGATGATTCCTTTCTAATCCTTGTGTGTTGTGTGGCAATAGCTGGTGATTGGCTACAGGGTCCATATGTATACTACCTTTACAGTACTTATGGCTTTGGCAAGGGGGATATCGGACAGCTATTTATTGCTGGATTTGGATCTTCCATGCTTTTTGGCACAATTGTTGGATCTCTTGCCGACAAACAGTATGATCTCAGAATTTGTGTGTCAATCATCTTTTAATACCCAAAAGCTTCTAGCTACATGATCTTCCTTGCATTTTAACTTTCAGGGGTCGGAAGAGGGCATGTGTAACTTACTGTATCACTTACATACTGAGCTGCGTCACCAAGCATTCCCCTCAATACAAGATTCTTATGGTTGGACGTATTTTGGGTGGCATTGCTACATCTCTACTGTTCTCATCATTTGAGTCATGGCTTGTAGCAGAACACTTTAAGGTGCATATCCTTATTATCAAGCTGACTATCAACTGGAAAAGTAGTATGAACTGTTAAGTAGTACATCTTTATGGAATGTTGATTCTGCTATTGTTGTCCTTTAGATACACACTACAACCATTTGAAATAGCATATCAATTATCTGCTCTTTGTTTTTGGCATATTATTAATTTATCATGTTTTTTCAGAAATTTTAATATAGTACTTGCTTTCTTCATGCAGAGGGGTTTTGAGTCCCAATGGCTCTCACTTACTTTCTCCAAGGCAATATTTGTTGGAAATGGTCTTGTTGCAATCATTGCTGGATTGTTTGGAAATTTTCTTGTTGATTCATTAAATCTCGGCCCTGTGTCTCCTTTTGATGCCGCTGCCTGTTTTCTTGCCATTGGCATGGCAATCATATTATCATCATGGTCGGAGAATTACGGAGACCCATCAGAGAGCAAAGACTTGCTCACTCAATTCAAGGGTGCAGCTGTTGCCATCGCCTCAGGTATATTTGGATATGCAACACATTATGTCATATTTCATGAGACAATTTTCAACCCATGTGCTGTATGTTGGTACAGTGATTCCCTGCCGATGAGATTCAACATCGATGTAGATTTCCTATATTCTCCCAATATATTCATTAGAATCCAGAGCTTCATAGGATGAGAACTTCTAGACTCTGGGAGGGGGCATAGGGAAGTGATTTTGGACAATTATCAGTTTAATTACATTCTGGTATATTCAAAAGTTTACAGGCACACAATGTTTCTTCACCAGGTTATTTGTTAGGATTTAAAGCTCCAAATTAGATTGGGCTGCTAGGGAAGGCGTAGGTTGCAGCTTTTGGGGACCTGCCTCTTGCCCCGTTGTCCTGATACTGCATTCTTTTGTGATATATCTGTTTGATAACTCAACTGATGTTTGGTTGAAAAAAGTTTTCCTTATTCAAGCTTTGTCTTGCACCTTGTCAGATTCGTTCTTTGTTTTGTTTGTTTCCTTTACTTCTACGCTATGCTTATTTCTGGATGGTTTTGTGACAGATGAGAAGATTGCATTGCTCGGTGCTATACAATCTCTATTTGAAGGTTCCATGTATACATTTGTGTTTCTCTGGACTCCTGCCCTCAGCCCAAATGATGAAGACATTCCCCATGGTTTTATTTTTGCAACTTTCATGTTGGCTTCAATGTTGGGAAGCTCATTTGCAGCTCGTCTTATGGCAAAGAACTCACCTAAAGTTGAGAGCTACATGCAGATTGTTTTTGTCGTATCTTCTGCAGCTCTCATGCTTCCCATTCTGACAACTGTAAGTAGGATACAACTTTACTTTTAGAATTTTATGCCTTGTGGTTTGGAAGTTGTTTAATATCTTTCATTGGATCAGTTCTTGGTACCTCCTTCAAATGTGAAAGGGGGAGGCATCTCCTTTGCTGGAAGTATCCAGCTTCTTGGCTTCTGTGCCTTCGAGTCATGTGTTGGCATCTTCTGGCCGTCCATCATGAAGATGAGGTCTCAATACATTCCTGAGGAAGCAAGGAGCACCATAATGAACTTCTTCAGGATTCCCCTCAACCTGTTCGTCTGCATTGTACTTTACAATGTATGTAATTGTTCTTTTGCTCCAAGTAACTTTACATTTAATTACCCAAGTATTTATTCTGCTGCAACATATGATCCATGTTTCACATAGAGTTCTGATTATGGATGTTTTTTTGTCAATTTGTAGGTCAATGCTTTCCCCATCACTGTGATGTTTGGCATGTGTTCAATTTTCCTCTTTGTTGCATCCATTTTGCAAAGACGGCTTGCAGCCATTGCAGACAAGCCAAGTATGTACCGGATTCTCCAGATCACTGCTCCCACATGAACTATACTTGATTATTACTACAGTCGTGTCACCTTTTCGTTTGCTCTATTTGGTGAACTGTACTGACTCAATATTTCTGATTGCAGAAGCAGAAGATTGGACAGCAATGAAGGAAAGGGATACTGAGGCTGATCCATTGAATGCACCTTGATTGAGTTAATCAAGGTGAGCAGTCAAATATCCTCTGGAAATTTGTCTGAAAACGTCTATTTATTACCATAATCAGCCACCCCGGTTTAATATTAGTTGAGCTTACAATATCTGGAGAGCAATGACGGTGTGATTAAAAAATGGAGCTGTTCCTGCCTAGCAGATAAGAAAGAGGCATATGAGCTAGTGGTGTTATTATCATTCCCTGGTAGTTGTTGGTAGAAGACAACGTCTTCCCCTATTTTCATGCTGCTGGGATAGTTATATTAGTTACTCTGATTTCCCCCCTGTTTTTCTTGGCCTTGGTTCAATTGTTGACGGAGGCCTATATTTATGTCATAGTTTTCATCTCTTTGACAATTTATCTCCCCAATGTAATAGTGAAAAAATACAAGTCAATTCTTTTCTAGCAAAGATGCAATTCTTGGGATGTGATTGAGATGTCATGCAAATGGCAGAAATGAGTTTGTTGCGTTTTTTTAATTTTATGATTATTTTCGACCCCTTTTGGTTTTTCTTGGCCAAAAGAAGACATGTATTTAGGTAACACCTAGGTAGGTCCAGCATCATGGGAAATCGAGGTTCAAATCTCAGCGTAGACATTGCATATATGTGAATTCCACTTGAATATACGTGAACAGGGTTTCCTGCCACTGGCACAAGATGATAATTGATGCTTTAGCATAACTCGTTTTCCCCCTCACTTGGCTTACCGTTGACAAGGAAAAAGAATTACTAGAATATATCTTATCGATAGTTTTAGTCCAAAGCCAATATTTGTCTTTATAGAGCTATACAATTCGAACAATTATCAATTTAGAACTCAATAACCGCAAAGAACTTACAATCTTCATCTCAGAGGAAATGATAGGTAGAAAGATATATAGTAGATTTAAGAGATTGATGCACTCTAGTAAGTTCAAAGGTACATTTGCCATACTCATTGCTGCAGCACTCAAAACTATTGTAGAACAAAATCTAGGTTGAACTTCATATAACAAGAGTCAACATTCACAAGTTCAAATTCATACAAAACAAAGAAAAACATTACACACAACTATTTGGATACCTGAGTAAGTTGGGACTTAAAATCACTTCCAAAGATTAAATGAATACATCAAATTGCATACAAACATGAAAATATATTGAAACATTTATTATTACATAAAACTAACAATTACAACAAGATACAAACAAAAAAATGTTAGCTAATTTCTTCACATTTGCCTAAGCTTTGGTGAGCGGAGTGGTGCCATCCAAAACAATTGAGGTGTACGTAAACTGATCAGGATACTACCGTTATTCAAAAAAAAAGAAAAGTTCTTTACACCAGTCGGCTTCGTTTAGCCTGGACAGAAGCAGATTCCAAGTCCCCAATGAAGAAAAGTATCTTGTCCAAGATGCTTAAACTTGGTACCTCCTCTTTGACATCTTTATAGTCAGCTGATGAAACAGATAAATCTTCCATTTTCGATTTTCTTGAACCTAAATGTCTCTGAATTTCACCTTGGTGTATAAGATAGTAGTCATCTCCTTCTCTTATAATTTTCAATCCCCTGAAGAAACATCCATGTAAAATATTAGTACTACGTTTCTAATACAACAACATACCCGGGGTAGTCCCACAAAGCAGGCTCCGGGGAGGGTAGAATGAGGTAAAGGTAGAGAGGTTGTTCCCGAGTCTATGTTTCTAATACAACAACATACCCAGGGTAGTCCCACAAAGCAGGCTTCGGGGAGGGTAGAGTGAGGTAAAGGTAGAGAGGTTGTTCCCGAGTACTATGTTTCTAATACAACAACATACCCGGGGTAGTCCCACAAAGCAGGCTCCGGGGAGGGTAGAGTGAAGTAAAGGTAGAGAGGTTGTTCCCGAGTACTATGTTTCTAATACTACAACAACATACCAAGTGTAGTCCCACAAGGTGGGGTCTGGGGAAGGTAGAACGTAGACAGATCTTACCCTCTACCTTAGAGGTAGAGAGGTTGTTTCCGAGTATTATGTTTGTAATGCAAAAACTAAAAACATGTAAATGAGTTGAACTATGGAAAATTTAAGCTTACAATCCATTCCGATCGCAACGATCTTGAACCATATAGACATGTTTCCATGATTTGGAATCTGAAGGGGCATAAAAAGTGGCTTGATCTGATCCCCATCTCTCTATAAACAGATCACACCATAAACTGTTATCTGAACCCAACATTTTCCATCTTCTGCAAACTTCCAAACAAACAAAAAACATCAATTTTTCATCAATCAAACCAAAATACAACAATTCCCTAACTCTTGGAAACAATTCAATCATTTGCATGAAGAAAAAAAAACGAAACTTTGACAGAGATCTAATCTTTAAATACCAATTTCATTTCGAAATCGTCAAGTAATGCATAATTCTCAATCAAAGCCCAATTCTTGAAAACCCATTCACTAATTTGCATGGAGAAAAGAATGAAACTTTGACTTTTCTTGTCAAAACAGAGAGCGATCCAATCTTAATGCTAAATTCAGTCAAAAAAAATGCATAATTGAAAAAATACCCAAGTGTTAAAAGAACAAAAAACCCTTCATATAAACTGCAAATTTGTTATAGGATAACTGAATCATCAGAATAAATAGTAAAAAAAAAAAAAAAAAGCTAACCCAATTGTGCAGTTGCAAGATTGTGGCGATCCAAGAGACAAAAAATTCTCAGAAAAAGTTCAGGTGGCAACTTGTCCATCAGAGTTTTGGTGGTGAAGAGACTTGAGAAAATGGATGAGATTAACTTGGTTCAGTTTTGTAGAGTGCACTTTACTGTTTCACCTTTTTGTTTCTTTTTGATGTGCTGGATATTTTGTCATGTCCAAATTATTTATTTTCGTACCTTAGTCAAGTATAATATATACATTGCTTGCAACTTGTACTTGTCAATTTATCATAAATTATTTGTTTCGTTTCTATATTATATAATTTAAAAATATCTGTCATATAATATTGTAAGTGATCTTAAAATTTTATAGTAGGATGAAATTCTTAGAGTAGTATTTAAAACCCTTCTAAAATAGGCGAAAATTTTGGTATGTGAATGTAATTTCAGTTAGTCAAGTAAATAATTATTTATAAGGATGTTAATTCAAGGATAAAACTAATAATCTGTATCGAATTTAAAAGTGTCTTTAATATTTTTTTCCTTTTATTTTTTAGTCTATGTTGGGTTTATACCTGAAACAAAATTTAAAGAACTAACATAATTGTTTTATGATTGATATTGTAAGTTCGTCTGATGCTCTTTTTTTTATGATCATTGTGTTTGAGTCAATTTTTGTGCATTCCAACTAACTTAATAGGACATCCGCCTTCCATTAGCCATAATCGGTAACTTCGATCATCAAGACTAAAATAAAAAGAAAGAATCACCTAATACTTTTATCTCCATTAATATTTAAACCTAAAACATCAGAACTCTTAGTCTCTTCATCCCGCTGTCTAACGTTTTCTTTTATCAATATCAAGAATTGCGCATCATCTTTTATATAAAACATGATATATATGGTGTTACTAACTTTAACAAGTAAACAATAGGATGTGGACTTCTCGTTTTGGCAAATTTTTATGATTATCCAACTAAAAGTTATTGCTACTTACTAGTACTATAAAAGTACCTTTTTGTTCTTTGGATTTTGGAAGATGCTTCTACTTATTTTGTCCTTTGTATCTGAAGACGAAGAAAAGGATGGGAATTGACATTTCTCTGAAGTCTCATTATGAAAAGAATTTTTTTTGTGGTCTGTACTTTTAAAACAGAAACTATGCAACCCATGTTATTTTTTAATACATCAAATCATACACAATCATAAGAAACAATCTCAACATTAACTAATACAAGCATTATTAATGTACTATATTCAACACTGTTCTTATACACGTTACTAAACGATCCTAGTTCATTCCCTCATCACCTGTTTTGACAACTCAATTTTTTAGTAAACCGAGTAGAGAAACGACAAACTGAAGACATCAATCTGCAGATATAACCTTTTGTTCTGAAACTAGATCCATTGTCCAAATATTTATGTACAAAGGGATGTAAGTACAATAGTTCGAGTTACTTGAATTTTGGTATACAAATATCATTCCCTTTTGAATATATCACCATTTACGCTCCAGCAAAATTGCTAAAATGTTCTGGCTACAGAGTTTGTACAAAGATTTCAAAGAACAATGACTACTGGCATATGAACAAAAACAAAAGGGAAAACTCAAATGTTATAATCATCTATGATCATGTGAAAGCGACGCTAGTGAGGATTGGATCAGGTTTTGCATCCTATCCCTCAAACTGGATATCGTATTTACCAATGGTTCAGACGATCCCACTCCATCTCTAAAGGAGGGGCTGCTGTCATGTTGTTGTTTTATTTGCCTCTCCAAATACTTTGTGAGACAAGCACCTGCTATGTTGATTAAGCTAAGAGAAGGATTTGAATGCATGAGCTTGGTAACAAGAAATCCTGCTAAAACCTGCTGCCCTGACCTCACAAGCTCCGAGACGAAGCAGGGAAAGATCAGTCTTGGGAAAAGATCAATATAATATTTTGAAATACTCTCACTTTCTGCAGATTCACCACATCCGGAACTTGATAACTGGGACTCTTGGCACTGTCGAGAGAAGTTCCCCACCATAAAGCAAATATAAGAGAATGTGGTACCATATGAAGATTTGGTGATGATAGTTGATATGACTCCAGAAGATAAAATGAGAAGTAAAAATTCAAGATCCACGCCAATTTTGTCAGATATGCCTTCTTGTTTCAGCTTCTGCTCGACAGATTCCAAGCACTGCAACTGGATTACTTCGTATGGCAACAAGAGCATCAACTTAAGGGCTAGAAAGCAATCTATTTCAACTGCAATCTGGCTCAAACCTTGAGCACTCTCTTCGTCTAGTAATACTTCGCCTGGCTTTGCCACTGATTTGTCTAGCAATTTCAACATTTTGTTGTACTGGGATATAGTTAGTAGTTTTCTGAATATCTCCATCCAACAGACATGAAGAGGATGAACTGAAAGTTTAGCACCCTTCTTTGGTTCTTCTTCAATAGGTTCTTGGAAGCTTTCCCATCCCTCATCCCAATCATCATTACCCCAACTGTTTCCACCATCAGATACCTCACCAGAATCCTTTTCCATTTCTTCCCTACTAAAGTGCCCCTCCCATTCTCGGAGCATAGCTAATAATGCGTCAACATGGGATTCAGATTCAGCAAATTTAGATACTCCAAGGAAGCAAGAGACGGTAGATTCCACAGTTGAAAGATCTTCTGGTGTGATCTCTATGTTGGGCGAAATAGTGGAGACCAGCTGTGTAGATTTTAGAGCAATCAAGGTATTTGTGAACTTATTAGATGTATCTATCTTATTTGAAATCCCATCAGTGGCAGTGTTCTCGCAGTTTGCAGTTACATTATGCGTATTCTCCCAACCTTCCCAAGAATGAACTTCCACCTGTAGCTTGGACGAAAATCTTTTGCTGCTTTTATCAGTAGCTGCAATAAGTTGCATAAGCTCCAGTATGTAAACTCGAACATGGTTGGGGAGCTGAAAGTTCTCAGAGAACTCTTCCAATCTCTCCCAAACTGCCTGTCTAACACTCTGCAGATTATCCAAGTCACCATCTAATTTACTCAAAGATGACAAGTAATAGTGTAGACACTGATGCTCACAGGATTCGTCAGTCAACTCCTGCAAGATGGTCTTCAAGATACTAAGATAGAGATATTGAAGATTCTGGATGCTGGCAGCTTCTTTTTTTAAGTCCGTCAGCGATCCAGCTTCATGTTGGAAGTGAGCCATGACTTCATCATACACAACTGCAACGGCTCCAAAGCCACAACCAGCATAAACCATCGCTCTGAAGAAATTGAACATTTCAGCAGCGACATCACCAACAAGAACATAGCCTACATAGTCAATAACTGTAGCCCACCCCTGACTAGATGAAACTTTTTCCCCAGCAACTAGACGTGCAAAAACTTTCAGACACATCATTATGCATTCTAAGCACAATCTTTCTTCTGAATTCTCAAGGACTGCAACTTCATGCATGTCATTCAACATTCTGAGCCAAGTATCCACAAGCATGGCAAGGCACACCTGCCAACCTGAGCCACAGGGAAGAGACTTGAAAGATCCTTCAGCAGGTAGTATGATGGCCAAGAATCGTTTCAGAATGTCCAGACGAGCAGGATTTGGGACAAATTTTAAGTATTTGCAGCAGGTATTGTAAGTCTGCTCAATCTCACTGATTAAGCAATGAAGACTTTCAGAGCTTTGAAAATCGACCCCCGGTTCAGCTCTAGCTTCCAACTTTGTCAACAAACTTAAAACATGATGTTTATATACATGCTGCCAAGACAAGAGACCATCAGGCACAGGACCATCACGAACGGAAAGCAGGTTCTTGACCATGTTTGCCAATGCCTCAACATTGTTTTCATTGATGTGAGCAGAAATTTCACTGCTGAAGCAATCCAAGTTCAAATCTTGAATTCCAGCAACATTTTTGAAGTTCAGATCCTCGATACAGGACACACTGAAACATTCTTCTTCAGCAATCTTGGAAAAACGAGCAATATGAATAGAATGAGGATGTATTGGATCCTTTTGTTCATCTTGCTGCAAGTAGCAGTCAGAGAGCAGGCCATATATTAGAGAAAGCCTCTGCTTATCATGTCCATCAACTGCAGGGTAGATCGATGAGGAAATACATTTTATTGTTTCTGCAGCACAAGCAAGTAGTTCTTCTCTGTGATTTGACACTTCATTTCTAACATCATCAGTGCTCCAAGTGTCAGAAACAAAGATAGATCTCAGATAATGCATCAGCACCTAAATAAGAGAGGAGCAGTGGGAGAAACAGTAAGTTATGCGGAATTTGTAATACAGGGATTAATAATGCAGGGATTAATAAAGCAGGGTTTATAATGTGAAGCTTTTGTCGACTGTTAGGCTTATTGTATTGAAAGTTGGATATACGATGGATGGTTTTTTTCTTAAATAACCTATATGATGTATCACTTAAAACTTGCGTTTGATTTAATATTGTATAATATTTGGTTTTCTATTTAACCCTTGTACTTCTGTAGGACTTTTTTCTTTCATTTATGGTTAGATAATTCTGCATTGCACCAGGAGTGACAATCAACACCAGTGGTCTAGAATTCCCATATTCCATATATCCTATTGTATAAAATTGTCCTGTAAAACAAATTATTCTATAAAAAGACTTTAATTAATTTTTAATTCTAAAAAAAATGGCTAAAATTAAAAGGGTAATGAATTACATTTTAAGATCTTTATTTAAAAATAGATCAGCAAAAGCCAAAAAGTACAATGAATAAGAAAGAAAGTGAAGCGGCAATGCATTTGTCTGCAGTGAAACACTGAAACTAACCATGGCATTGGATAACCAAGAATGGAGTATTTTGATTGTCAGATAAAAAAATCCAACTTTAGCTTAATCAACTTTAGCATGTGGTAGCTGTTGATTAAGCTAAAGTTTAGCACAATTTTCCTTTTTATTTTGGTTCTTTTTTCCAGAAGTATATTTTTCTCTGAAGAATAACAGTGTGGTCTGGAAAAATGAGTACAATAACATCAAGGTATTTGCCTTTATATATGGTTTATCCCAGTTTAGTTAATCCAAGTACTAGTTATTCCATCCTGTATAAAATAATACAGAAATTATCGTATAAGTTATTTAAGTATTATCTATATAGAAAATGAAAATGGTAACCAGACATTGAAGAACCTAATACAGGTTTTTACACTGACTATTTTTGCTGATACCGAAAACCAAATGTGACCCCTTAGTTCTCTAGCATCTTAGAACTTGTAATTTCATTATCTCATTTACGAATATGTTCAAGAACAGTGCATACCTTGTTGCAATCTAAGCTATAAGTATTGGCCAACTTCAGTACATCCTTCACACTGTGTTTCTTCTCTGGGGTCATGGACTCGATAAATGATAAAACAACATTCTCTCTGTAGTCCATGTCCCCAGATAAGAAGCGAGAAGCTTCAACACCAGGGAGAATTTGTTCTAAACTCCTTGAACTGTCTGCATTGCGCTTTTGCTCTTCTAGCTTCAGTTTCCATTCTCTCCAAAATGTAGATTGTGCTTGGTCTATTTGTTCTTTTTCATCTGAATTAGAAGACGACATTTGGATAGCAATAAGAAAAATGAACATGCCAAGAAAAAACAGAAAGTTCTCCACCTACAGTAAAAAACGATAGATCTATAGGTCAAAATTAACAAAATCACCTGAGCAGATCAGTTTATGTTTCTGCTGGAACTTTGTCAGAAGCAAGTCCCTCCTTTGTGCAGGGTCCTCACACTTGATTCCACAATTGTGCAACAAACTGTAGATCATCCCAACATTCATTATGCTGGTTATTTCATTGTAATTCTCTCTTGTTATCAAGTTTCTTTCAATTATATCCACCCCTGAAAAGGCATCGGCAAGATTTAACAAGAAAGAGCATCCTAGGATGTCTTCCTCCTCAGAGACAGGCGACTCCATAATGGACTTAGCAACACAGGAAATCAAACTGTCCTTTGGGGAAAAACCATTCCTTGCCAACCAGGACAAGATAGTCATCACTGCCTGTGCTCTTAGACTGACATATCGATTCCCTGAAAATAAGCTGGATTTGAATTTCTTATTGTTTTCTGCTTCTTGACTCAGTTCAAGTAACCATGGAAGATACACAGCAGCAAATGATAATAGTTTTCCATTTTCTCTCAAGATGGACGGAATGGTCCAATCACCATCCACCTGTACATCTTTGGCTACCTGAAAGAGTACATTTTCAATCTGCTTAAGTTGTGCTTCCTGGTCAGAACACTCCTTTAAGTCTGTTTTATCTGGGGTACAAGGTGGTTTATAGGACATAGTTGAGTCCTGAACTAAGGCATTTTCAGGTTCTGTCCCAGTCAACACCATTAAAGATTCACATTGATCTTGCATATCCAGATCTTTCCATGCATGTAGTAACTCAGCAATTGATTCCCCATCACAGTGGCTCAAAGCAAAACCTAACAGCTGTTTTCTGGAAGAAATATCCATGTTCTCAAGGGCAGGACCTCTTGCCAGTGCTGCACATAAGTCCCAGACCGAACCATGCCCTTTTTTGGCCAAAACAAGACATAGATCAAAAGCCAGTTGGAGATCTCCAACTACTGCAGCTTCTCTTGCAATAGCTTCTTGTACAGCTGATATGTCGTCGTACGAGCTTAACCCAAGAAGTTTGGCTAGTTCAATAATCTCATCGACATTCAGATAAGCTCCACCTTGACTTGTAACAACCAACTTAACTATTTCCATCGGATCTTTAATTTGCCTGAATTGCATTGGCAACAAGGTGACACCAAGGTTGGGAAGTTTAACAGTTACAGCATCAATTATATCAGCCTCCACCCTCACATTTCTGCTAGTTGGAAGGATATTCAAGCATTCTTTAGCCTTCCAAATCTGCAGAATTCAGCAGCATAATACATAGTCATTTCAATTTACATTGGACTACTTTCGAAGAATATGTGCAACCAGTGAAAAGCATTAGTTCCTGGAACATACTTTGGACACACTTTAACTAAATCAAGAATGCATCTTTATTTTTTATTAGAACAACAATATTTTGGCCAGCTTGTGTGCACCTTGACTATATCATCGGGTACCTGCTACCTCCCACCAACACAGTTACCAGGTAACTCTGCACACCAAAGCTTAGTCAAATAGGAAAAATCATCTAGTTTTTTTTTATCTCTGCTAGTCTGATAGAATTTGAACCTTGGTCTCCAAGGTTAATATACGCTACATTGACCACTAAGCCACACACTTGCCTTTTTTTAAATAACCAGAACAGGGCATACTAAAAAGCAATAAGGTACTAAGTCAGACCCTTGCATGTTTATTGACTAGTTGAAGATCTAGTCTGAACAAGTATGCTTAAAGTCAATACAGACAGTAGAGCACCCTTTTGAATGCTTTACAGGGGAGGGGAGTGCGAAATTTGAGGTTTGGCAGACCAAATACAACATCCTTCTCTCATGTAACAAGACAAAAACAACCAAGCATGTCCTTCGTTGTCATTAAGGAAAAACAGGTTTCATTAAAGACAAAAAGGCAAAGGTATCCATCAAAGGTGCCATCAATTTCATTCAATCCAAACATCACTTCTCAGGATATAGTGCACCTTCATAACATTTTCAGATTCTAGCATAACCATATCCCTAGAAGTTGATTCTAAATAATTCTTTGATATTGGTCAGGGAAACAAAATGCTCTCCAGATACACCAAAAGCTATTGCCACATTTTATAGCAAAATGAACAATGTTAGAAGCAATCTGTTTTTTTTCCGAAGTGGCAACATTAGAAGAGATTTATTTGTTTCACTAATTCACTAGAACATGATACACACAATCAGCAGTAAGAGAAGTCTCAGATCAGGACTTGTTTCAATATCCTTTGGGAAGAGTGGAACATCAGGCAGAATGAATAGCAAGTTCTGGGTGCAGGTTTTAGCTTTTGACCAAGACAACTCATCAACGAGTAGAGACTTCTACAGTCTTTGCAACTTTAATATAAAGATCATATACACTCCTATGCTAGTATTAGATTAAATGAACTTACTTCAGAACTAGAAAGACTAGACGCTGAGAAGAAATATTCTCTGGCAGCTTGAATAACAAGGTTTTCTGCTTTATCATTTGCCAACGACACTGAACCCACACCTTTCAAATAATTCCTCGCAAGTGAAAATTTTCCTGCTTTCAGCAATCCCCTGCAGAACTCCATCAAGACATACTCAAGATCTATGAAGCTAAATGCTTTCTCTTGCAAAGACTGCAAGTCAAGCCACATGTTTGTCCAATCATTATCTGATCGTCCAGGCTGTCGGCGAACAAATTTGGATAAAATGAGACGAATTATCTGCTTTACACCCTTTTCATCAGAATATGCCTCCTGGAAAAAGCTGATAGGCTTTGGGACCTGAGATACAGGACAATAGTTGGAAACTATTATTACACAGGTTGTCACAAAAAACAACATGATCCATTTGTATAAAAATTACTAGTTTCTTGCCACGTGTCTTGCATTTGCCGAATAATACAGTATTCGAGTTTGTAAAGTAATACCAATATACAAAATTAATGCTTTGATTAGATAATTATACATGAAAAACTTGAGTACATGTGATAAGTGAGACTCGTCATCACTTGTTTGTCGATGCCACGATGATTGATATTGAGGTCATGATAAATTTTTTGAGCTCATAACCAATATGCAATGTTGCTACCCCTGGTAAATTCCTCACAACACCTTCTGGTTGCTGGATATTTAATACAGTACTTTTTAAAGATTAAAAAAATAAACTGGAACTTCATAAATATGAAAATTTTATTGTGCACACAGCAGATCAGTCGTCACGTGAACCTCATCATTGACATTATGTACAACAACGAGGAGGTTTTTGATATGAAGCTTATCGGATATTAGGTAACTTTTACTTTTATGTTTGTCCACCTGCTGGTTTTTATATTCCATTGTTTCCCTTCGCAAAAATCAGTGTTCATAACAGTGCTTTGTGTCCTTCAGTGTGTAAACAGTATTTTTTCATTTTGACAAGTTTTCTTAAACAATTGGACAACTAGATTTATCAGATGACTTGAGATGCAGCTATTTGGTCCGTAACTAAAGGAAAATTAATGTGAAGGGCTTCATTTGATATTGCAACTTCCACGGATTTGTCTGTAAAAGGCAAATTTAAAGTGTGTAAAAAAAATCATGCCTATGAAATAGTAGTTCGAAAAGAGAAGGCTGTTGCAGGTAACTAGAACAACATACTAATAAGTGCAATTAAATAAGCTTGTATAATTAAATAGCAATATTTGGTGAGTGGTTTTGGACAAATCAAGGTGAGCTTGTGTTTTACACAAACCAAATGATTCTTGAACTAACCTGATGTATAATCTCTAGTATGTTTTTAATATTCGTCTATTGGACAAGCAGAAATTGAGGCTTAAGATTCTCGGCACGGAGTATCAGAAAGACAAAAATACATTTGAAATTTGTACCTAAAATGAGACTTAGATAAAATGTGGCTATAAGTCATCTCATTGAGAACAAAATGAGAATTTTCATGGTACATTATTTTAAATTAAAAAAGTGGCATTCTTTTAGGAGAAACTAAAAGGGTAAGAATTGGTACAGAGTGAATATTATTTTAGAGAACTCTATACTACACCACTTGATATCCACGTGCAACACAGTTTCAAAAATATACACATACAAAGCATACACCAAGAAAATAGATGCATATATATAAAGTAGTAAAGCCAGCGTCTTTATGGCACCACAATTGGTTGGGAAGAAAAAAAAAAACATCAGAATATTGACCATTGTGATTTAAAGTTTGGCAATAGCAGTGAAGTTAAGACCAATTTAGCATATGCTTTAAACAATTCAAAGATACACCCAGGCCTGGGTAATTATAGTTGCTAAACCATAAAAAGGATTGTAAGCAGCAATTTTTTTGGAAATGAGGAAGTACAGACAATCACCCCATATGAGTGAGAGAACACGTCCTGTGAATGAATATGACAAAAGAAGTTCCAGGGAGTACTATTATGATCCAACAGATGCCTTATGACAATTTGGATCACGAAAACACTAGATTGCGGAACTTAGCCTAGACGGAAACAGCAGTATCCTGTGGGGGCTAAGAGAAAGAAAATCTGGGTTATACATGATTACTACATACAAAGGTAAAACCTAACCTGGTAAAGCGCCAATATTCTTCCTGCTTCAATATGACCTTCTGTGAGTCTCAACCTTTCCTTGAGACTTGCCGCTTCAGAATCTGTTAAACCACAATTTGAACAATTATTTCTTATCTTTCTCTGTAAGTTACCACTTCTTAGGAAAAAGATTAGTTGTGACTTCAGTAAAAGTTAAATAAGAATATTCAATTACTCAGCTACTCATTTGATGTCAGTCACAAGCGGTTTGACATTGAAAATACAAAGAAAGAGATATGTGAGACGAGAAACAAACTAGTATGGAACCAATACGACTATGATAATATTATTAACCAGCTATGCCAAGCATTTAACAACTGTTTTTATCCGAACCGGATATTATAAATAGGCAAATGGCAACTTCCACCCCTCCCTAAAAAGAGAGGGCGAAAAAGGAAAAGGAGAATAAAGGGAAAAGTCAATAAGCAATCAAACTTCAAAAATTCAATAAAAATGTTGAATCAAACACAAGTAAGAATCAACTAATTTTTGGAATTCTATTCATTTCATGCAAGCCTGTGACATATTTTTACTTATATGACCCAAAAAAGAAAAGCATAGATGAGAATACATGGAATATCCATCATTAAATTTAAATTACATGTATCAAGAACTGATTTCAAAGAAATCTTATGACTAATATTTAATCAACTTTTAGCTCCACACTAGCAGAGGAGAGAAGAGAGAGAAAGAAGAGAAGGTGGAAGCTTAGCAAAACCGTCACAGGTTGCTAAGATAGTAAATCACAAGAAGAAAAAGCAGGAATTTCTTTGTTCTCAAGGTTGGGGGGGGGGGGGGGGGGGTTGGTAATGACAGGATTATAGCATTTTGTCAAAGGCTTACCACGTGGAAATGGAAGTTTAGACAAAATGGAGGCCATCGTACTCCACCTATCTGTACCAGAGCAAGTGTATATGCACTGAAGAGCACAATCTACAATCTCAGCCTCATTATGGAAAAGGTTATTATTCTGGGCCTCTCTGCTACCCTCTTCAATTACAACTGAACACATCTCCAATTTATTCTCAGAGGCGATCTCCTTCAGCCATCTGACCAGAAATGACTCAGCTGAGTAATCTGTTTTCTCATCTCTGGAAGGCACAGTCAAAGAGTGAAACCTCTTTTTCATGAATGGAATTGCTTTACTATGTAGTCTTTTAATAACAGTATCTTCTCTGACCCCAATCACCATCAATTTAAATTTTTCATAATCAGGTAAGCTTTCCCATCTAGTAAGACTCATGGAGAAATTCATTTCTTCATTCTCCTCAGAATAGATTAGCTGGTGTAAGTAAGAAATATCCTCTAGGAAAGGCTGCAATTGAGAAATGCCTTTGCGACAAGCAAAGTCAATCAAGCACATGGCGTTATCAAGTTGCCCACTTAGGGAATCAATATCTCTGGCTCTCTTCTTGTACCAAGACGAGAGTTCACTTACTGAAGGCCATTGAGACCCCAAAAATTGTTTTACAATTGGCTCAGTTCTGATCTGAGTATAGCTCTCATGACTCTCAGGTACTCTGCTGATAATAAAAGTTACCATCTCATCACACTCAACCCAATCTTCTTCCCTCAAAGAAATACTTGGAGGAGGGGAACTCCCAGGAAGGAGCTGTCCATAAGTCTGCACCGGAACAGTCTCAGGGATGGCAGCTAAGACATCCAACAACGAGGAAGTTAACGAGTAAGGATGACGCTTAAAGAGAAGATTTAATGCCCCAATCTTGTCACTTTCTGCAAGTGCTATTGCAGCTTCTTTAATGGGCAAACTACAAAATTTCTTGTACTCCTGTAAAGAAAACCTGCAAAATGCTAAGTCATTAAGTTGTCAGTAGAAACCATTCGAGTACTACTTTATTTAAAAGCATGATGATTTGTCCTTGTTTCAAAATCAGTAGAACCAATACAAAAGACAGGATAAGAAGCACACCTAATGAAATATAGGAAAAGAACAAAATTAAACAAAAGAAAAAGAACATACAATTTCACAGTTGGGTCATTGAGCGACAAGCCACTTTAAGCCCCTAGAAGAAGTTTATGCTTGAGTTTCAAAATGAAAACTTGTCATCACTCATCTCAACCACAAAATCAAGTTAAATGTGGAAGTCAAAGGCGACATGGTAGTTTAGGAACCTCATCCCAATTTTGAAGTTTTCATCTTTTGTCGACACTTCCAAAAATTCTAATTAGTTTAGAATCTTCATAGACAATAATAAAGAACAGAAAATGTTTGCTTTGTAATAAAAACAAGCCTGCTAGTGAGCATCAAAACATTCCAATCAGTCTTTCAAT
Source organism: Solanum corneliomulleri (assembly GCA_027704805.1). Taxonomy (NCBI): domain Eukaryota; kingdom Viridiplantae; phylum Streptophyta; class Magnoliopsida; order Solanales; family Solanaceae; genus Solanum; species Solanum corneliomulleri. The sequence continues at coordinate 51,953,504 of JAKWIY010003054.1, read as the reverse complement.
ATAAACCTTATGAATCCAGAACAAAAATCATTCACAATAGAAGAAGAAAAAGAACAGGGAACAATAATATTATCACCTGCCCATGTTTATCCCAAGAAATGTCTCTATCCGGTCTCTGTATTGCAACAATTTAAGTCTTGCCACAAGACAATCCCACACTTTACTATGATCATCAACCTCAGGCTCAGAAAATCTGTAACGGTCAGTTATGCGAAGACCAAGATCAAGCAAAGCTCTAACTGCGTCTTCAGTTGGTCCAAATCGACCTACACATTCAGAAAGTACGAAAACTTGATCCTTGATATTTGAAAGTAGTGTATTTATCTCATTTACACCCTGGGAGGAGTGCAACCACTGTGCCTTTAGAGCTTCGTCTTTATCTAGCCCATGCTGATCGGCAAACATGAGAGCAGCCTGATACTCTTGTCTGGAGATAAATATATCATACATTTCAGAAATGGATCGTTCAGAAAATGAAACTAAGCTCCATCGGAAATTGGCCCAGTCAAACTTATTATTCATATCACCATAATCACACTCCATGAGCTGAAAGTTGCTTGCTCTAATTTCTTTAGTCGACCCATTGTTCTGAATGGATGGTTTTGTCTCCAGTAGAAAAAGCTTTCCCGACAACTGTGGCACTCTCTCTAAAAGGGGCAATGAATACATAGTCTCATCCTTCTTACATAGCTTAGCACCGGTACATATATTAATCATAGTGACGTTGCCATTCCTTTCTGCAACGGCGAGTATACCATCAGACCACCAGGCAAAATCTGTAACCCCATTCACGAGAATGTTCCCCTTATTTGACTGCTTATTTCCCTGATGTAATTCATTTCCCTCTCCATAAGAACATTTTGAGAGAGAACGCTGTTCCTCATCAAACTTAAAGGTATTCAAAGATCCTCCCATATCAAGAGTAGCAACAAATCTTCCCTGTGGTGATATTGACACCTTAGAGGAAGTTATATGACCGACATAATCTTTCGGAATAGAAAAGATACCCTCAAACTGAGTAGAAACGACAACTTCCAAGGCTAAGTTTCCCCTTTTTCGGCAAAGAGAAAGACTGTATAATCCTAGAAAAGAAATAATATCAATGATAAAGAAAAGTGATGGGTAGCTTGCATCAATTCGAAGTGTCTGCTAAAATGAAATTAAGAAACAATTCATAAATATGTTCAGATATATTAAGAGACTTTGAGCTACCATTAGTAGTTAGCTGTAAACCGCCAGCACTGCTAACTATGGAAAATAAGCTCATTTCTGGCTGGTAATCCAGGCAGATCGTATCCTGTGGAAATTGCTTCAGCATCTTCCCACTGCTCGAGGCAAGGGGGGAGAAAACAGATGCACTTGGATCTTGACTGATCTCAATGTCATGAATCAACCCATCTGCTGTAATTATAGTGAAGGTACACCTGAAAAAGAGTTATCCACCAAAAATATATGTACAAGCTAAGTAAATAAGATGAAAAATATGAGAGAGAAGAAACCTCCACAAATAATTGAACTTACAAGCAAGATTTCTTCAAATCAGCATCATCCTGCACCATCAGGCCAACAATTGGTGAAGAGCTTTTTATATGACCCTTGGAAATTCTGGTAATTTCCTCACCATTAGCTCTGATGAGATAGATTGTGTCACTATCGTCAGCAACACCAAGAACGTCATGAGTTTCAGACCAAGCCCCACAATGGAATGAAGTAATGTTTTTGCCTAGATGTACAGAGGCAGTAAATAATAGATAAGCGTAGCAATAATAAATAATTTTGGCTCAACGACCAACTAGGATCAAAAGAACAAGAAAAACACTGACAACCGGCAGGCAGGAAGGCAGCTTTCATACATTAAAAACAAAGAAGACCTTTGACATGTTAAAATAGTTGCCCTATTCTTGACTTATGCCACAATCGTTTGTTCCTTCTGTTTTAGGTTCCTGAAACTTACAGATAAATATTCCACAAGGTTTTTGGTAGTCATCATCCTTCTGCAGGATTGTTATCTGATTCCCAGATGCTACAGCCACAAGATCACCTCTTGGGGAAACAAACAAGGATGCATATCTCCTTATTTTTGTTGGATGCCCATGTTTTCTCCATCTCTCCTTGAGCTGGGATATACCTTCATACATGACAAAAATTGAAAATTTTAACTAAAAGGTCTGAACAACAAGTGAAGTAAAACAAATACTCTCTACATATAAAGTTGCTTGACCTAGTTTCTTTTTACATCGTTATTTTCTTCTAATTTCCTTGGTTCATTTCCATAAAAGCAAAACTTCTTATCCTTCAAGAATTTTAAACTACCACTATCTATCTAATGGTAATTTAGATACTTTTTTTATGAAGATCGTAACTTAGATACTATTGTTTCTCAACTAGATAATGTACCACTTTTCACCCTATTAATTCAATCTATTCTTCTTTTTTAGATGAAGTAAGAAATTTTATATAATGGGAATCAAGAAGATGCAATAAGTACAAAACGGGGAATGAGAAGTCAGCTTGGTACAAAAAGTGCTGCGATAGATTTTTCCAACTACTATAACCATAAAAGACATCTAGCTTTAAGAGTGTGGCGAGGAGTTGAAAACCAATCAAAGCATCTGTGATTCCGTTCCTCTCTGTCCAGACACACCAAAATATACAGGCAGGAATCATCTCCTTGACTTTCCTGATGGATTTGTCAACTTTCATTTGAGACCAGCATTCATAGATTCTCTGATACTATGTGGCATAGTCCAGCTGAGTCTAAAAATTCAATCTATTCTCTATCGAACTTTAATATAATAACCTATTCTTTCTTCTCGTGAATCTCTACACTAGTAAACCACAGATAGTTTAACTTGAGGGATAAATTGCCTAAATTTCATGTGAATTCAATACTGAAAGAAATAACTGATTGTTTCTTATGCAAACTAATGTGAACCCCTTCAACACAATGCCTCCAATCTAATGAGACTGAAACCAAAACAAAATGCAAAAGAAGAAAAAGAAGCTCATCAGTGAAGAACCTCAGAGATAGTATGCACTATAAGCCTGCCTATGCATATGGAAATCACAACAATCAAATAAGATACAGTGGACAATGCAATGCAGCCTTCTGAGAGTCTCAAGCTACTATGCAATACATCCATGTACCGCTTGTTTGGACATTTACCTATATCCCTTTCGATGTTTAATGCTTCCAATATTCCATGTCATTCTTTAGTAGTGTTGAATAGTGACTTCAATACATAGTTTAAAATAACAAACTTGTAGGGTAACACCAAATCTTCTTTTCATGTTTCGATAAATAAACCAATGTATTAATTTTAAACCAATTCTATTTCTGTAATCAAATTCCAAAAAGAAGAACGATTGGAACTTCTCTTCGTCTTCATGATCCATGGTGAGATTTCTATTTCACCTAAAACAAAATCTAACTCACACCCAAAAGATGAATATATCCCACTAAACAAATATTCAACCAACTAATGAATAAGGTCACATTCGTATAACAAAAGAAAAGAACTTGCATTTAAATCACATCAAAGAAAAAGAAACTAAAGAAGGCAGTTCTTTCTCATCTATCAACATAAAAGTTTCTAAATTTACACAATAACAACATACCCTGTGAAACCCACTAAGTGGGGTATGGAGAGGGTAAAGTGTAGGGAGACACCTCAGCTCAAGTGCATCAAACCCAAGTAAAAGCAATGTAGAAAGCATAACAGTTAATAACAGCAACAAAATAATGAGGAATAAAAATTCAGTTTAAACAAAATTCAGTCAATTAAGTTGTAGTAACTTCACCAAATGCCCAATTCAACTAAAATTGAATGTACCTGAGGAAGAAAGCAATCTTGAAAGATAACTGCCTTTGGCGTCTTGATTCAACTACACCAAACACAAGAATGTAAGCAATTGAGGATAAATTAAGAAAGATTCATCAAAAGAAAGACAAAATTGAAATCAGTGTAAAACCTGTTGATGATTTGGAGGATAATTGGAAATATATGGGCTAGAAGCATGATGTCGTGTCTCAAATAAAATTTCTCCGGCAGTTTCTTCCATCTATGAATTTGTGATCTTCGAGATCCTAAACCTTCATCAGCTTCAACTTCTTTGACTGTTGAATCTATCAGTCGGAAAAAATTGCATTGGGGTTTAATTGGTATGGGTTAAATTAGTGGGTTAGGGTCGGGTCAAAAGGGGAGACGGGTAATTTTAACTGAAATTTGGGGAATGTATAAATTAGGGGTGTTTTGTAAAGTTTGATAATATATATATATATATATATATATATATATATATATATATATATATATGCGCGGGCATTTGAATCTCTGTTGAGAGAGATTGGGGAAGGAAGGAGAGAGCCGAGCGAAATTAGAAGAGTGAAAAGAGAGGCGGCACAGAAAGGCAAGGGAGTGGAGAGAGACTCATTGTATTTGTATGTGTCATATATATAAATATATATGTATATATACATATAATTTGTATTTGTATATGTATAAAAGAGGACAAGTGACGTAATTAAAGCTAAAATTAAGTTGTGAACCGTAATTATTCATACTATAGCTACATTAACTAATGAACTAATATGTTAATTTTTTCCCTCTTTCCACTCTCTACCCTCTCTCCCCTCCCTCTCCCAATCTCGATCACATCCATCCTCTCTCTCTCAATCTCGCTCGCGAAATATACAAATACATATGTATAGTAGTTGTGTATATACAATTATTTGAAAATATACATATACAATTTGACAAATATACATATACAATTCGCCTCTCTCCACTCTCTGCCTTTCTCGCTCGTCTCTCTCCTCCCTCTCACAATCTTGCTCGCCGCTCTCTTTCTTATAACATGTAGCTACGAATTGTAATTAGCAAACTATAGTTATAAAACATAATTAAGTTATTTTTTAGTGACTATATGTGAAAGTTCCTCATTTCTAATTACGTGGAAAGATCATAAGTTTATGTGTGCAGGGCCAGCTCTATGCTTGGTAATAATAAGGCATATGTCTTAAACCCTCCAATTTTTGGGCCCTAAATTTTAAAAAGAGATAATTGTATATAATATCAAACTAATAACCTAAAATAAATGGATTAACTACTGTTTGATTTAATTGTACCCCATAGCAAACGTTTGTCAAAGTTTGTCAGTCGCGTTTCTCCCAAAACTCTCGCTCGCCACTCTCTCATTCTCATTCGCCACTCTCCCTCTGCTCTCCTGTCTCGCTTTATACAACAGAAGTGTATAAATTGTGTTTCTATTTTGTATAAAGCGAGAGAAAATTGTATATACACATGTAAAATCATATATCTTCGTGCTATACACTTAATTATACAATTTACAAATATTTTACTTCGATTCAATTGTATACAAATGCAAATTTTTTACAAATATTGCAGCGAAAAAGGCCAACGAATTATACAATTGCAGTGCAGTACAATTTTCTCTCACTTTAAACAACAAAAGTGTATAAATTGTGTCTCTGTTTTTGTATAAAGCGAGAGAAAAACATATATCTTCTTCCTATACACATATAATTATACAATATACAAACATTTTACTTCAATTAAATTGTATGCAAAGCAAATTTTATACACATATTGCAGCGAAATAGACCAACGAATTATGCAATTGCGCATTATATAATTGCAGTAAAATAGGCCAGCGAATTATACAAATTTAGGCCAGCGAATCATATAGTTGTATATGTATAGCGAATTATACAATTATATGTTTTTTATGGAGCGCAATTATGCAAACTTTGCTATTAGCATACAAATATGAACTTTTTGTTTGCTATATGTGAAAGTTGCCTTTTAAAAATGATTATTTATCATTAAAAAAATTAAAAATATATATTATTTTATCTTTTTTAACGTCTTTTCTACTTTATTAAAAATATGAATTAACAGTGAAAATTGTTTAACAAAGTGAATTACTATATTTTTTAAAAAAATTCTTTCAAAATTTTAGTTTCAAGCATTATGATAAGCATATGAAAGTAGGGTATATCAAGTCATCAAGTTCTTGAATTAGATTTTATGGTCACTTATCTTTATTTAAAATTTGTCAACTTATTACTTATAAAGTTATGCTAACAATTTATATAATAATTGTGTCACTAAACAAAATGTTTTTTAACATTGACTTGATAAAATCTTGTTGGGACTAATAACTGAAAAAAATAATATTAAATACTAGGATTTATATATAAGAAAAATCTTTTTTTTGAATAAATATTTATATAAAATCTGTTTGTATTTTAAACATTAAATTAAAATTTCGTCTTAAACCACAATTAAATTGAGTCCCCTGTGATATTTAAATTTCGTCTTAAACCACAATTAAATTGAGTCCCCTGTGATATTTTGTATAGTAAATACACCCCTTAATGGAGCGATGGTAGACAAATTGATTACTTAAAAGATTCTTTTAAGTGCTTAATTTTATGGTGATATCAGAAATGTAAATGACTTTAAGCTAGCGTTTGGCCATAGATATTTAAATATTTTTGGCAAATATTATTTGGATGAAAATTTGGGTGAAATTTTACCATGTGTTTGGCTATAGAATTTGAGAAACATATTTCATTTTTTTAAGAAATATGATTTATACCCATAAGTTTTTTAAAACTATCAAACTAACCATAAATTTGTATTACATAGCACAATAGAAATCTCAAGTAACAAGATTTATGACTTCCGCAACAAATCAACAAGAATCATTACAGTAAATATTCGTATAGTGAAAAGGTCTTGGTACAAATCATGATAATGAAAATACAACTAATATAAATTCGGGAAAAAAAAGAGAAGAAAACAAAAGGAAATAAATATTGCAATCACTAAAGAACATATGCTTTCTCATCTGAAAGAGTTCAACCTATTCTTTAATATAATCTTCCCACATTTTATGAACAATCTCTTCTCGATGAGCTTGCATTTCTGAATCAGATGATCGAGAAGATGAAGCGATGTTGTTACCTGAGTCAATAGTTCGTCACTTTGATCAACAACCATATCATCATTTTCATATTCATTGAATATTCCATCACTACTTTGGTGTTCACGTAAAAAATTATGCAATACAGCGCAAGTAATTACTATTTTCACTTGCATGTCACATTCATAGTTGTTCATGCCTTGTCTTAGTATTCTGAATCTACTTTTCCACGCACCAAAAGTTCTTTCAATTACATTGCGCAGAGAAGCATGTCTATAGTTAAATAGCTCTTTTCCATTCTTAGGCTCTCTTTCACTTCCTCGGTAGTCCTGCAAATGATAGGCATTCCTTTGAATGGAGCTAAAAATCTTCTTGTGTTCCGTAGACCAACATCAACAATGTAATATTTATCTACCAAAATAAAATAAATGCAATTCATGTTTTATTTAGTAGCTAGTTCATTAAGACTAACTGTAACAAAGGAATGTATGAAATCAAAAGAATGCATGTAGAAGGAAACATTGTGCATCATCACCTAGCGAATCTATATAACAACCTAAGATAAAGAAGCATTTTTCATTTTCGATGACAACTGAAACAAATATAAGAGAAGGCTTTTCATATTAACTTTCTAACCACCAATCAGTCAACCATTAACTTCTAAGGAATCATATGATGTTATTATGGTAGACTATGCCAAACCTTCAACAATATTCTATGAACAAGGAACATAGTATACATCCAGTAGAGAGAATAAACTTGCATAGTTCAATGGCACTTTTGGAAAACATTCTGATGAGAACTTTCTATTAAGTGAATTTTCTTATATTGAGCAAAAATAGAACTACTAATTTATATACCATGTGATGAAAATGAAAAGTTGGCCGATGAGTCAAGAATTGGTTGGTGTCAATAAATATATTATTTTTGTAAAATAAAAAGTTAAGAGTAAAAATTGAATTTCTAAAACTTTCCAAATAATGAAATTTGGTCCAAATACTAGTTTTTTCTAGTATTTGGGAATTTGGAAAATTTGCCAAAAAAATTTGCCAAATAATAAAAAGTGTATGGACAAACAAAATTTGCCAAGTTTTTTCCCAAGTTTTACTTGCAAAATTTATGGCCAAACGGGCCCTTAATTTTAAGTAAAAAGTTAACATTCTTCTTTATTTTTATAAATTTTGTGTCAAACTAAAATACGATAAATAAAGGAGAATTTTCATATATAGTCATTCAAGAATAGTTGAATTTACTTCATAGTTATAGTTTGGTAATTACGATTCATAGCTACATGTTATTGGGAGGAGAGTGATGAGCGAGGTTGGATATGGAGAAGAGAGGCGAGCGAGAGATGATAGAGAATGGAGAGAGGCGAAATAGTATATGTGTATTTGTCGAATTATATATGTATACATGTCAAATAATTGTATATACGTAACTAATATACATACGTATTTGTATATATGCTAGCGATATAGGGAGAGGGAGGAGGGAGGAGAGAGGCGAGCGATATTGGGAGAGGCAAGCTAGAGAGGGCAGAAAGTGGAGCGAGGCGAACTAAATATGTATATCTATTAGATAATTGTATATATGTAGCTAATATACATATGTATTTGTACATCCGACAGAGAAATTGGGAGAGGGAAGAAGAGAGGCGAACGCGTTTGGAAGAGAGACAAGCGAGAAAGGTGAAAGAGCAGAGAGAGGCTGTGTTTGTAAAAGAGGATAACATGTTTGTTTTTTCGCGTAATTTTTCCAAATTGATATATATTATATTTTTATAAAATTATCTCGTGATATTTATCTCATAAAAAATAGATACTTTGGCCGTTCAACCAGTGAAGTTCACAAATTTTTTTTCACTTCTCTAGAAAATCCATCTTCTTTCTTGATGATTCCATCGAGACCCACCAAGCCAAATCTTCAATCGTATCATAAAAAAAAATTCATTTCTTTGCAGTATTCTGCAAATGGGTATTACTATAATTCAATTTGAAGAACTAAAAGGTCAGGCCTTTCCACTGGGTTTGATTGGTTATGGAAGAAGCACCTTTGGTTATTATTAGTATTATTTTTCCATATTATGTCAGGGAGTTCACATTGGAGTTCTAACAAAATTCGCATCGTGTATTACATGACTCGTTTGGGGTGAGTCTCTCAATAGATTTTTCTTCATACCCAGAGCTTGAATCCAAAACTTTTAATTAATGATAAAACAGTCTCATTACTATACCACAAACACTTTTTAGTCACAGTAGAAGAGGTTAAATGTTCTTGACAATGTTCATAGTTTAGCTTTGGAGTTTAGGTCCTAATCAGAACCAATTGGTACAGTGGAAAGATTATTACACTATAAATTTAATTAAAATTTAAAGAGTATTGTTTAGAGAAATATTTGAGTTGAGGTCCACTAAAATACATCATTGAAGAGTTTTAAAATTCAAATTTTAAAATTTAACTTGCCATTTAAATAAATTAAAATGATGTGATATCAAAAAATTTAAACTATTTAAAAAATATTAAAGTTGATCGAAATTGAAAAAAGAATTAACTCATTAAAAAAAACAATTTATTGTAATTCATGTGATAACATAGGCGGGAATAATGTAGTAAAGAGAATCGATATTTGAAAATAAGTAACTCAAACGTCTAAGTAAGTGTAGAAAATGATGTTACCAAATAATATTATATTAATTTTTTTAAAATATATACATCAAATTTCTAATTTACTATTAAAAATATTACGAATTCACATATTCTATTTTTAAAAATAAAAGGTTAAGTTTAAGCATATTACTTTCTCTTATTAATTTATTTTCATCTTATTTTTCTTTTTAATTTTTTAAAATAACGCATCTTTCTAATTTAATTAACAACTCTTTAATTATTCCACATATAAAATAACATGAATATTTTGATAATCAATATATATTCTAATTTAAAACTACAATTTTTTTAAAAAAAATCTTTACTAGACACCTAACCTTGACATGTACAGTAATCTGGCGGCTAATCAAATCACATAGACTACCTTTAATTAATTAGCCCTAATTAGTAACCAGCTGTATGCATATGATTCGTTTGACAGCCAAGTAATTGAAATTATATTATTATAAAGTCTTGGAGTATTATTATATTATTATTATATTATTTATAGGGGTACGGTATATCTTTCTTTCTTTTGCTTACGACTAAAAAAAAGCATATGGTGTTTGTATATATAAAGATGTTATAATGAATTGATTTTTTATATTCTTAGAAGTTAATTTGAATGCTCAATATTTTCTAGTGAGCTAGTATATGCATATATTTGACAAGAAAATTGGCGTTAGATCTTTGTCAATTTGGGGGCCTCAGCAATCATTGATGTACACTTTAATTTTCTCGAATGTATGTGAACGCTATAATTTAATTAAAAATGAACGATCTAACTAATCACTCTCAAAGGACTCTCAAAGGATAGCTCATAATTAAAGTGATGATAGATCAAGAATCACAATTTAACCTGTGAATTAATACTATATATAATCTGTCATATTCATATATCAAATCAAATTACATAATCGTGATTCGAATATTACTGAAATCCATTTCAAATAAATTGTGATAAAAGATTAACCAATTTGAAGTCCTTTTTATCGGTATTGACATGACATGAGACCACTATCAAATCATCATCTTGCAATTTGCATAGTGTACTACATATATATAGTTTAACTTTGTGTGAATTAAATTAAATTATCATACAGAAAAGAAACGAGTTATAAATAAACCAGTGCAGATTCTGTTTGTTTCCCTCATAATTGGTGCTTTAGATTTCCACTAGATATTCCATTTTTATAAATATATATATACATTATAAATAACAAAGTGGATCATTGGAATAGTGTTAGCAGCCTGTACGCAGACATAAAAGCACTATATATAATACTATATTTGTATATATTAGATCATAGTGTAAAGTTATGATGCTTGCAAGTTTAGGTAAATGTTTCCTAAACCTTGAAGAATTTCTCCACTGACAGTGTTACTGTATAAAGTTTGACTACATCTAATCTAATTAATAAATATAGGAGGCACACAGACAATGAATCACGTGCCATATTATAATTAGTGTAAATAATAAAACGCGGTTGATGAAACTGTTTCTCCTTTATTAAATATTTTATGTTTGAGTTTTAGGTATAATAAGAACTTTGATAGAGCGCGTATACGCGACACAAATCTAAAATAATTGAATTTTAATATGTACCGAATATCAGATGAAAAAAAATATATTATTAATGATTAGTGGATCCCTAGATCTCGGTCAAGATAATATATATTGTTCCCTAGCTAGCTATACGTAGATCTATCTATGGTATAATTAAACAATAACAACGTCCTTTCTACTTATCTTTTTACACCTTTTTTTGGCAATAAATAGTAATAATAATAATAATAATAATGTCCTTTGGTATGTTTTAACAGCTTATTACTAATTTGTTTGCAGGAACCCGTGAACCATAAATAAATATATATATATATATATCTTATACAGTAGCGTCAGATTCGTTTGCATGCATATAAAGAGAGGCATGGCAGCGACGAACATATATATATAGAGAGAGCAACAAATAATTAAATAATGGAGAAGCAGACATGGCGTGATATTGGTTCGGCTCACTAATTTCTGATTCGTGTAACAGATAAGAGATGAGCCGAACCAATATCACTCTTGTATTCTTCTTCATACCGTACGTACGATCCTTGTACTCTTTTTTTTTTTTACGCTTAATTGGAAACACAAGTCACATAAACTTCTTCCTTTCTTGTTAATTATATTTGTATTAGTACTATTGCTCTAACTATTAACAGGCTTACTATTTTGAAACTTTGAATTAATGGCAGTGGTGATGCTCCTAGACACTGAAGTTGTGGTGGTTGTGATCGGTGATAGTGGTTGTGGTAGTGATGATAGAGTAGTCGTGGTCGTGATCGTGATCGTGGTCGCGGTGGTAGTTAACATTTGATAGTAACTTGTCGTGACGGATGTGGTTGATAGTCATCACTAATTGTAGTAATTTTGTTTTTCTTTTGACAACCATCACTAATTGTACTGATTGATAATAGTGGTTCGTGATGGAGCCATATATACTCTAAGGGTGTCGATCAATATTTCTTTATGATAATTACACTATATAGCCAAACAAAATTACTATTTTATATTTATATGAATTGATTGATACTCCTTTGGCTTTTGAACAGTGACCAGGTGCGGCTCAAGTATATTGGTGACCTAAAGCGAAAATCAAACGGGGCCTTAAGCTTGTATTGTTAATAGCTTTTATGTTATTGATTTCTTCTAGTTTTCAATTAATAATATAATTATTTTTATTTAAAATTATTTTTCATGAAATATAATTACTTCAAATATGTCAAATTTCTTCTAATATTTCCTTCATTTTTCATGAAAAGCTAACTTTTTCTACAAATACAATTCAATATTTGTTAAAAAAAACAACTTATAACCTATTATTATTAAAAATGAGGCCCCTTAAATTTAAGGGCTTAAGACGCATGTCATTTTTTTAAACACCGTTGAGCCACTCCTGACGGTAAGGAGCCAATTTAGAACCTTTATAGTAGATTAAAAGAAAGAACAGACTCATATGAAAGTTCCCCAGAAAAAATGGCTGTTGTTGAATCAGCTGTGAAATACGCTCTTGCTCACGAATCTGCTGTTCTAGCTCAGACCAGGCTATCTCCGAGAAAATAGGGTGACCTAAAGGAGGATGCAACCTTGGTTGATTGAACCCAATAATTTTAACACCGGATTAAAACTAGCAAAATTTCAACCATCATAAATGATAATTTTAAATGTGCAATGATCTTCTTAGCAAGAGTCTTAAAGCTAGAATCCATTAAATTAAATATTTTTTTAAAATTCACTTTGATTAAGGTTCTTGTAACTTTCAACATGCAACTATTTCCCTGCTGTCCTTTAAATTAGGTAACACTTCAATTCTGTGAACATTCTTTTTTTTTAGGAATATCAAATCAAATCCGTACAGATCTTGTTATGTCATTTTGATTTTAATTTGTATAAATTATAGTTTGAGCCTATGCATATATAAAAAATAATAATATGTAGCAGTAAGCAGAGGAAACTATAGCCTATGCATATATAAAAATAATAATATGTAGCAGTAAGCAGAGGAAGTTCTTCCTTATCCTGATGATATCTGAGTAAAGACAATTATTCATGATCTAAAAAGACCTAATTCACAAAATCCTTGATACTGAATTATATAATGTTTCGATGTATATATATGAATTGTAATATGATAGCTGAAACTCATCTTTTATTTTTAACTAGAAGTATCAGGTTTGACTGACGAAAAAAATTCTTATCACCCTCCTAAAATCTAAATGGATCTCATATATAATACATGAATTCAAATTTAATCAGGTTTCTACGGAATACCAAATTAGAAGATTTGCTAATGAGAATTTTGAATAAAGGGCTGAAAGATACCTTGCATTACATGACAAGGAAAACTAGAAATTGCAGGAAAGTAAAGTATTTTATTAAATATGTTGCGCTCACACATTATTGTAATCATATCATATATGCGTTTCAAACTTTAGTTATTTGGTCAAGTTATCAAAATTATCTTTTTGAGAAGTATTTTTAAAAATGACTTTTAAAAATATTTTTGAAGAAAAACAGTTTATGTATTTGGCCAATTCATTTGAGAAATAATTAATTCAGTCTATAATAAGCAAATTGTATTATTTGATCAATTTTTTTAAATTTTAATTTATTTTTCGAAAGTCAAATTGAACAACAAACGGAAAATAATTTAGTATCAGGATGTGCGTTTCTTTTTACTGTTTAAAGGAGAGTGTAACTATAAGATCCTTAAAATTAATATGAAATCTATTTAACCCATATTTTTTCTAAAAATTGCTTTGTTATTCTAAAAAAAACAAAGAAGAGAGATAAAGGACAGAGACAATAGAGAAAGAGAAATATAACTTGTATTTAATTGAAAAATATACCATATTAAATTTTAATTTTGCTACGAGATATAAAAATGTTACATTGTTTTCTATTTTTTAAGTTATCATAGTAATTTGCTATAAAAGATTACATGTTATATACGTTATTTAATTGTAGGCAAAATATATATCTATATACTCCAATGCACTATTTGACCATTTGATAAAAATGATAACTAGTTACTAAGTATCATACTTTTTAAAATTCACTGATTATGTAAAAAAAATCATACATGTTATGTGGAGCTAATTATTTTATTTTTTATTAAAATAAAAAAGTATTTACGTTCAAACGATTTTTTAGGAAAAAGACTTATTCGCATTAGGTATTTACACAAAGTTAATACAAAATACACTATTACGTGATTTAATAAATTAAAATAAACTATAAATTTAAATACATGACATGCATAATTTGATATCCTGACTTAGTTTATTATTTCCAAATTTTCCCCTGATATCGGAGATTTGCCCTTCACATAATCTAATAAAATAGTGACAGGAAACAACTTTTTTTGACCGCAAGAAGCAGAGGAATATAGTACAATTAAATAATTTCCAAAATGCTTGATGTTGACCAAAACATTAGTATTATTGGAGTCATTTTGAGAATAATAATTCTAAAATAAAATATAAATTTATTTTTATTTTCTCTTTGTCTTAAAGTTATTTATTTAATTATTTATATTATAATAATAAAATAAGTTATTATTATATATATAGTGAGGTACCTAATCTACTTTGCTATGTTTTTTGGTTAAAGAAATAGTAATAAACCAATAATAGTAACAAAAATATATATCGGTACTTATATTATATATAAATATATCATATATAATATCAAGGCAGTAAGGTCATCATCTTCCTAAAGTGCTACTCTTTAATGTTTAGTATACTTTTCCAAGATAATGACTAAATTTTTTTCCCTTATATTCTCTTTCTTTTCTGAACACTTTGAATTCATCAAACTTCATGCATCCTACTTTTTTTTAAAAAAGAATTACTTTTCTTTTGTTAATGATTTCATTTAATAAATAACCTTTGAAGGTTAACAATGGTAGTATATTTTTTCCTTTTTAATATTCACTCCGTCTGCTTTTATTTGTCACAGTTTTTGAAATCTTTATTTTCAAAGTTAAATTAGATCACATTAATTCGATATATTAAACAAAAAATTTCGATATTCAAAAACTATATGAAAATTGAAAAGTACTATAAATTGCAATTTTTACATATCAAAATGATGAAAAAATATATCTTAAAATGTTAATCAAAATTTTTATAGTTTGACTATAAAAATAGAAATCATGACAAACAAATATGAATGGATGAAGTAATAATTTGCAAGTACTCTGTCTAAATTCATTACACAATTTGTTACAGCCCAAAATCATTGAACAAATAGCATGTTCATCAAAGTTGAGACATTGACTAATAACAATTCCCATCGTAGTCTTTGTCTGAGTACAAGCATAAACAACAAAAGCAATTGGTTATATTTGATCATACTTGCAAGTTGCATGAAATATATTTAAACAATTAGTGCTAAATTGCCAAGTACAAGAGCAACTAATCAATGATACTAATAACCTTTGATATCATTAATTTCGATCACTAGAGGTGTTTACGGGTTGGTTTGGATTTGTTATTGGTAAAATTTAAAATCAAATCAATTTAATCGGTTTTAAAATTATCAAAATCAAATCAAACCTAATATAATATACATTTATTGGTTTTGATTTGGTTTTGTTCGGTTATTAACAATATGCATAAAATTAAACGAAATAATTCATTCAAAACGTGAAAAAAGTCAAAATAATTCATTCAAAACGAAAATAGTTAGAAGGACTGACATAACAAAACTTTTCATCGTTGAATTTACTATGAATAAAACTTCAAATTCACTATTTGTTGAATTCATCCCATTTTTTTGGTCAACTTTTGCTATTCAATTGCTACAAGTAATTGTTAAAAAGAAATAATAATTGGAGTTGAAAATAAAAGATTTGGTGGTTGGCAAATTGGTAAGATTTGCAACCATTTTTGACGTTGCTATATTTACCTATGTCATTAGTGACATATGCATGGTTTTATCCTTCTATAAATAGAGCATGCTTGCTCATTTATAGAATACACCAAAGCAGGAGAAAAATCACTTAGAGAACAAAGTGAGGTATTTCATAGATTATACAAGAAAAATAGTATTGGAAGAAAAATAGAGTGTGAGAGATATTTTAGTAAGATGGAAATCAAAAGAGTGTTGTTCCTTTTGAGTGTGTAGTAGTAACTTTGAGTATTGTATTCGTGACTACACTGTGTAAAATTCCTTACTATAGTGATATCAGTTGCTCCTCTTGCCCCGTGATTTTTTTTCTTATTGAGAAAGATTTTCACGTAAATTTTTTGGTGTCGTTATTTTCTCATTTTATTTCCATTATTTTTACTATATATATTTTTGTGTTTATCCGCGTTTTGCCAACAAACTTGTATCAGAGCAAAGGTTTTATCTGAATATGCTCTGTGGTTGCAGCACAATCTGAACTTTCACATCAGAAAAATGAAATATCTGTGTTAATCATGCCATTTGGAAGGGAAAAATGAAAGATCTGCTTTATGTTAAGAATTTTTACAAACTAGTATTTACCATTGTAAAGCCTTGTAATAAAACAGATGAAGAGTGAAATTTGTTGCACAAACAGATTTGTGGATTCATTAGACAATGGGTTGATGATAATGTGTTGAACCATATTTCTGGGGAGACACATGCTCGAACCCTATGAGAGCATCTTGAAAATTTGTATGCTCGAAAGACTAGCAACAACAAAATGTTCTTGATAAAACAGATGTTGAGTTTGAAGTATCATGATGGTTCTCTGATGACAGACCATCTGAATAATTTTCAAGGGATCATGAACCAATTATCTGCTATGGACATCAAATTTGATGAAGAAATTCAAGGCTTGCTTCTACTTGGTTCCCTACCAGACTCTTGGAAAACATTTAGAAAGTCATTGTCAAATTCTGCTCCGGACGGTGTGATCTCTACGGATTTCGCCAAGAGTAGTGTCTTGAACGAAGAGATGAGAAGAAAATCTATAGGTTCTTCTTCATCAGATGTCCTGATAACTGGCCACAGGGAGAGAAACAAAACTCGTGGTTCTCAAAATAGAGAACAAATTCAGAGGCAGACTTAAGAATATTGAGTGTTATCATTGTTATATGAAAGGGCACACGAAGAAGTTTTGCAGGAAGTCGACGAGGGAGAATAAAAACAAAGACGAAACTAAAGAAGATGACAATGAAAATTGCCTAGCCATAGTACCAACGAAGATCTTGTTACCGTTCTTGATGCAGACATGATAAATATTGCTTGTGATAAGTCAAGCTGGGTTGTGGACACTGGTACCGCATCTCATGTGACATCAAGGAAGGATTTTTTCTTTTCCTATACTTATGGTGATTTTGGAACCTTGAGTATGGGTAATGAGACTGTTTCTAGGGTGGTTGATATTGGTACAATTTGTTTGAAAATTAGTGTTAAAACTAAACTAGTTTTGAACAATGTGAAACATGCTCCTGATGTTCGTCTGCACCTGATTTCTGTTGGTATTTTAGATGATGAAGGATATGTTAGTACCAACAGTGATGGAAAATGGAAGCTCATTAAGGGTTCCTTGGTTGTGGCTCGTGGTAACAAACGTCGTGGTCTATACTGGACTACCGTCTCTGCTTGTGTTGATATGGTGAATGTGGTTGAGAGCGATAACTCTTCAATATTATGACACTAGAGGCTTAGCCACATCAGCGAGAAAGGACTTAATGTTCTAGCCAAGAAGAAATTATTGTCAAATTTCTAAAGTGCTAAATTAGAAAAGTGTGAACACTGCTTTGTTGGTAAACAAAATAGAGTTTCCTGTAAATCCTACCCCCCTTCGAGAAAGACAGAGTTGCTTGAGTTGGTGCATTCTGATTTATGTGGTTCCAATGAAGACAAAGATATTAGGTGGTGCACTCTACTTTGTCACTTTCATTGATGATTGCTCAAGAAAACTTTGGGTCTATGTCTTGAAGACTAAAGACCAAGTGTTAGGTGTCTTCAAGCAGTTTCAGGCTTCAGTTGACAGAGAAACTGGAAAGAAACTTAAATGTATTCGTACTGATAATGGTGGTGAATATTGTGGACCATTTGACGAATAGTGCAAGCATCAATGTATTAGACACCAAAAGACTCCTCCCAAGACTCCTCAGCTTAATGATTTGGCTGAGAGAATGAACAGGACCTTGATGGAAAGAGTGAGATGTTTGCTTTCTAAATCAAAGTTGCCGAACTCATTTTGGGGTGAGGCTTTATTGACCGATGCACATGTTATTAATCTATCTCCTGATGTTGCTTTGCAAAGTGATGTACCAAATAGTGTTTGGTATGGAAAGAATGTTTCCCATGACCATTTGAGAGTATTTGATTTCAAAGCTTTTGTACATGTGCCGAAAGATGAGAGGTCAAAGTTAGATGCCAAGACAAGGCAATGCATCTTCATTGGATATGGCCTAGATAAATTTGGTTACAGGCTATATGATCCAATTGAAAAGAAACTTGTGAGAAGCCGTGATGTTATTTTCATGGAGAATCAAACAATTGAAGATATTGACAAAGCATAGAAGGTAGAATCTTCAAGTTTTAATGGTATAGTTCATTATAATGACGTTCCTCACACAAATGTACATGATGTTGTTGGGCTTTATAATCATGGTAAAGCCAAGAATCATGTATTAAATCAACATGTTGATGTTGATAATAACAATGGTATTGTTATTGATGATCCTGTTGCTCATGAAATTGTGGACGAATCAAATATTTCGCTACGGAGGTCCACAAGACAGTATTTAATACCGCATTTTAAACATATATATTTGTCCACATGAACATAATAAATAATGTAAAATTATAAATAGTAATATGTCCACGTGGACACATACTTTTAAAATACACTATTAAATAATTTCGAGAAAAAAATACACTATTAAATGTCAAGAGGTCAGTATATATTTGTTAATTAGTTTACTTTATGGAATATTTGTTTTTTCCGTACAATAAGGTGAGAAGCCCGCTAAAAAATTCAATTCAGTCAAAATCCAAGTGGACTGTCGGACTCCAAAAGAGAAAAAAAAAAGAAAAAGGTAAAGGGTTAAATATGTCCCTAAACTATTCGAAAAAGTCTAGATTTATCATCTGTTTAAAGTTTTGCTTACTCATGCCTTCGCCGTCCAAAATTTTGACCCAAATATGTCCTTATGGGCGTTAGTTGTTATGTTGGACATATCTAACTCATTTTTTATTTCTTTAAATGCTACATGGAATTGCCATGTAAATTATGTTCCTAAAAAATGAAAAAGACAAATCATGTCCCTAAAAAATTCCGATACATAAACACCTAACCCGATCCATAAATCAAACATCTTTTAAATAAACTATCCGACCCATTTCAACAACTTTGTTTATTTTTTATTTTTTAGATTAGTTTCAAAAATGAGTAATTGATTAATAAAAAATAGAAAAATATGAAAAAAATTAACACAAAAATTCACAAATAAATATAGTAACCTTAAATTCAACAATTCTAACACTTTTTCTATTTTTTTTTTTGATAAATTCTGAAAATGAATAATTGATTAATAATAAATATGAAAAATAAAATAAGATAACGCCAAAAATCAAAAAATAAATATAATAACATTAAATTTATATTTTTTTAATTTTTTTTGGCAAATCTCGAAAATGAGTAATTTATTAATAAAAAACAAAATATGAAAAAAATATAAAATTTATGCCAAAAATTCACAAATAAATATAGTAACTTTAAATTCAACAATTTTAACAAATTTGTTAATTTTTTTTTGTTAATTTTCAAAAATGAGTAATTGATTAATAAAAAAATAGGAAAATATGAAAAAATAAAAAATAATAAAAATTGTTGAAACTGTTGAATATAAGGTTACAATATTTATTTGTGATTTTTTAGCGTTAATTTTATATTTTTTTCCTATTTTTTATCAATCAATTACTCGTTTTTGAGATTGTTGAAAAAAAATAAAAATTAAACAAAATTGTTAAAAACAGGTTGGATAATTTATTTAAAAGGGGGTTGATTTATGAATCGGATTAGGTGTTTGAGTCTGAATTGCTTTCCATTTTCATATAAATACCATGTGATAAGGTTAAAATGACATGACAAAGAAATGTAAAATAAATAGAACATGTCCAGCATATCAACTAACGTACCTAAAGACATATTTGGTCCATATTCCATTAAAATTAAATTTAAAACTTTGACATCATGGGTCATTGCCGTGCTTATTCTACCATAGACGTTTACTTGACTTTGCATAGTGACAAATTAAGAGAAAATGCCTCTTGTTAATTCTATCTCACAGTTGTGATTTCTGGCAAAATCAGAATCAAAATTCAGGGGAAACAACTGGAAAATTCTTAATGTCTGGGGTGCGACTCTGCTGGATCAACTGCACATAAAATATATTGACTCTTTTAAGAGGTAACTTACGGTTCTTAATCATTGCTTCTTTTGCAACTTCAATTTCATTGCTTTTATGGATTGGGTTCTATGTAATACGCACTTGAGAATACACGCAAAATGATATTTGAACTAAAAATGTCTAGTAGGAACATTTATTATTTGTTTAAAGTGTTCAATTGGAACAAAAATGAAATTTGCCCAGCTGAATGCTTTGTGCTCCAGGTTGCCCGATTATGATGAAAACCAAAGAAATTTTGAATTATCTTTAGTAGGGTGGTTAAATGATTTTAGGAAGTTTCAGGGATAGTTTAGATACGAAACTCACAATCTCAATAATTTAAGTATGAAACTCACAATCTCAATAATTTAGTGTTGAAACTCAAAAAATAATGTGTAGTTTGAGTGTGCTTTTGACAGTTAATCTCATAAAACTGATAAGTAAAAACAAATTTAAAAAATTTCTTTGCCTGAATTAGAATAAAAATTTGAGTACTGTGTGAGACAAACTTGAAAATTTGCATTGATGAAAATTGATGCAGGTACTCCTGTAGGACCTTAACACGGATATTCTATCTTAACATGTTCCCAGCTAAGTTGTGCTGAATCTTCACTTTTGATGTCGTATCGTTGTCAGATTTTCTCAAAATATATTACTTTTGGAGAATCCAATACGCACCTGCTGACGTTTATAAGAATCCGAGCAACATAGTTTCGCGGAAGGGCTAAAGTTTGGCTACCTAGTGAGCTAGCATAAAGGAGGATCAAGGGATTTGGCTTTTTCTTTTGCCTTCCTTAGAGTGATATCATGCCAGAGGATCCATCTACCGATGTTTCTCTTGTCCCAGCTTCAGAAGTTGTCACTGGCATAACTCGACTTGTATTTGAAACAATAGAGGCTGCAAATTCTGCTGTTGTGCAGAAGGAGAACTTCAATAAATTTTCAAAATTCTTGGAGAAGATTGCTTTGGTCCTGAAAGAGTTATCTAATTCTGAAACTAGTGAAATTAATAACTTAAGTCCAGCTTTAGAGGATCTCAAGTTGGAGATAGAAGTGATCAAACAACTAGCTTTGGACTGCAGAAATAGGAACAAAATCTATCTCTTACTAAATTGTAGGAGAATCCTCAAGTATTTTGAGAGTAGTACGAGGGATATTAGTCGGACTTTGTTGCTAATAACTTCGGAATATCTGAATGTTTTACCTGAAATCACCGACCAGCTTAAAGATCTATGCAAGAACATGCTGGATACTGAGTATAAAGTCTCTATAGAGGAGGAAGAAGTTTCGGAGAAAATTGAATTAGGGATACAAGAGAGGAATATTGACAGATCCTATGCAAATGATTTGCTCATTTGTATTGCTAGAGCTGTTGGAATAGCAAATGAGCAATCAGCACTTAAGAGAGAATTTGAAAATTTCAAGGCAGAAATTGCTAGTAGTGAACAAGGGAAGAACCTGACGGAGACATTACGGATGGAAGAGATTATTCTATTGCTTGGCAAGGCTGACTTGCTTACAACTGCAGAAGAAAAACAAACAAATTATTTGACTAAAAGAAACTCTTTGGGTAGGCAACCATTAGAACCTTTGCAGTCATTTTACTGCCCAATTACTGGAGATGTCATGGAAGATCCGGTGGAGACTTCTTCTGGGCAGATGTTTGAAAGGACAGCTATCGAGAAGTGGTTAGCAGACGGCAATAAGCTGTGTCCCTTGACCAAAAAACACTTGAAAAAGTCAGATCTTCGGTCCAATAAAACCCTGCGTCAGTCAATTGAAGAATGGAAAAACAGAAACATCATGATCACCATTGCGTCTCTAAAACTGAAAATTCAAACAGACAAAGAGGAAGAAGTGCTTCAATCTTTACAGAAGTTGTTGGAGTTTTGTGTGAGGAGTGAGTTGCAGAGAGAATGGATCGTGATGGAAAATTACGTACCAGTTACCATAGATCTTCTACGTGCAAATAATACCGAGATAAGAAAGTATGCTTTATTGATACTTTACGCTCTCGCAAAGGATACTGAAGAAGGCAAGGTACTGTTTAATGTACATTTCACAGTTCTCTTTTACAATTTCTTCTCCATCCAATAATGCATATACATCAGTAGTACCATGGCGTTTGTTCAAATTTCACTTATATCTCACACAATTTCCACAGATAAATATTGTTATCAAATGGATACATGTTCTACTAAGTGTTAAGACTTCAATAAGATGAAAATTATTGGGCCTATTCCAAATGATTTATGTCTATTTTATCTTGTCAACCTGGCAGGAAAGAATAGGTACAGTAGATAATGCTATTGGTTTGGTGGTGCGATCTCTTGCACGCAAACCTGAAGAAAGCATATTGGCTTTGCATCTGCTTTTGGAGCTATCCAGAAGTAGTGTAGTTCAGAACTTGATTGGCAATGTCCAGGGTTGCATCCTTCTACTTGTTACTTTCATGAATAGTGAGGACTCTGTAGCAGCAAAATATGCAAGTGAAATTTTGGAGAATCTCTCGTTCCTTGATCAGAATGTTATTGAGATGGCAAGATTAAATTATGGTGCACCCTTACTACAACATCTATGTTCAGGTATTTTCTTAACAAACTATCAAATTTTACAGCTGAAAAGAATGATATTTTTAGATCAAAGGTTACTGCATAACTTAGGCTATGGTCATTTTCTTTTGTTTGCTTTTGGATGTATTCTTGGATGTGGTGCAAGGTTAAGCAGGAGCTTTATCAATGTCATCATGACAGACAAGCATATCTTATTTGTGGCAAATGGAACACATTTATCAATTTATATGATATATCTAGTCTTGTATTTGATCCACTTAAATGTTTTAAACTCAATCCAGCAAACCCTGAACACTACTAGAGCATTTATGCACTATTTTAGCTAGAAATTCACATATATAAAGAATAAACTATGTTATAAACATGGTTTATGCATTCCTGAACTTTCCCGGAGACCTTAAGGTGTCGCAATTCATGGAAATCACAAGGTACCTAACTGTTTGACTGGATGAGAAAGCTTATCCATTAAGAAAATTAAGCCATCATAAAGAACTAATGAAAGAACATTAGCACTCTGATATCTTTTATAAAGTTAAATCATCAAAAAAGGTATGGACCAATAAGAGTTACGTGGGCAGCATGACATACAATTCAAGAATGAAATCCTGATTTCAGGTGTCTACACATAGTGATAGATGACTTATGGTTGGTAAATTTGAAAGGCAGATTTTATGTTGATGATCATTGGTTGTTTGAATTCGGAACTACTTTCATAAGCTGTAAACACAATTTCTAAAGGTCTATCTCATTGGTGCAGGAACTGAAAGTAAGCGTATTCTCATGGCCAAAACCTTGTCACACATCCAGTTGAGCGACCAGATTAAGCTGCACATCACAGAAAAAGGGGCACTGAAGCCACTTCTTGAACTGCTGTCGCATAGCAATACAGAGATGAAACTCATTGCTGTCAAAGCACTCCAAAGCCTTTCAACTGTCCCAAGAAATGGTCAGTTGATGATAAAGGCAGGTGTCAGTGACCAGCTGTTTGAACTACTATTTTGTCACACCTTGTCAACAGAAATACGGGAAAATGTAGCAGCAACAATTATGCAACTTGCCATATCAAAAAATTCTCAAGGATCAGAGGATGTGCAGGTTTCATTGTTGGAGTCTCATGATGACATCTTTAAACTCTTTTCTCTTATATCGTTGACTGGATCTAATGTGCAACAAAGCATTCTTCGTATCTTTCAAGCAATGTGTCAATCTCCTGCTGGTTCTGATATCCGGACCAAACTGAGACAGGTGTGCAGATCTGATAAAAGTATTTTTTATATGTTTGCATAAGCTAACGGAATTGAATATAACTTGGCACACGATAGCTGGTCCATCCCCCACGACATAAACTTTTAGAAGAACACAATTCCCTCTAAAGGTAGCTACTTAAACTGTAAACTGATGATCCTCTTTAGGAAAGAGACATTGAAGCTTTGGGTTGTATAACAAGGGAAGGAAGTTCTGAATTAAGGGACTACCAAAAGCTAAAACATTATCAAGCTGTTGGAAGCATTTTGGCTCTGATGCTTCAGTTTTTCTAAGATTTTGTTAACTGACTTGCTAGTAGGTATAGGAGGTCTCGTTTTTTATATTAATAACCTGAAATGATTTCATTAATAACCTGGAGAGTGCTCGGCAGTCCTTGAACAAGTGTTCCTCCTTTACAATCAATGAACTAGATTTCACACTATTGTCAGGTCTTGAAGTGCAAGTAGATAAACATAATTTGACTTCTGACATCAACTGTCATTTCACTAATTCTTTTATTGTCAGATTTCTGCAATTAAGGTCCTAGTCTACCTGTGTGAGGTTGATGACCATGAGGTACGGGCTGATGCGGTGAAACTCTTCTATTTATTGGCAAAAGACGGTAATGATGATATTCTCTTAGAGCATGTAAACAATACATGCATTGGGAACTTGGTAGGGATCATCAGAACTTCAGATAATGAAGAAGAGATTGCTGCTGCATTGGGAATAATCTCTCATCTTCCTCAAGATTTTTCAATGTCCCAGCACCTTCTTGATGCTGGGGCACTTGATGTCATCTTAGACTGTCTGCATGGTAGAAATGCCCATTCTTCACTAAGAAATGAAATTGTAGAGAATGCTGCTGGAGCCCTTTGCCGTTTTACTGTTCCAACAAATCCAGAAACACAAACACAAGTTGCTGAAGCCGGTATTATTCCTCTTCTAGTATCCCTTCTAGCATCAGGCAGTTGTTTAACCAAAAAAAATGCAGCTACTTCTTTAAAGCAGTTTTCAGAAAGCTCACAAAAGCTGAGCAAGCAGCCAGCTAGTAAAAATTGGATGTTTAGTTGCTGTATCGCCTCACCGACACAAAACTGTCCCGTGCACCTAGGATTTTGCAGTGTGGAATCCTCATTCTGCCTTTTAGAGGCTAATGCTCTCAGACCCCTCGCGGAGGTGGTAGATGAGCCAGATCCTGCAGCTGCTGAAGCTTCTATAGATGCAATCTTGACAATAATTGAAGGTGAGCAGCTGCAGAATGGTTCTAAGGTACTTGCAGAAGCCAACGCCATCGCTCCAATCATAAAATTGTTGAGCTCATCCTCTATCATTTTACAAGAAAAAGCTCTCAAGGCCTTGGAGAGGCTATTTCAAATGATAGAATTGAAGCTCAAGTATGGGACATCAGCCCAGATGCCACTTGTGGAAATCACTCAGAAAGGAAGAAGTGACTTGAAATCTTTAGCTGCTAAAGTTCTATCTCACTTGAATGTGCTTCCTGAACAATCTTCCTTTTTCTAACGGCCGCATCTACACTGAAGCATAGCACATTCATACCGTTGATTTTTAGTGTCTCGATCTGTTTAATACACACATTTTTTGAATGGGATCTGTCAATTATGAATCTTAGTCTTTCATATGTAAAACTGCCTCATAGTGTAAAAGCAAATTTGAAGATCAATGAGTAATTGTCATGTACTGTTTCAATATACCAACTTATTTGGTCCTTTCAAGTTTTGACTCAGTTCACTTTCCTCTCTCACATTTCCGGTCATAAGAGATCAGTTCCTCAAATTAAATGGTCATAGGTTGATGTGATGAAATAACAAGAAAGTTTGATGTGTCAACAAAAAGCCACCACTGATAATATAAACATAAAAATATTTGGAAATTTTAATAAACTCCTAAATTAACAAGAGCAAGTTCAGAAAAAGATTGTACAAGATGTTGAAAAAGACTGAGGAGTTCATAGAAAATTACAGAAACTAATGACTTCAAGATATACTGCTAAAATAGATTACATAATGGCTGGACAGCCTTTAGCTGGAACCCCTTTAGCTGTAGGACAAGCAGCCAATGGACATCCATCTATATTATTTCCCCACCAGTCGATATTGATATCTTTCGATTGTATGGTAATGAACAACAAGACCGCGATGAAAGCAGTTCCAGCATCCAGACCACCAGATAAAACATAGTTGTAACGTTCCCACAAGTGAGGCCAACGTCTGTAGACAACATAACCAGAAAGGAATGCTACAATCAGCCAACTCGTGTAGTTCACGGAGCTTGCTGGAGGCATCATGGCTGTTGAGCCAAGTAGTACTGGCATGTGTATGAGGGAAATCCATTTCTGCTTAGGGAAAATCTTTTGTGCCAACCAAACTAGTATAGGGGAAATAGCTCCTCCCAGAAAGAACCAATTGACATTGGAGTAAACACCAAGTGATCCAAATATTCTTTTTGGACCAATGAGCCCCCAGATAACAGAGGCGTCGTAGAAAACACGGTCCTGTGGACATTGCCACGGGCTGTTGGCTGGTAGCACGGAGATGTCACAGAGATTTGGCACTGATCCCATGAGCCACCATGCAGTAATTGTGTATATGATTATTGATATGAATGTTCCCAGCATCTGAAAAGAAAAATAGAAGTCTATGTTAGAGTAAGGTCAAAGTCTTACATTCGTATCCGAGCCAGATCCATCCCCGTTTAGGCTCCCAGTCTTGTCCACACCAAGCATGAGTACAAGAGAACCTAATTACCTGAGCCATAAACATTGCCCTTGGAGGAATTTTCATGTAGTGACCAAGCTTGAAATCATAGACAAAAGTAAGAGCTTGGGCCATGCTAATGTAGCCATACACCTTGAACAACATGTTAGCCACAGGGAATCCAGGGTACATATACCCCCAAACATACTCTGTGATGATATTAAGACCTGGTTGCTGATTCAAAACAGAAACAAAAGTCAAAACTACATGAACATGACATACTAATTCAAACATAAAAGAGATCAGTTTCCAGGTGATTGAATACCTGGTTCGTAGTAGCAACGATTATTCCTATGGGTAGAGTGAAACCAAAGGCTATAACAAAAGCTAGCAATACACCCCACCAAGTTAACTGGAGTGTTTCGAGATAATGCTGACAAATGAAGAGGATCAATGCCATATTTACAACAAGAACAATAGTGAACCACCACATTGGAACCTGCTTGTAGTTTTTCATTAGCCTTGTGTGCACATCTAATTTTTTTCGCTGGTCAAATACTTCTCTGAATCCATTCCACACTTCACTGCAAAATACACATTCTTTCAATCAGAGCTTAAAAAAGAAAGGCATTCAAAAGAAAACATTATCAAGGGATCTTTCGTTTATGGTCTGCTAATGCAGAGATTATAATGTAAAAGTTACATATTCAATTTATCCGGTGATGCATACCTTCCATGGAAGAGAAAAATGTGCACAAATATAGCGCCAAGAGCAGCAAATCCAAGACCATATGTCATGGCAAAGAAGGTACTCAAATGCAACTGACCATATCGATTATAGGCAGTATAATCAAGCTGAAAATGTGGATCAATGACTCCCTCAGTGTTGTATTTCGTCCCATTTAGCGTGTAGAGGTTAGAAGAGAAAATTGGAAAAGTCTTGGCGTTGTAAACGTTGTACCAATAAGTGAGCGGAGTCATGAAATACATTACAAGTACAAAACCAACTCCAATATTTGCAGTGGCAAACCATGGACTAGCTAAAGGACTTCCAAGGTACGATGAAATGGTTGTCCAATCGAATCCTATGGCACCAATACCAAGTCCATGCATACCAGAGCCCAACTGTTGAACAAAGATGGATTTGGGAGCAAACCAACACAGCCATGAAAATGATGTCAACATCTGGAAAAGGTAACCAGGGAAAATGTAGTATGCAAAGCTGAAAACTAATGCTATGAGGAAGAACTGTATTCGTGTTGTACCGCCTTTTGCTCTATTCTCCTTTTCGTGCAGAGCCCTGCACAATTATACAATACTAAGTACAAAACTCATTGTGTACAATTGCATACAATAGTGCATTTTGACATGTTGTAACAGGTAATCTATTTCATTTTCCATGTTACTAGTACCACTTCGAGTGATGGTTATGATTATCTTTTAGGCAATCTGATAGTTCGTGTCAAATTTAAAATCAAATCTATAGACAATCTCATATAACTAGTAACTAATCTACTATCATGGTGTAACATAAACAAATGCATATATACCTGAATAAGGAGACCTGAACCAAACTGCCTGGCCACCACATTTCTGCTGGTTCAACAAGAAGCTTCCGGAAAATACCCGCCCAACCAAAACCTAACATCTGTCCATTTGTTCGTAGATACATAAATAACAAACAACATATTCAGTATATTCATATAAGTGGAGTCCGAAGAGAGTAATGTGGGGAATGAAAGAATGTTAGGTGACTTGTGTCAATTTAGCTAGTAAATATCAACTCATAAAATATTTCATACAGGCTTATAACTACAAATATTGAACAACTCATTAAGCTATCATATTGCATTATTTGATTATGGATTCATAATTTTATATTTGTTAATTCACTATAAGAAAAACGTGAATTACATGAGAATTTTTTGGGGATTAATATGAAAATTTACAGAAAAAATAAATTTACAACAGATTATCAAATTAATCCCTGAAAAATCCTATGTAATTCACATTTTTCTGATTCTTTCTGTGTCACTTTATGATAAAGTTAATATTTGAAGAGTCAAATGTGCATTTCATGTGTCTTTTAAATGTTTTATAATTATTGTGATTTTTTAAAAATATATATACACAAGTTTGATTTTTTAAAAAATAGAAGATTAATTCACACCAATATTCGATAGTTTTATTTAAATAACTTATGTGACTTTTCACATGTATATATCTGTTCTAGTAAATATGAGTAAAATTAGTAGTCTTCACTCCATTTCAATTTTTTTGGAATGGTCAAAGTATATTTTATCTCATCATAAATTTTTCAAATCGTATATTAAAAAAATTCTTTAATAATTAATTATATTGATTTTATTTCAATTTTTTTTTTGAAGATTCTACATTACTTATCCCTCATAATATTAGAGACTTTGACATCTTACTCCAAATGCACCAAACAAAATTAAAACAATGGAAATAAATTTAACACAAAATTTAATCGAACACGTCAAATATAATAGTTGAATACACTATGAAATAACAAAAAGCATATTAAAAAAACAGATATTTTTCCTTTTATAAAAAAAAAGAATACAATAATAACTAGAAAAAATTACCTGTGTTGTGACCATAATAAGCAACGCTGGAAAAAAATCAAGTGGTCTCTTATAATAAAGCTTAACAGCACTCAATATATGCGTAGCGTAAACAGTTCCAGCGCCCGCATTAGCGAAAATCGTAATCAGCACGTGCTCTTTAATATTAAATCGGCCCGGATTGAGCGTAAACGCCCAACTCGTGCCCTCGAAAAACACTCTCTTTGTTATAATTTTCGCCATTAGATGCCCGATGGGCACCACCGCAATCTGAACCGCTGTCGATGAAATCGTCAGCGGTTGAGTACGATACCAAAAGAACTGATTCACAAAAGATAACAAAATACAAGAAGTGATTCCAAGTAACCACATTC
Source organism: Solanum corneliomulleri (assembly GCA_027704805.1). Classification (NCBI taxonomy): domain Eukaryota; kingdom Viridiplantae; phylum Streptophyta; class Magnoliopsida; order Solanales; family Solanaceae; genus Solanum; species Solanum corneliomulleri. Next base: position 51,923,481 of record JAKWIY010003054.1, on the reverse strand, counting down.
TAAATGTCAATACAGGGATTGTTGGATCATCAGTTTTTGGTACCGTCATTTCAACTTCTTTAATCGGACATTCTTCATCATCATTATTAGTCTCTTCTTTCGAAAAATTCATTTCATCAACTTGTATTTCTGTCATTGAAACTTTGTTCTAAAAACACAAGAAAATTGTTTATATAGAATGAAGGTAAGATTAAAAGTTTTTGTACCTAATTATGATACGTATTTGGTAAAAAAAATATGGCTAAGTACTTAGCCTTAAATAAAAATTGACTATAAATAAGACTTTTAGAGGAAAAAGTGACGATTCATTATCTTTGGAAGGTGTAGTGTTTGGGTTAAGGTAGGTAACTATTAAGTTTTTTCCATATAAAGGAATATGAAGATTTGTTTTGGTAATTTAAAGTGTGGATTTGTTTGAGATATTTAAGGTAAATAATTAATTAATTGAAATGATGAATATTACGTTATTAATTGTGAGATTCATCTTCTATATATAACTATCAAACAATTAATTTTCTTTTATTAATGTGAAATATTTGAATACTAAAAGGTGAGTGATAAAACGTATCCAGTTTTACTTATCTATTATATTATTTTGAAATTTGTCCGATTTATAAAATTAATGAATAATTTACTATGTTGAATCATTTTACTCTTATAAGTAAATATTATTCATTTTTAAATAATTAGATGACTTATATTTAAAGTGTGACTTAGTTAAATTACCCCTATCATTTAGGAATAGTTTGGTGTGAGAGATAAGAATAAATAGTTCTGAGACATAATGTACAGTCATTAGTCATTACTATCTTCTTCTTCAATTTTATTACTATCAGTGTTATCTTATAATATTTACTTGCTATTTTTCTTCTTACTGTTATTTTTTACATGACTTTTTCATTATTATTTTTTCTTTTGATATGATTTACTAAATCTGAGGGTTTATCAAAAATATTTCTATCTTCACAAAGTAAGCATGAGTAAGACCATATACACACCACTCTCTCACAAGTCTGAGATTTTAACCACATGATCAAACAAGCAATTCTAAAAATAGTACAAAATACTTACCACTTATCATTAAAGTTACAATGGTGTATTACAATTTATAAATAACATCCTACGCACCAGATAAAACTGAAATCATCTTTCAGCAATCAGGATATGAAATATAACAACACCCATGTTCTGCAAAGGACGGCGCAGAATTGACGCGGAAATGAAAGTTAAATGCTAATACACAAACTACAATTTCTTCCCATGCAAGGAGAAAACGCTGGTCCTAATGAACCACCCATTCAGAGAGAGAGATGTCAAACACATAACCGCAAACATGTAATCTCCGAATTCAAGTTGGTCCTACATAGAGGGTCGTTCCAAAATTTAGCTAGATCGATGAATTGGTAACATAGCCTTTGATCGTTAGTAATAAAGGTCAAGCGCACATAGTCTAGCATATCACCTGTAAAGATGCATAATTCAATGCTTTCCGCGATACCCACCACCTGACCTGGCACCAGGACGGCGAGCAAATTGCAGCCTTAAGTTGGGTGAATCACGGTCATGCTCGTCCAATTTATAACCTGCAAGATTGAGACATAGTATCTCAAGCCGCACACATCGACAATTTAGGTACAGACGCGCAAACATGTAATTTATTGTTGTCCAAAAACTGGCATAGGATCACTTTATAAAATTAATGCACGAAACCAACCCATGAAATTTGCACTGGAATTCAATCAGGCCACGCAAAGTCAAAAGCATGTGAAAGCTATATACAGGCCAGCAAATTTTCATTTACCTTAAAGGAACTCCAATTCCCTTTCAGTTACTAGAAAAGAAAGTTTAACCTGAAAGTTACTCGAAGAAACAAGATGAAAAACTACAGAAGAGGTGAATAAAAAATGACTACTCCCTCCTTGTTAAGAGTCGAGAAAGATGAGAAACATAATTTCTTTTGGCAAATAATAACTTTTTTGGGTGTGTTTCAATCGGACTGCAGATTTGCTCCCCACTAACCAAACGGGAAGGGAAGAAATAAGACACACAATATCTATTAAACTGGTTGTCTAGGGCTACATGTAATAAAAACAGTCATTTTTGTCTATGGGATCTTCTGTTTTCCACAGGAATAACTGGAGAATCTTTCATAGTAGAAACATAGAAGCTATAAGACTCAGATGCACGTAGCCAAATAACGAGTGCAATCACAGAAGGGTCTAAGATCAGATGCATCCAGTGAAAAAAAGAGAGAAAATACCACGAAATGATCGAAAAAGTACTAGCAACATTTAAGCTAGCTTTCACAGATACTAATTAAAGGGTACTGCATAAGATAAATAATGGTCATGATTTGCACTTGCACTCAGGACAGGAAAACTTGCTAGAGAAAGCTAAGTTTCCTGAAGTAGAAGCTATGTTAACCTTCCATTTCCTTACAGACTGACTTAAATGCCAGGTAGTTCTTAATTTTATAGCCATCATTACCCAAGGCCTTAACAACCGAACAACTGTCCACTACATCCCACACCTCTTCCTTCCCAATTGCCCTCTCTAGCTACTCAACTCAGTCTTTCAACTTCTTAAAAGTGTATCCCTACGAACTTTGGTTGTATCTCATCTATAAGTAAGCTCTGATAGAAGACTGACTATAATACAAGCTTAAAAACAGATTAGTCATAAGATTAATTTTACTGAAGCCGGGTGTGGAAATCTCACCTTGTAAAGTATCCATAGCAGTGGCTGCATGGGATGGACTCATAAAATCAACAAAGCAAAGAACAAATGGATGCCCTCCTGGCTACACAAGTTGATGGAACAGAGAATTCCTGAGAAAACATCATAACAGAACTACGACAAGAAAGAAATATACAGGTGTGTTCTTACATGTCGTGATTCTTTGATCACCAGTCTAACTTCTTTGAAACCTACGAATGGTCGAAATATATCTGTAAACTAGAGTCAAAGAAAGAACTAGAATGGTAACTAAAATAGTGAAATGGGAGAAGCAGTATAGAAGGATACGTGACACCTCTCTTCGGGTGCAATGAGCAGGCAACCCCTCCACAAACAATGTACTGCTAGCCTCAGGTGGAAGAGGAACTTCTGGTCTAACACCTCCAAACCCAATGGTCCTGCTTCTAGCAGCAACTGGCTCTGATCCCACAGTACCCATAACACGTGGACCGTCAATAGAATGACTGCCTACTCCGTTACTCATGGAATTTGCAGAGTCACCACCAGCATATGAGGAAGTTTGCTGATAAATTTTAAACTATATGTTAGACTAATACATCATCAAGGAACTGAGCTTAAAAGGGCATGAAAATTAACCACACACAAACGAACCAAAGATTAAGTACCCCGCTTCGTAAGTATTGTTCATAGGATGTTTCAATAGGATCTGTCTCTCTAATGGCATGATGCATTCCTTGTACATCATTGTGGCTATGACTGCCAGGCATCTCAGGACCACTTGGAACATCTATGAGGTGACAACATAAAATGATAGTATTACTTAACAATAAAGAAGAATTAGCAATACTCCAATAAGCACACTCATAGATAAAGAAGCTAATAGGTACACATGTACAAACAATCAAGAAAAAGGTAACCTAAACTAGGCAACATGATGTTCAAACATTTGTCAGAATCAACAGGAGAGAACAGAATGAAAACCAAGACAACTACTTGGAGAAGATTTGTCCACTTCCCCTCTTAATAATTCAGAAAAAAATGTCCAAGGCCTAATCAACTGCTGAGATCACAGGATCTTAGTAGTTCAATTGATTGACTACCTTAACTTTCATCCCACTGGTAAGTGTTCGATTTCCCTCCATGTAATCCCCTCCCCATTTCCCCTTCTCCTTCCCCTACCCCCATTTTTTAGTGCTGAGATTAATCACATTGCGTATAGATAACCATTTCTATCTGAGGAAACAAAAATTCCCGGCAACCAAGGTAAAGTTTCAGTTGATCATCAAATTTAGGCCAACCGATACAAAAAAATCACATCTTTAACTTGTTCATCTTACTTCTATGAATGAAGTCCTTAAAAAAATATTTCTTTTCAATTGCTAGCACAATAAATACTTTTCTTTCCGACTGGACTAAAAAAGAGGGAAATTTAACTTGAGCATTGGGATAAAATCATCACACCAATTAACCCTTTTTTTCTACTCACTTTAATCTTACTAATCACCTACTACTTTAATTTTGTAACACCAAATTAATTTATGAACATAACCCTCAAAAAAAAAAACCCTAGCTTTTGCCAATTCAGGGAAAGAGCAATGATGTGACCCAAATTAGCAAAAATTAATCAGTTGAAAGAGCGAAGGGAAGTAGATGAAAGGTACCATTTTCGGTCCTCGGGCGTTTTGAGGGTACCGGAGGAAGAGATACGGGATGTATCCGGCCGTCGGTGACTCTCCAGTAAGCATCTGCCATTTTGATGGAGAGTAAAAAAGGAATTAACGACCCAAAATAGCTCGATTTGCTGCTCTAAGATCGGAGTTATACCCCGATTATACAGTAGCTATAAATCCGTCAGCGATCTTTATCTCTGTTTTTTTTTCCCTTCTAATATAGTTATGAGGAAACAAAGTACGAAACAAAAGTTCATTTCTCTTTTTAACATATCTTTTTTATTATTATCTTTTATTGTAATTTTTGAAAGTCAATTTTAGAAAGTTATGGAACCAGTGAGACGGGGCAGTTTTTAGGCTATATGGGACAGGGCGATTTTAAAATTGTATGTGTTGAAATGAATTTTTTATAAAATTAATGCGGTGTGGGGTGGGTTGCGGATAGGAATGTTCATGGTTATAGTTAAAAGATCAAATTGAATTATAATCCAAATTTAATCGATTAAGAAAATTAATATTTGATTTGATTCGATTAAGTCTGATTTTAAATTTTTTAAATTGACATAATTTGATTTAATTTTAATTTTACTAAAAGATAGCATAAATAATAACTAAATCGAACTTATAAATTAGATATATATATTTCATAATTATTTATAAATTAATCATAAATAAAATATAAATATTTTGTTAAATTTTAACTAACTTAAATCTTTAGTATTACAATTTTCTCAAATCCAACACTTTAGTCCAACTATAACAGTTCTAAGTCCAGCTTAATCTATTTTTATCTTTAGCTACATTACAACACATAAAATAGTCATTTTTCTCTTAACGAAATCACTTTTTTTTTTGTAATGATAACTCTAGTATTGCTTAATTAAATCAACAATTGTTTTCATGTGGATTATTTATATACTAGGTGCTTCTGTCTATCGCGATACATATTTCCTCAAAAAAAATATTATTTTTAAATCGAATAAACTAAAAAAACTAAACGAAACATACAATTATCTTTTCCGTTTAATTTCAGAAATTTAAAAATTTGACTAAATTAATATTAATTTATTTTTACTATCAAACCTAATTAAAAAGAGAAATAATTAAAAATTCATGTTGGACAGATTCATGTGAGGCGGGTATATGTGGGTAAGGTGGGAGTTGGGAACCTAAATAAGCCATAAAAAAAAATAAAAATGGTCAAAGTAAACCACTATGTTAGAAAGTAATTAAAATAGGCTTAGTGGAAGAAAAAATTTCACTTTATTCAATATTTCAGACGTTTTCCTTAAGACCATAACAGGTATATTTTAATATATAACGGAACTATTTCTTACACTTTATAAAGTGGATCTTTTTCTTACACTTTATAAATTGGTAGAAAAATTTACATTTTACAAAGAGAAATTTTTTCAAGTTTTCCTCTCCTTACGATGCTTTTATAGTGTTTGTCATACAATTATATTGATTTGACATATCATAAAAATAAAAAAATTATTACACCATGTATTTAATTTTTTTTTAATTATGAAAGCTCATCTAAGCTCTATATAAGGACATTCAAATATAGCACATTCAACATCTTTAGTCTTCTATAATTCTTCATTTCAATCACAAAACAATGTCTTCTTAATAAAAAATTAGAGTTGCAATTTATTGGGTTAAAAAAACTATACATGATGAAAATACCGTTTATTATAATTGACCTCCCAAACACAATACAAAGTATTCAATTAATATCCGATATCATAAATTTCTTTCACCAATTTATAAAAGAATGGGGTAGAAATAGTATTATTATGATTATAGTAGAAAAGTACCTACTTCATTTTTATCACAAAGACAAGTAAATTTTAGAGAGTGGATTATTTATAATGAAGAATCGTTGATCGACTTTCTAAGGGTTTAGATTATTACAAAGATCAAATCAAGTTAACAATACTTGAAATCTATGTTCGAAAGAAGCCTAAGATTAGTCAACAATGTTCTCATTTGTCGGTCGATATTCATCCCCAATTAGAAAATCATAATAGTGTTGATGGATTTTCAATAACTCAATCTATTGATTTTTCTAACATGACTCATTAACGAAATATTCTTACCGTTCGATATGATTTTGATTTGAATGAAACTATCAATGAAAATGACTGGTAATGCTCAATAATTATATTTCAATTATTATTTGATCATTTTATCAATTATTTATTAATTATATGATTTATTATTATTATTATTATTATTTATTTATTTATTATTATTATTATTATTATTATTATTATTCTTATATATTTTGCAGCGGCTTATTCAACAAGATAGGAATATTACTCCAAGTTATTGACTAGATAATCTTTTGATCGGTCATCACAATTTGAAATGACGGAAAATATTAGAACATTCTCAAATTTTCATGTCTCGTTCATTTTTTATGCAAATAATTATCAGTATGTTTAACACTTGATTTCTTATTTAAGTAAGTTAATTGCAAGTAATAAATATTTGTTTTTTTGCATATATAGAGAAAATATCTCAGTTGTATGATAAATACGACAAAATTTTTATAAAGAGAGCAAAACAAAATATTCCTTGTTGTAAAGTGTAAGTTTTTCTTTCACTTTATAAAGTGTAAGAAAAAGTTTCACTTTACAAAATGTAAAAAATAATTTCATTATATGTTAAAATACAAACGTTATGAGACTAATGAAAAACGTTTGAAATATTGAATAAAAAAGAAAATTTCACTAAATTTACTTTAGTTACTTTCTAAAATAGTGACTTATTTAGAGGACTTTTTTTTTTTGTTTTGAATTAGTTAGTTTCTCAACTCGTGGGGTGGAGCACGTTAAAATTTTTAAAAGTTAACACGTGGAGCAGAGTGAGGGGGTTAAAATTTTCATAGGTGAAGTTCAATCCGATCCGCTCCATCCTACCCCACCCATTTGCTATTCTAATCAACTTGTTTAGCGTTTAAATTAAAATTTATTAATTGGATAAGTTAAATTTTTTTAATTCATATCCTTTTCGTTGAATTTTATTTGACATTTTTTAAATTTTGAATTAAACAAGTCTATTTTTTTTATCGTAATTTTTTATAAATATTTTAAATTATCAATTTTTATGATTTATAATATTTTTTATATAACTTATAAATATATGTATATATATATTTTTTAAAAAAAATTAAAAATTTCATACATAAATTTTCAATTAAATCTAAACCATTTGATTTTCAAAAGATGAAAAATATCATATAAATTGAAACAAAGACAAATAGAGACAAAAGAAATAGTTTTAACAAGGGAAAAGGGTCTGATATACCCCTCAATTTTGTCTTTTAGAGCTGATACCCCTCGTTATAAAAGTGGCTCATATATACCCCTACTTGTAAACAAATGGCCCACATATACCCTTTTCCTCTAACGGAAATGAAAAAAATAATAATTTTAATCTAAAATTTTATTATTTTTTTCTAAAAAATATAATTCCATATGAGTAAATTTAATCCTTGTCAAACATATTTTTTTTGATTTTTTTTTTGTTTTAATGACTATAATTATTATTTTGATAATCAAATTTATTTATGTTTCACTAATATTCTTGTAAACTTATTATAGATGACCAAATTTTTTCTTCGAATACGAAATTAAATTACAATACACACAAAAAAAATAGTTTAAATTTTTTTCTCTTTAAACTAAGGAATGAAAGAAAAAATAAAATAAGAATAAGAAACTCAAATAATTATAATAAAAGAAGTCAAAAAATAATTTATGTATGAAAAAAATTAAAATATACCTTGAACTTTGATAAAAGAATCATATACCCCTAAATATTTTTTTTAAAAAAATTAGAAGTAACAAATATAAATTTAAAACTAATTTTTTAATTTCCGTTAAATGAAAGGTATATGTGAGCCACTTTGTAACGACAGGAGTATATGTAAGCCGTTTGTACAACGGTAAGGGCATATATGAGCCACTTTTATAACGACGAATATATCAGCTTTAAATGACAAAGTTGAGAGGTATATCATACCCTTTTCCCTATTAACAATAAGCGAAAGTCTCACTTGAGGTCTACCTTGTCCACAATAAGACACAAGAGTCTCTATCTAGATTGTATTTTCCACCCCTATTCTATCCTCCATCATTGTCAAAAAAGCAATTGCTAAGAAAATTCAATCTTCCTTGCAGAGTTAGTAATACTAATACTATTGCAACTTACTTTTCCACGGTAGAACAATGAATTTGGCATCTATAAATCAATTATCCCCTAATTTCCTCTATATACACACTATTATCAATTAATTAATTAATTAATGGCGGAAACTGCTACATATAATCACCCTTTGTTTAGCTGCAGAATTTGCCAGAATCCCATCGCTCTTCGAGATGATCTTCTCTCTAAACGCTTTCTGGTAATTACTCTTATTTTTTCACTACTTTTTTATTTTAACGAGAGATTGTTTTTGATTAAAGAAAAAGATCAAATCATTTTTCAAAAATTGCATCTAAGTTCAATTGATCCATACAACAACAACATATATTGTTAAAGAATAACAAAAGTCCCACATCGGTAATCAATGAGATGGGTGAACTCTTTATAAGGTTTGGACAATCTTCCTCCTTTTGAGCTACCTTTTGGGGTGTGAGTTAGGCCTAAGATCTAGTTTCACATGCTAAGCACTGAGCGTGAGGTGGGGTGTTAAAGAATGACCTAATTTCACATATATCTGTCCAATTTCACAAGTGAGATCGGGTAGAGTGTAGACAGATCTTACTGAACTGTAAAAATACATTGTTTCTGATTTACTTTTTTTTTTTAAAAAAGTCCAAATCGTCTTTGTATAATTGTATTTAACTTAAATTGATTTTTGATTAGGCGAAATCAGGAAGAGCTTACCTTTTTGGGCATGCTATGAATGTGGTGGTGGGGAAAAAGGAAGACAGAAAACTGATGACAGGTACCTTCAGTGTTGCTGATATATTCTGCAGCAAGTGTGGGCAGGAATTGGGTTGGAAGTATGTTAAAGCTTATGATCCCGCACAGAAGTACAAAGAAGGCGGATTCATAATCGAGATTGCCAAAATTCTCAAAGAATATTAGTAATAAAATTTCAGCACTTATTTATGTAAACAACTAATGCTTGATCGACTGTAAATTAATAAGATTTCTGGTCATGCAAAAACACTACTTTTAGTCCTTTGTATGTTGTTATCTATCATCCTGTTGATATGTAAGAAACAGGGTAAGCTTCTTTGACAAATCAAAAAAAATATTTTATTTACTTATTATATCCTCAATTAATTATTTTGAAAAAGATAAAACTTATTGAAAAATTCAAATTTTTTAATTCATTCACTTCATAATTAATTCAATTCAAAAGTGGACAAATAATTAGAGATATGTGGAGAGTATTATAGCTATAGTTTTCATTTAGCTATAATTATTGCACCTCTCTTTCTGTCTCGCCTCTTTCCACTCTTATATATATAATTACAAATTATACATATACAATACAAATTGATATAATTGTACAAACTTTATTCATTGATATAAATTGTATTTCATTAATACTATTGTATTCATCAATACATATACATACTAATTATATACATACAATTATGCCTATATACAAATACAATCATTGATACATATGTATACTAGTTGCATATATACAATTATCTAATAGATATATTAATATGATTTGTCTCTCTCCACTCTCTGCCCTCTCTCGCTCGTCTCTCATCTCCCTCTCTAAGTCTCATTTGCCTCTCCGCTCTCTGTTCTTTGCACCTCACTTCTTTCCTCCCTCTCCTCTCTTCTCTTCCAAGCTCGCTCACCTCTCTCCTGCCTCTTGCAATTTCGCTCACCTCTCTCTACTCTTCGCCTTTTTTTGCTCGCTGTCTACTCCTTCTCCCGATCTCGCTCGCCCTTCACCCCCACCCGCCACCCCCACCCCCCACACAATATCGCTCGTTTCATACGCAAATATAATCATTGGTACATATGTATACTAGTTACATTAAATATAATTTTCTGACATGTGTACAATACAATTCATCTCTCTATCCTTTGTCGCTCGCCTCTTTTCTCTCCCAATATATATATATATATATATATATATATATATATATATATATATATATATATATATATATATCGATGAATAAATAAATTATTCTCCTTTCAACATTTCAAACACCCAAATCTACTCCACATAAGCTTAAAATTATACAATCAGAAACGAAAATCAAAAAACACCCTTATCCAAGGCAAGTTCTTTACTAAGGTCAAGATTAAAATTTAAAAGAAAATTTATTTTAATTTAATTTGTATTACAAAACTAAACAAATATGTTATCAGTTCTATATCTTCTATATCTCATTTTTATTCAAAAAAAAATATCTTATCAAAAAATATATTCCTTATAAAAAATATTGTTATAATTTAATCCTTCATTATAACCTACGCAGAGATTGTTGAACGGTCTTACTTTACCTCCCCCAAATTAATATGGGCAACTTTCACATATAACAAACAAAAAATTCATATTTGTATGTTATAGCAAAGTTTGCATAATTGCGCTCAAAAGCAAACATAAAACTGTATAATTCGTTATACATATACAATTGTATAATTTTCTGGCCTAAATTGTATAATTCGCTGGCCTATTTCGCTGCAATTGTATAATTCGCTATCCTATTTCACTGCGATTGTATAATGCACAATTGTATAATTCGCTGCCTATTTCGCTGCAATATTTTTATAAAATTTGCTTTGCATACAGTTGAATCGAATTAAAATGTATGTATATTGCATAATTATAAGTGTATAGCAAGAAGAAATAAGTTTTTCTCTCGCTTTATACAAAAACAGAAAAACAATATATACACTTTTGTTGTATAAAACTAGAGAAAATTGTATTTCACTGCAATTGTATAATTCACAATTGTATAATTTGTTGACCTTTTTCTCTGCAATATTTGAAGTAAAATGTTTGTAAATTGTATAATTAAGTGTATAACACAAAGATATATATTTTTGCATGTGTATATACAATTTTCTCTCGCTTTATACAAAACAGAAACATATTTTATACACTTTTATGTATAAAGCGAAAGAGGCGAATGAGAATGGAGAGTGGGGAGCGAGATTTTTGAGAGAGAGACGCCTGTCAAACTTTAGTTAACGTTTGCCATGGAGTACAATTAAATCAAACCCTAGCTGCTCCATTTATTTTAGGTTATTAGTTTGCTATTATATACAATTTTTCCTTAATTAATAATAAGATCTATTTAGATAGTGATTATTATATCGAATATTTTGTTGTTTGTAGTGCATTACACCGGATAGGTTGTTATGCTGCGCACTGTTGGGCTTTACCGTGGTCATGTCCATCAATTCCATAATATATATTTGGCCCAAAACCAATGGGCGGCAGAGCGGCCATGAAATCGACTGCTGTACACAACAGTAAGCTCTCATCTTCCAACAAAATCAAACTCAACCAAAGAATACCTACGTAGTAATTGTTTCATCTTTATCCCTTCCTGATTTTCATGCTGGTACCTGAGTCCAAGCAAAGAATAACAAACCTTTTACTTTTTCTCCATTTTCTGCTTTTCCTAACAAACATAATTTTGTTGTGAATTTGTTTCAGATTCTTGTAATATTGTATTGTTTTAATTACTAGCAGTCTTTATTTGATAAATTTTTTTATATTGAATTGTTTTTTTTTTTTTTTTTGCAATCCTGTCTTTGTCATATCACCTTAAATTTCTTCTCAGTTTCGTGATTGGTAGTTTCACCAAATCCCTCATAAGAATTTCTATCGATGCCGTGCAAGTTAAACCTATCTGGGTTGTAAGCATTTTCTCTTTTAAGGTAAATAAATTTGCTTTTTTTTTTAGGTCAATTGGCTTATTGCTTCCATAGGGTAAAGGGTTTAGTTTTATTGATTTTTCAGGTTTGAATCTTTTGTTTTCTGTAGGATTTGGTTATTTGGGTTTCTGGGGTAAGTGATCAGTGAGGAATTTTTCATTGGATTTTTGTCGAATGGATGAATTAGTTGGACCTCGCTTGTACAGCTGCTATAAATGTCGAAACAATGTCTCTCTTCACGATGATATAATCTCTAAGGCGTTTCAGGTGATTGTTTTATATCTATGCCTCATTACTTTCTGTTATGTTTAGTATATTTATGATTCTTGAAACTTCATGTATGGTGGTTTAAGTTTGTTTTATATCTATGCCTCATTACTTCCTGTTGTGTTTAGTATATTTATGATTCTTGAAACTTCATGTATGGTGGTTTAAGTCATAGTATTGCTGTCAAAAGAACTACAAAAGCATATTCATTATGCTTGCTATGTTTGTATACGGAATTAGTTGGGGTCAATTTATCGTTTCCTTTCATTTGTATGTGATCAGTGCTTTCAGATGAAAATTAGTAACCAAATCCCTCTATTGTATTGAGCTCAAAGTAAAGGATGGGCTTTAACCAGTAGTCAAGGAAAACCAAATGAGAAATGAAGAAAAATAAGGGGGAATAAAAACTCACTCTTAGTTGATGCTTTTTACAACTTTTCGACTTAATCCCTCACGGGGATGTAATGATTGTTATTTTTAAGTCCAAGAATTCCAAGGGCAATTTTCTCTTTTGCACTTTAAGAATCAAATGATTCTTAACTAGTTAGTTTATATTTGTGGTCATCTTGTTTCTGAGCCTCGTCCAAAGAAAAGAAATACTATTGCTTTTCAGGGAAGGCATGGGAGAGCTTTTCTGTTTACTCATGTGATGAATATTGTTGTTGGGGCTAAAGAAGACAGAACTCTCATGACTGGTCTTCATACTGTTGCTGATGTACTCTGTGGGGATTGCAATGAGGTTTTGGGCTGGAAATATGAACGAGCTTATGAGCCAACTCAGAAGTACAAGGAAGGGAAATTCATACTCGAGAAATCTAAAATCGTTAAAGAGAATTGGTAGTCCACCACCAATTTCATTATTGATTCTTTATCTTAATACTCAATGTAAGTAATGTTTATCCTATCTATAATATCACTCACACTGTACAGAACATGCTGAACTGAAAAATTACAAATGTTCAATTGAAGTTTTGTACTTTCTGTTGTTTCATATTACTCATTGGTATGCAACTCTGTTAATAAACAAATGCTATACTATTGCTTGAGGTTTTATTATTCACAATTATCTTCAAACAGTAGATAGTTTCCTGAAGAGCCTGTGATACTCTGTGGTATAGTTCTGCGATAAATCAGAGCCGATTGTAGACAATCCCTCTAAATGGCAGGTTAGGATGCCAATGTTAAACCAAAAATTCAGGCTTTTGTGTATGTCTACATCAGCCAGTTCTGGTGTCACAAAAAGCAATGGTTAAGATGGCAGAAGGCTAGCTTTGACTATTGAAATTTCCTATTATAAGAGCTTGTAGAAGCTCTTGTTCCCCATAGTTAAGGTCTAATAAAACTTCATTTTTTGGAGGAATGAACGGTGTAATAGGCAACTCACCTGTACAAGTTTGGTACTTTTAGGCTTTGAATAGGACAGATATTGCTCTATCTTCTCTTGCGTCTTGGGGACTTGTTCTCCTTGAATTGCACCAATCACCACAAATTGACTCCTGTTTAAATAATGCCAAGGGCATTAAACTTATTGGCAGTGGATTGTGAAATCACTGTTTCTTAAGTTGGTAGATCCAAGATAGACTAGAATAACATTGGTGAACAGTGATATGACGAACTTGTCACTCCTTCGAAAGAAAAGATGTCCTAAATCATATAGCTGTGGGTCGACAAACATTGAACAACAGAAAAAGGTTGGCTCGCTTTAGCACGTTTTGAATATCTGTTTAATTGATCATTAGGTTCAGTTCTTGCCTGCTTCTAGGAACAGCAAGAATACCAGTGATTCTTGAAAATGATAGAGATGCCAAGGGAAAACTATATTAGAAAGTAATGACAGTAGAAATTCAAAATTCCAAATAAAAGATCCTATTTCAGTTTCAACAGTGACTAGGTCAAGAAGCAGATAGTCTAGTTAGAAACAATCTAGCGAGACTTACTATGGCACAAAAGAATTTCTCTCGTAAAAAACTGGCTTGAATTACAAAGTAGAGGTAGAAGAGTAAGAAGATGGGTTTTCCGGTGGTGCAGCAGCATTAGGTCTCCTGTGTACCATTGGAATGTTTTGTTAAGGAAGAGGGTGATTGTGTTGGCCTCTGTAAGTTACAATCACCTTGGTTGGGTCTTTTGAGCTTTTCTCAACGTGTCTCTTTGCTGGGCAATTTTTAACTTCAGTACACGAATAGTAGCTCTTTCCAGTTGGATTCGTCCTTCTCTTTCTCCATCTCCCATGATCCACCTTACTCAATTCCTCAGCCAATATTTCATGTCTTTGATGTATCTTTCCGCGGTAAATAAACAAGTTGCCTGACTCAGTAGTTGAACTTTGCATCGAGTATCTCGCCTTCTTCTTCTTCTTCTTCTTCTCCTCATGTTCTACAATCACCAGTGGGGTGTTTGGAATAGTTTCAGTTTGGTTTTCAATTCTTGAATTGGTATTCAGGTTATTGGCAAGACTGATAACTTCATCTGACCCAAAGTAACGCTTGGTTTCCAGGGCGAATGCGTCTGTAAAATCACCAACATAGTTTCTTTCTTCTTGGAAAAGAGTTGTGTTAACAGAGTTGCCATCGCCATGAACACTGTGATCAACAAGAGCAGAGTTGTCATCCTCATGAACACCGTGATCGACACGAGCACTAACAGAGTTGTTCATCTTGCTGCAACTTCTCACAATTGCCCCTAAATCCCAGTCATTTTCGTTTTCAGCCATTGACAACTTTGTTTTCAAGGGGAAGGCTTCATTCACTAATGCAGGAAATTTCAAACCCAAACAGTTCGGTTATGAGCAGTTCATTTTTTAAAACTATTTATAACGAAATTTTCAAGAATTATAGAAACAGAAACTTAAATCACATTGTATTTTGAGAAATAAAAATTTATGTACATATATTTGATCAAGTGGTTGGAGGACACCAACGGCCAATTCTCATAAACCCAATTAATATTCTGTAATATTGCTCTTACATTTTAATTGATATCAACTTTTTAGGATGTGTTTGACACAAAGAAAAATATTTTTAAATATTTTCATGTTTTTAATTGGTTAAAATTTTTAAAAAATATTATTCTAAAAATTCAGGTTTCTTTTTTCCAAAAAAGATCGGGAGTAAAATGACTTTCAACATTGATTTTGTATTATTCGGTGTAAATTTCTTGGTTTCAAGTTTGTTTTTTTTTATAGTTTTTTCAACCGCTATCCTTTTGAGTGATAAAATTCCCACTCTAAAAATGCAATAGCTCGCAAACCACATATGATAGGTAATTCGCACTAGACACGCCCGGTGCGATGAGCTCAACTCAGAAGGCAAATCCCTTGCTTTTGCTGGCAAGGGGTTTCGAACTTGACACCTCCAATATAACATTGAAGTCTCAAGTCCAAACCATTAGGCCACTCTAAAGGGTTTTAGTTGTGAAGAACTGTAACCTAATCCAAATAAATTTGATTTTTTCTTTTGAGATTTGATTTGTTTCAGTTCGATTATTTAGTTGTATAAATAAGTAGAAACATAATTAAAGTTTTTTTATATATATAAAAGTAATGATATTGAATCTCTTAAATATACTTTTGAATATAAAACACTAATAAAACATACAACACAATACTTAAAAGTATATTCAATTATAGATGTCCAAACATTAAAAATAAACAAAATCATAATAAAAAATAATACAAAAATAATTAACTTTAGCTTAATTTTAAATTTGAAAACCAATCCAAATTAGAATTCGGCTCCGAATTACAAAGTAGAGGTAGAAGAGGGAAAAGATGGGTCTTCCTGTGAAGCAGCACCATTAGAATGTTGGTTAGAAGGAGCACCATTAGAATGTTGGTTAGAAGGAGCACCATTAGAATGTTGGTTTTCAATTTTTGAATTGGTGATATTCAGGTTATTGGCAAGACTGATAAC
Source organism: Solanum corneliomulleri (assembly GCA_027704805.1). Classification (NCBI taxonomy): domain Eukaryota; kingdom Viridiplantae; phylum Streptophyta; class Magnoliopsida; order Solanales; family Solanaceae; genus Solanum; species Solanum corneliomulleri. The sequence continues at coordinate 51,907,058 of JAKWIY010003054.1, read as the reverse complement.
TTCATCTAACCCAAAGTAACGCTTCTTTTCCACGGGGAATGCGTCTCTAAAATCACCAATACTATTGATTTCTTTTGGAAAAAGACTTGTGTCTGTTGTGTCATCAACAGAGTTACCATCCTTATTAACAGTATTGTGATCGATAAGAACAGAGTTGACATGAGTAGGATCCTCATGAACGGTATGATCGACATGAGCAGAGTTGTTCATCTTGCTGCAACTTCTCACAACTGCCCGTATACCCCAGTCATCTTCGTTTCCAGCCATTGAAAACAACTTTTTTCAAGGGGAAGGCTTGTTCAGTCGAAATTTCAGCTCGATCAAACAGTTAGTTAATCCAGAAACACCATCTAAAGGTGGCCGTAGAAGAAAAAGACAGGCAGCAAAATCTTCTCTCTTTTCTCACTCTATCAAAAAAAAAAATCTCGTCCTTCAAAGACAATACTAATGAGCAATGGAATAATAATCTCTTATATTATCCTATATTTATAGGCCGGTGGTAAAGACAAAACTAACTTCAAATATGATTACAATTTCATTCCTTTTCTTAATAGTATTTAAAATAAAAATAAATAAATAATTTCAATCCTTTTCTAATTAGAACAAAGGCTTAATTTTTTTTAAAAATTTACCTTTCAAGATACTATAGCCCTCGAAATTTACACTTCCATAACAAATAACACTTCAAAATGATGACATGTTTAACTTGGTTGTAAATAAGCAGGTGTTGATGAACATACTGTCGACTTGAGGGGTACTGGGATAAGGAGCTTGCTTGGATGCTTTAATTGCTGTAAGGCATAATACATAAATGTGTCTCTATAATTTGGTTTTAAATTATATTTATGTTCTTCAACTTTGGATGTGCACAAATAGAAACTTGTATAAAGTTGAACAAATAAACACACATGTCATTTTTTGTGCTACGTGGTGTCCTACGTGTATTGTGTCATGTAGGACTCATGTGTTTATTTATTTAAAAGTTGGATAGTTTAAATGCCTGTTTGTACATTATGAAAATTAAAGGTCAAAGTTAAAATTTAAAGCCAAGTTAAAATTTAAAGCATGTGTTATGCGTTGCTATAATGCTGGATTCATCTGCGAATAAGGCTGTAGATATCTTTTCTATTGATTTATTATTGACAGAAGAGGAGAAAAAAACAAATGATCCAATCACTCAAATCTACATTAAGTACGGATAAATGAGGAGAAGTTCTATTTCGAATCTTTTAATTAAAAATCAATAAGTGTTTACAAGTTTCAACATCTAAAATCATTAAAGAGAATTGGTCCAATTTCATTATTGATTCTTTATCTCAATACTTAGGGGTCGTTTGGTTGGGATTATAAGTTATTCCGGGATAAGTTGGGAAAAACTTATCCATCCCTATAATATAAATGATGAAATTTATAGAATGTGTTCGTTCACTACTAGTCAACGGATTAAGTTCCTTGACTGAATCAGAAAGATATTGCAAAGTAAATAATAATAATAGCACAACACAAACAGTTTACGTGAAAACCTCCTTACTCAAAGGTGTAAAACCACGACATGTTGCACAAGATTATCAACCTATTAATCTCACGACCAAGTAATCGACCTATTATTTGAAGAGCCTAAGCAGGTATAACACTATCCACTAAGCTATCACCACTAGATAACTTAGACTTTTTCTAAGCAAATACAACACCGCCCACTAAAACACCTAATTCTAGATGATTTAGAATTTCATACAACACTGCCGATTAAATCAGTTACCTCTAACTAATTTAGAATTTTAGCACGAAATAACTATCTGAGTCTTTTATAGATGTAGGATCAGATTTGCAATAAATGTTCAGAACAATATATCCTAAGACCACTAAGCGACTTTGATGGGTTCGAGTTTGATTTGAGGATGAATCTTCACTTTTCGATCAGCCTTTGCAAGAGTTCTTGAGAGTTTTCAAGTTGCAAAAACTAAGGTTGTGATTGTTGGACATTAGGTTAACGAAGAATAGTCACAACCTTCGCGACCACGCCATTGATCGAGGTCTCTGCCACAGTTAGAGACTGCACCAACTGACTGTACTTTTTCCAGCCTACCAGTGATGAGTATGTCAAACTGTGGACTAGGTTCCTGGTTTGTGATAGGTTGGAGACTGTGCACCAAACCACTTGTACCTTTTCTAACCTGGCAGTGGAGAATATATATCATATTATGAACCAGGTCCCTTTAAAAGGTTGTCAAATCATCAGAACTAGAAATAACAGAAATAAATAATCCCATGACTATCTAATACCTCCCACCAAATATAAAATTATTCTACGTTTTATCTTAAGATTATTATATCTTATATTTCACGCCAAACAGTTTAATGTAGTGATTATCCTATCTATAATATCATCATTGTACATAACATGCTGAACTGAAAAATTGCAAATGCGATTTGTACTTTCTGTTGTTTCATATAACTCTTCTGTTAGTAAACAACTCTGTATCATATAACTGCTCAACTGATCATTAGGTTCAGTTCTTTCTGCTTCTAGGAACACAAACATTAGCAGAAAATGATCCTATTTCAGTTTCAACGTAACAGTGACTAGATGAAGAACCAGTAATCATTAGATTGATCCTATTTAAATTTTCTCATGTTTCAATTAGTCAAACATTTCAAAAAAATATTATTCATGGAATCCAAGTTTCTTTTGAAAAAAAGAAAGAAGAGGGAGTAAAAATATTAAAAATAATCTCATAATTATCTAAAACCTCCAACCAAACACAAGATAAAATAATTCTACTTGAGATTATTATACGTTATACTTCACATCAAACGACTCTAATATAGTGTTTATCCTATCTATAACATCACTCATTGTAACCAAAACATGCTGAGCTGAAAAAATTGCAAATGCGATTTTATACTTTCTGTTGTTTCATATAACTCATAGGTCTGCAACTCTGTTAGTAAACAGATGATATACTATTTTCTTGAAGTAATTTTTATCTGAATGATAACTGCGTAACTGATAATTTGGTTCAGTTCTTGCATCTTCTAGGGACTATGGAAATACCACCAGTGATTCTTGAAAAGCTTGATTACTATATGAGAAAGTAGTAACAAATCGGAAATTTCAGTTTCAATGACTAGATCAAGACGTAGTAGTAGTCGAGTTAGAAAGGATTTCTCTTGTAAAAAAAACTGACTTGTGTCTTCCACTGGTGCAGCAACATTTGGGCTCTCCATTGCAATGTGTTTGTTGGTTAGAACTTAGGACTTTGGAGGAGGGTGATTGTGTTGGTCTCTGTAAGTTACAATCAGCCTGTTTGGATCTTTTAAGCTTTGCTCAATATGTCTCTTTGCTGGACAATCTTCGACTTCATTACACGTATAGTAGTTCTTTCGGCCAGTTTGATTCGACCCATGCTTTTTCCATCTCCATTTATCCGCCTTCAATAATTCCTCAACCGATAATTCATGTGTTTCCAGTTTCTTCCCGCGGTTACCAAATTGATCAGTACTTGAACATAGCATCGAGTATCTCCCCTTCTTCTTCTCCTCGTGTTCTAAAACCATCATGTTTGGAATTGTTTCACTTTGGTTTTCAGTTCTTGAATTGGTGGTATTTAGGTTATTGGCAAGACTGATAACTTCATCTAACCCAAAGTAACGCTTCTTTTCCACGGCGAATGCGTCTCTAAAATCACCAACAGTTTTACTTTCTTGTTGGAGAAGACTTGTGTCCTTGTTAACAGAGCCGCCACCCTCATGAACACCGTGATCGACAAGAGCAGAGTTGTTTTCGTTATCAGCCATTAACAGATTTTTTTTTTGAAGGGGAAGGATTCATTTAGAAATGCAGAAATTTCAAACCCAAACAGTCCGTTTTATAACTATTTATGTAACCAAATTTCAAGAATTATAGAAACAGAAACTTAATTAATCTTTTGTTTAAAAAATAAAATGAAATTATATATATATTTAGTTTAAGTGGTTAGAGGCACCAACGGCCAATTCTCATGCACCCAATAAATAGTATGTGATATTGCTCTTACATTTTAATTTCACTTAATTCCAAGCCCTCAATACATAATTTAAAATCCCTGAAATGTGAATACATATTAAAAATATTAGCAATTTTGGGTTTTCCGTCAAAACAAAGGGAGAAAAAATGAGTAAACGGACGATGAAATTTCAATTTTTCTATTCAACGCCGAGCTAGAAAAAGCGTGAAGACAGAGAGAGATTCGAACTCTGCATCTCAGACGGAATCTCCGACGGTGGTGTCGGAGCTAATAAGTTCGCTTGAACACTCGCACTCCGCATGGGACTCAGTGATGCACGTGCTGACTTCTCCTTCCTACGTATTCGTGGCCTCTGCGTCATCATCAAGTTCCTTCAATCCGTTGCGGAGTCCGATAGGACAATCAACCTCTTCTGTCACAGTCAATCCATTACGGATGCTCAAGGTTTCCTTCATTCTCTGAACCCTAGTTTCGACATTGAATGATTTTTCGTTTTCTATAGGTTCAATCACAGAAACTTATGAAAATATAACTCAATGGAAATAGAAGTTAGTTGTTAGTGAAAAAAAAACTTACTAGATAACAAAAAATACAAGATTACAATTGAAAATAAAATGAAGAAAACAAATCTCTTTAAGGCTGAGGCATGAATATCTCGCTCTCTTTAAGGAGATTCAAGTCCAATGCAGCAAATATTTTTCACCGATCCAATAGTAGTTCTCTTTGACTTGACCCCTCCAGATACAACAACCTATAAACAAAAGATAACTCAACAACTCTGGACAAAAGTTGAGTCTAAAACTCTACAAAAATAACACCTCTCTTCAACTAATAAGAACTCTCTTTTTGACTTACTCTTTCACTCTATATTTTTCTCCTGTGTGTTGTGTGTTACAAACCAAATGAAGACCACTACTATTTATACTAGAAGAAATCTTTCTATCATTGAATAGGAAGATAATGGAGGTAGTAAATAGTGAAGATAATGACCTTAGAAGTTTCATAGGTTACAATAGAAGTTACATAAGTTACAATAGGAATTACATATGTTACAAAAGTAATGGAGGAATTTAAGAATGAAATAAAGTTATTGATAACCAATGCTAATGAATGATGTAGAAGTTATCCATTCCAATGTTTTTATCTCACAATGAATTCAGCCAATAAAGCCAAAAGTAATGGCATTACATGGCTACCAAGTCAAAGATGAATAGCATGATTAAATTGGTAGTTTAAGACACAAATGTCTACCAACGGTCATTCTTATAACTCCAAAATAAAGTAATTTAATATGTTAAATATTAATATTAAAATGCTAATAACCTAACAATCCCCCACTCATTTTAATATTTAGATAAGAGAGTATATCAGGTGAAGGAAGACTACTATGCATAATGAAGGTGTGCTCTGCATTGAACCTCCACTTAGTGAAACAATAACTTTTACTCCAAAGTCGTAGTGGTCTCAGACTTGAACTATGACTGCTTAAGGGAAATAAAATATTACTGCTCACACATAATAATCAAGGTGTTGACATGAGCTTTAATAGCCAGCACATTATGGCCATGTGATATCCCAGTTTTATTAGTGCATTTGAGAATAAGCCTCTTTCTCATAGGAAGCGACCTACTTCCACACATCACATAAGTGAAATCTGTCAAGATTGCTCCTGTAAGCTTAACACTCCACCCATACGGACTACATATATTCATTAAGAGTTTTATCAAGTCAACCTTCACAAACTACATAAAACAATGCACTCACATCATAGGGAGGGAATAAAAAAATAGTGCATTTTTCACAACAAGTCATCATATGATTAGTTTTTCCCTTTGAACCTGGTTATAGGATCTCTAGTTCCCAGGTTGAGTTTCCTCATATATGACTCAAAGATTTGTAGGCTTCAATCCCATCCCCCTCGATGTGCTCCAGACCTTTTCTCCTGTTAAGGCCTTAGTAAGAGGATCTGCAAGATTATCACAAGATTTGACATAATCAACATTTATGGTACCATTTGTCAAATATGATTTTACATTACTGTATTTCCTCCTTATAGGTCTGGATTTGCCGTTGTAATAATGATTTTGAACTCTACCAATTGCAGTGGCGCTTATCAGAATGAATTAAAATAGGAGGAATTGATTTTTCAAAATAAGGAATTTGAAACAATAAATCTCTTAACCAATTCGCTTCCTCACTAGCTAAAGCTAAATCAATTAGTTCAGCCTCCATGGCAGAGTTAGCAATTATAGTTTGCTTTTTTGATCTCCAACAAACAGCACCACCAACTAAAGTAAAGACATAACCAGTGGTAGAACAAGAATCACCTGACAAAGTGTTCCAATCTGCATGACAAAAGCCTTCAAGTACAACGGGATATTTTTTTATAGAACAAACAATAATTTTTTGTTCCAATTAAATATCTCATAACTCTTGTTATAGCATGCCAATGTTCATTACCTGGTTTGCTTGTAAACCTGCCAAGTACTCCTACTGCATATGCAATATCAGGCTTAGTACAACCAGTCACATATCTCAAACTTCCGATTATACTAGCATATTCCTTTTGATTTATTACATCATTTTCACTTTCAACAGGAACTAAGTGAACACTTGTATCAAGAGGAGTAGCAACATGCTTGCAATCATGAAAGTTATATTTTTTTAAAATTTTCTCAACATAATGTGACTGGTCAAGGAAAAGCCCCTCATATGTTCTTGTTATTTTTATTCCAAGAATAAAATTTGCCTCACCAAGATCTTTCATATCAAAATGGCTTCTAAGAACATTTTTAGCTTCATCAATAACATTCATGTTAGAGCCAAAGATCAAAAAATCATCAACATATAGGCAAATGATCACATGTGAATTATTCCAAGACTTATGATATATGCACTTATCACACTCATTTGTTTTAAAACCATTTTCAATCATGTAAGAATCAAACTTTTCATGTCATTGTTTTGGTGCATGTTTCAAGCCATATAGGGATTTAGTAAGTTTACATACTTTGCTTTCTTGGCCTGCTTCAACAAAACACTCGGGTTGGTCCATATAAATTTCTTTATTTAGGTCTCCAATTAGAAAAGCAGTTTTTACATCCATTTGATGAATTTGCAAATAAAAAATTGCAGTCATAGCAACTAAAAGTCTAATGGATATAATTCTTGTTACCGAAGAAAAAGTATCAAAAAATTCTAGGCCTTCTAGTTGTTAAAAACCTTTTGCAACTAACCTTGTATTTATCAATAGAACCATCCGGTTTCAACTTTTTCCTTAAGACCCATTTGCAACCAATTGTTTTACAGTCCGGTGGTAAATCAACTAACTTCCAAGTTTTATTAGAAATTAGAGATTCCATTTCATCATTTACAGCCTTTTTCCAAAAAATAGAATCATGTGAAGATAATGCCCCTTTCGAAGTTAGAGGGTCACTTTCAACATTAAAAACATAAAAATCAAGACCAAAATCTTTTTCTACTCTAGCTCTTTTATTTTTTCTTAACTCAAAATCACCAATTCCTTTATTTTTCAAAGTTGAAGTAGAAGAACTAGGTAGTGACAAAATATTTTGTTCAATCCTTTGACCCCAACTATTTTTAGTCTCAAAAGAAAATTTATTTTCATGAAAAATAGCATCACCAAATTCTATTACAATATTATCTTCACGATTAAAAATTATAGACTGTACTATTTTATGCATAACCAAGAAAAACACAAGTAGTAACTTTCTTACCCATCTCTAATATTGGGATCCATTAGCCTCACAAAGGCTAGACAACCCCAAACTCTTAGATATTCCAAACTTGGCTTGTAACCTTTCTACAATTCAAATAGTATTAGTTTTGACTTTTTATGAGGCACACGATTCAACACATAACAAGCAGTTAAAATAGCTTCACCCCAAAAATTCAAAGGTACGTGTGACTCAATAAGCATGACATTAATCAATTCAACCAAAGTTCTGTTTTTCCTTTGTGCTACTCCATTAGATGAAAAAAAGTAAGGAGGAGTAGTTTCATGAATTATTCCCAATGATCTAACAAAAGAATTACACTCATTTGATTTAGATTCACGACATCTATCACTTCTAATTCTTTTTATTTTTTCATTCAAACTGATTTTCAACCTCATGGAGATAAGTTTTGAAATTTACAAAAGCATCACTTTTATTTTTCATCAAGTAAACATATGTAAACTTAAAAAAATTATCAATAAAAGTGATAAAATATTTCTTAACTTCACGAGTTGGAATTCCACCAAGTTCACAAATATCATTATGAACTAATTCTAACAAATCAGTTTTTCTTTCCACTTGAAAATGAGGCCTTTTAGTGATCTTAGTTTTACTACAAGTCTCACACTTTTCAAAATTCTTTTAAACCATTGGAATTAATCCTAAACTACTCATGATTCCAACATAACGATCATTAATATGACACAAACGAGCATGCCAAAAATTGGTAGAAGAAAGCATATAAACAGAAGTAGAAGTTTTATTCATCTCAACATTCAACTTAAACATCTCATCACATGCCTACCCCTTCCCCACAAAAATACCCTTCTTCACTATTACATATTGATTAGATTCAATAATCTGTTTAAAGCCTGCTTTATTCAGATTAAAACTAGACATCAATTTTTTTCTCATAGAAGGAGTATAAAGTACATCTTTCAATGTTAATACCCTTCCAGAAGTAAAACACAATCCAACATCTTCCTTTCCAAGCACTTGAGTAGTGTGAGCATCACCAAACATGATGGTTTTGGGCATCTCAAAATGAGTATATTTTTTAAATCAGTCTTTGTCATAACAGACATGACGGTTTGCACCAGAATCAGCCCACTATCCATCAACATTCTCAACCATGTTTATGTCAGTAATCATCGCCACAAAAGTTCTTCGGTAACGTTTGCCTGAGGGTTAGGACCACATTTTCGGAATCTGCAAAATCGAGCAATATGCCCACTCTTGCCACAAACAAAGCATGGTCCCTTTTCTTGAACTTGTTGATTTTGTTCTTGGTTACTTTCACCATTATTTTTCATGGGAGGTCTACCATTATTTTTTTTAAATTTTTTATTCTTAGGCTTTAAAGAAGTATTTTTGTGAGTTTCAGGAGTAGCATTATTTGAAGTAACTAGTGAAACATAAATAAATTTGACCATCAAAATAATAAATTTAAATTAGTTGTTGAACTAAAAAGTGAAAAAAATTGTGTTAGAAGAATCAAAACCCATGTAGATTATATTTTTTTTAAAAATAAATTAACAATAACCTTTTCACATCCGTTAGTAGAAAAAGATATATGTAAGTCATTCATATAATAGTATCATATCATATATTATTATAAGAGGGAACAAAAAAAGTTAAAAGTTAAATTACAATTTTATCCTTACTAAAAATTAAAATATTATAAAAGCATTTAATTATTTAGTTTAAATATTAAATTGTATCATTTTAATAAAAATGTAGATGACTTTTGCATTTTATTAAATTAATTCGTAATTAAAATATAAATAAATAATTAAATGTTTGGAATGTGAAAAGATATATTTTAATTATGTATATCTTGGAATAATTACTGTCATATGAAAAGAGTAACCCCCCATTTATCCGATTAATGCCACTGATTTTATTTATTTGATTTATTATTACTATGATATTAAAAGTGTGTTATTATATATGAATGAATTAATAATAAATTATTGAGATGACTTGTAATTGCCTCATTTATTACTAATTACAATGAATTGTGATTTTCATCTTTTTAATTATTCATTCAAACTAGACTAAATTTCAAGTTCAATGCAATAATTATTAGTGGTAATGTTAATTCTCTTATTAAGTCTAACTATGATTTGTATTTTTCATCTTTCCATCTATCTATATATTAAAGACTATTATTTAAAACTGAAAAATATAGAATCTAAACAGACATTTTTACTACTATTTAAGAACTAGGTGATAACCATTGAAAAATGAAAGAAATTTTCATTCAACTGATAATCAAAAAACTATTCCATCTACGATAGGCAAAAAAGTCATGAAAAAATAGAAAACATAAGGTGGGGAGAAGAACTTGAAGACTTCTTTTTAGACATGCCTAAGTCCTCATATCTCTTTCGATATATATTCTCCGTCATGAAGATTATTGTTGTTTCTAATTTCTTTTGCATTTCTAATAAATTCATTGTAGTGTTGTAATCTTTTAGCTATTATTATGATCTTTTGAAATAGATGTATGTATGAAGTTCAATGTTTAAATTATATATCTGTCAGTTTTGTATTTTAAAATGTAATTGCTTTTAATCTTGTATAATTTTGATAGTACTGTCTTTTAATTTTAGAACCTTACTTCAATAATGTAAATATTTCACTCTATCGTTCTCATTAAATAAAATAGGCAATCTTATCAATAAGTGTACATGTATTCTTAATATCCATTTATAACTATAAAAGGTTATTACTGATATTTAGATCATAAAAAAGACTTATAGAAAGTTATAGGAGACTATATTATATTAATTAATTTCTCATACTTTTTGCTTGATGCCAAATGCACAATCCCTTTTTATTTATATTTTTTGATACATGAAATATAATTGGTAAAATTAATATTGTTGATTTAAACATTTTCTATTTGATAGCACAGTTTTAAATTATATAACAATAATAAAAATTAAACGTGCAACGCACGTTGTCAGAAACTAGTATTACTAAAAGCATGAATCAAAAAGTTGAAAGTTGAATTACGGTTTTACCCATTCTATACATTAAATTGTTATAAAATGTTTCAATATTTGATTGTATAAATTTAATTAAATGATAATGACTTTTAGACTTCCTAAGATTAATTCCTAATTAAATATGTAATTTATCTATAATCTATATGTAAATAATAATGATTCTTTTTTAAAAAAAATCTTTACCTAAATTTCTTTACTTTTCCTCTTCTTATAACTTTTTCCTTAACCCCTCTCATGAATAATATAATTAATGTGGATAAAGTATTATCTTTTTATGATAAATAACCAAATTTAATAATTTAAAGGGTGCAAATCTACAAAATGGAGACACACATTGATAATGTCCTCTTGATTATTATTAAAGAATGACTCTAGCTTCACAAATTTAAATTCATTGATGCTTAATTACATGATAAGAACTTTAGTTGTTCTTTCTACATGATTTGCAAACTTTAATTTTTTTTCATATTCTTCATTTATTCATATTTTCATATTCATAACCTCCAAATATTTAAATAAAAACTTTAAGATATCTTTTGATATTCCTGGAATTCTATTTATATAAATTCAACTTCTTTATCTCATGAAATCCTTACCAAGATTATTAGGCTATTATTTTTATTCTATAGTAAAAGTAAATGATGAAGACTTTTGAATTTTGATAGGATATGAAAGGAGTCAATAAGAACTCAAAGAGTTATGTACTAATTTTGTACTTATTTTTTCATCTATATATACATCAATCTTATAAGAATAATGTCTATATTTTTGTCTTTTTTTCTCTCTGTTAAACTTCTTAATTTAGTTTTCTATGAATGTTTTATTACCGTAAGTCTTTATTTTTATTTTGTAATTGTTACATTTTATTATTCATTATAATTTACATATATATTTCCATAAAATATTAGTCATTCTAACGTATCTATAAAAATTCACATGAAACATACGTGCGAAGCACGTACTCAGAAACTAGTAGGTATATATGAGTCATGAGTCAAAGAGTCACTTTCACAACGAGTATATATACCATATCTTTTTCCTATATTTTTTTTTTAAGTAGATAGGCTACAAACGATTGCAGGAAGAAATTCTCTAGAGATAATACCACTTCGTTTCAATTAACAATTCAGATACAATTTATAAACATTATTAATCTTGATACAATGAGGAAAACTTACTTAATTCTCAAGTAATACATAATACAAATCATTAGAACAAAACAATATCAAATACACAATAAGCAAAGCCCATCATTTTGACAAGCATACATTAAATTTTGGAAGAAAAATGAAATTAGAATAGGATGTAAAAGTCATGGAAGTGATAGAGTTATTGAGCATTTAGTAGTATGTTGGTGGGGGAGATGCTGGTGGTGGTGGAGGTGAAGCATAGATGACGGATTGGTCGTACTCCTGAGGTGGTGGTGAGGAATAGGTTGGTGGAGGTGGAGAGTTATAGGTTGTAGGTGGTTTTTCGTAGTACTTTGGTGGAGGTGGAGAAGATTTATAGAAAGGGTTAGATTCTTTGTAGTACGGGGGTGGGGGTGGGGATTTATAGGAAGGGGTAGATTCTTTGTAGTATGGGGGAGGGGGAGGGGACTTGTAGTAAGAAGGTGATTTCTCATAATAAGTTGGTGGTGGTGGAGGAGACTTGTAGTAAACTGGCGACTTGTAATATTTTTGTGGTGCTGGTGATTTATAATATTTAGAAGGAGCGGGTGATTTGTAATATTTTGAAGGGGATGGGGACTTGTAGTAATAGTGCTTTGATGGAGCAGGCGACTTGTAGTACTTTGCAGGTGAAGGGGACTTGTAGTAGTACTTTGCAGGTGATGGTGACTTGTAGTAATACTTTGAGGGAGTTGGCGCCTTATAATACTTCTTTAAAGGGGCAGGTGACTTGTAATACTTCACTACCACCGGTGCCTTGTAATAGTGTTTCGAAGGAGCAGGTGACTTGTAATACTTTGCTACAACAGGTGTCTTGTAGTAGTGCTTTGAAGGAGCAGGTGACTTGTAATACTTCGCAACAACAGGAGTCTTGTAGTAGTGTTTTGAAGGAGCAGGTGACTTGTAATAATAATGCGATGGAGAATGTTCAACTTGTTTTTCCGGTTTCTTGTAATATGGAGAGGGTGAAGGAGAACTATAGCCATAAGAGTAATCAGCAACAACAGTGCTAGCTACAAAGCAAAATGCCAAAGCAAATGCAAGTAGAGACCATTGCCCCAAATTTCCAAAGCTTCTCATTTTGATTTTTGGAGAAAAAAGATGAAAACTAAGACTTGTGTTGCATAGGTTTGTTGGGATGTTTAGTTTTTATAGTAGCAAAGTAACATACTTCTTGAGATTAATAAATGTAATGCTTTCGTGGTTAGCCACTAAGATGATATAGCAAAGTCTAAATAAATATTAGTTTAGTGTAATTAGTGGCAAGCATAAATATTTATGATTGAAAAAATAATTTGCAAGTGGGCTAAATTAGAAATAATATATATGTTTACTTGAATATTATAACAACAACAACAAAAAAAAATGATATACAGAAATTAGATTAACACAACATACCCCCGTGTAATCCCACGAATTCTTACTTAATCTTTACATCCTTAAAAGTATCTATATTGATTTAGTGGGAATTTACCAGCCATGAAGATAAATGATAATTGATGAGAGCGCGAGTATTTTATGATTCTTTAATGACAACAAAGGGATTGGATCTTAAATTTGTTCTGAGTTTTGACTACAAATTATATATAATCATCAATGTTTCAAGGAACAGATTTGAAGTCATATTCCAAACAATATTATTGGAGATCTCGTTGCACTCGATACGTTGAACTTATCTCATAATTGAAGGTTGTATACCAGCATAACTGCACCGGCCAGTTATTTGTACTTGAATCATTGGATTTCTCATTTAGCAAAATTGGTAGAGGGATGCAGAAACAACTTGCATATTTCATGTCACTTTAAAGTCTTAAATCTCTCTCATAATCATCTCGTTGGACTTAAGAATCTGTGAAGAACATGCCATTTATGGACTCCTGCACTGTCTTCCATCAGCAGGTCAATTGTCGTGGAAAATAAGCTCGAGCTGGCACACTATGTAAGGCACTGTGTTCAGATCAGTAGAGTGGCAGTGTAACCTTAATGCATTAGCAAAGTGACTGTCCTATTCATAAGATATAAAGTTGTTATGTTTCATTCAAAGTCTATACGCCAAGTAAAATAATACTCTTGAGTTGTGTGGTGTTCCTATTCATGCAATCCAATTAAGTTGTCTATAATAAGGTGTCACACAAAATGCATGTGTAATGTGTTATATATGTAAGTGGTAGGGACTTAAGAATGTGAACTATTGATAGTTTCTGGCATTCACTTGTGTGACACAATGAATGGCCATATGTTAAATTTGTGCTATATATATGTCATCAAAATTGTTGAATAGACACATAAAGCAAACGTTTCTTGATTTCTTCTCTACCAACTTGATTAGTTTTGATCATTTTTAGTGCAGAAATGGGTTGTGTAAAACTTGTGTTTTTTATGCTATATACCTTTCTCTGTCAACTTGCTTTCTCGTCATCCTCACCTCATTTGTGCGCTGAAGATCAAGCTCTTGCTCTTCTACAATTCCAGAACATGTTCACCATTAATCCTAATGCTTCTGATTATTGTTTCAGCATGATAACAGGCCGAGAGATTCAGTCATATCCAAGAACTCTTTTCTGGAACAAGAGTACAGATTGTTGCTCATGGGATGGAGTTCATTGTGAGAAGACAACAGGACAAGTGATTGAGCTTGATCTCCGTTGCAGCCAACTTCAAGGAAAGTTTCATTCCAATGGTAGCCTTTTTCAACTCTTCAATCTCAAAAGGCTTGATTTGTCTTTTAATGACTTTACTGGATCGCTCATTTCACCTAAATTTGGTGAGTTCTCTAGTTTGATGCATCTTGATTTGTCGCGTTCAGGTTTTACAGGTCTAATCCCTTCCGAAATTTGTCACCTCTCTAAACTACACGTTCTTCGTATCGGTGATCAATATGGGCTTAGTCTTGTACCTCACAATTTTGAACTGCTCCTTAAGAACTTGACCCAATTAAGAGAGCTCAACCTTAATTCTGTGAACATCTCTTCCACCATTCCTTCAAATTTCTCTTCTCGCTTAGCAATTTTAACACTTTCTATCACAGGGTTACGTGGGTTATTGCCCGAAAGATTCTTCCACCTCACCGACTTAGAATCCCTTGATTTATCATTCAATCCCCAGCTCACTGTTAGGTTTCCCACAACAAAATGGAATAGCAGTGCATCACTCATGAAGTTATACGTCCATAGTGTGAATATTGCTGATAGGATACCTGAATCATTTAGCCATCTAACTTCACTTCATGAGTTGAACATTGATTATT
Source organism: Solanum corneliomulleri (assembly GCA_027704805.1). Classification (NCBI taxonomy): domain Eukaryota; kingdom Viridiplantae; phylum Streptophyta; class Magnoliopsida; order Solanales; family Solanaceae; genus Solanum; species Solanum corneliomulleri. The sequence continues at coordinate 51,891,884 of JAKWIY010003054.1, read as the reverse complement.
GTAATCTGTCAGGGCCTATTCCTAAACCTCTATGGAATCTCACCAACATAGTGTTTTTGGACCTTGGTAATAACCATCTTGAAGGACCAATTTCCCACTCCACGATATTTGAAAAACTCAACAAGTTATCACTTAGTAATAACAACTTGGATGGCGGACTTGAGTTCTTATCCTCTAACAGAAGCTGGACGCAGCTTGAAATATTAGATTTTTCGTCCAATTACCTTACTGGTCCAATTCCATCCAACGTAAGTGGACTACGAAATCTACAATCACTCTACTTGTCATCAAACCACTTGAATTGGACTATACCTTCCTGGATATTCTCCCTTCCTTCACTGATAGTGTTTAACTTGAGTGATAACACTTTCAGTGGAAAAATTCAGGAGTTCAAGTCCAAAACATTATATATCGTTAGTCTAGAACAAAATAAGCTGGAAGGTCCTATTCCAAAGTCACTCCTAACCACCAGTTCCTAATTTCGCGCAATAATATCAGTGGACATATTTCTTCAGCAATCTGCAATCTGAAAACATTAGTACTACTAAATTTGAGAAGCAATAATTTGGAGGGAACAATCCCACAATGTTTGGGTGAGATGAGTGAACTTGAAGTTTTGGATTTAAGCAACAATAGTCTTAGTGGGACAATTAATACAACTTTTAATATCGGAAACCAACTCATCATCATTAAATTGGATAGGAATAAGCTACAGGGGAAAGTTCCACAATCTTTGATCAATTGTAAAAAAAATTGGAACTTCTAGGTTTAAGTTACAACGAGTTGAATGACACGTTTCCAAAATGGTCGGGAGACCTACCTCATTTGCAGATCTTAAATTTGAGATCAAATAAGTTCTATGGCCCTATAAGGACAAACTACTTGTTTGCTCAAATTCGAGTCATAAATCTCTCATCCAATGGATTTTGTGGAGACTTACGAGTGAGCTTGTTTCAGATTTTTCAAGCCATGAAAAAAATTGGTGAGAACAGAGGAAAACCGAGAGTATGTAGCAGATATATTTTCTTATTATTACGACTATTCTTTGATTGTAACAGCAAAGGGACTGGATCGTGAACTTCCTCAAGTTTTGACTACACAAATAATTATCGATCTCTCAAAGAACAGATTTGAAGGTCATATACCAAACATTATTGGAGATCTAGTTGGACTTCGTACATTGAACTTTTCTCATAATGTATTAGAAGGTCATATACCAGCATCACTGCACAGATTGTCTGTACTTGAATCATTGGATCTCTCATCCAACAAATTAGATGGTGAAATTCCACAACAACTTGTGTCTCTCACGTCACTTGAAATCTTAAATCTCTCTCACAATCATCTTGTTGGATGCATCCCCAAAGGAAAACAATTTGATACGTTTGAGAATAATTCATACCTAGGAAATGATGGACTACGTGGATTGCCACCCTCAAGAGATTGTGGTGGTGATGATAGGGTAGCACAAGCGACAATTCCAGTTGAGCTCTATCAAGAAGAAGAAGAAGAAGAAGATGATGATTCACCAATGATCAATTGGGAGGCGGTTCTCATGGGTTATGGTTGTGGACTTGTTATTAGACTGTTCATCATATACATAATGTTGTCAACTCAATATCCAGCATGGTTGTCGAGAATGGTTGTAAACTTGGAACACAAAATTTCTACGAGAACAAAAAAACACAACAAAAGATATTAGTGTGTAGCGACCTCCAGGCATTCAAATTCATATTTATCCTTCAGAAGATTATTCTCTCTCTCTCTCTCTCTCTCTCTCTCTCTCTCTCTCTCTCTCTATATATATATATATATATATATATATATATATATATATATATATATATATATATATAATATATATATATATATATATATATATATATATATATATATATATATATATATATATATATATATATATATATATATATATATAATCAATGTATTTTCGACGTCCTCCATCTTTAAAGCTCTTAACTTTAATTCTTTATTTTTGAAATTTCAGGATTCAAGTCTAGTGAGTTGCTGGAATGCAAAAGCATGAGTTTTGTTTATCAATAGTTTGTGTATGTAGTAAGATATTCAGCCTAATTATTAGTTAGCTAATTTAATTAGGCTGCAAAGTTCAGTAAATTATAAATGGAAAATGCACAAGTACCCCCTCAACCTATGCCCAAAATCCCAGAGACACACTTATACTATACTAAGGTCCTATTACCCCCCTGAACTTATTTTATAAGTAATTTTCTACCCTTTTTAGCCTACGTGGCACTAGTTTGAAAAAAAAAGTCAACCATCTTGGGCCCACAAGATAGTGCCATGTAGGTCGAAAAAGGGTAAAATATTATTAATAAAATAAGTTCAGGGGGGTAATAGGACCTTCATATAGTATAAGTGTGTTTCTGAGATTTCGGGCATAGGTTGAGGGGATACTTGGGCATTATCCCAATTATAATTTATGTAAGTTATCTCATTTTGATTTTTGGAGAAAAGAAAAGATATAACTAATCAAGACTTTTGTTGCATAAATGATTAAGATCTTTGGTTTTTATAGTAACATCTTTCTTGAAATTAATGTAATGGTTTCATGGTTAACCACTAAGATCATAGCAAAGTCCAAATAAATATTAGTTTAGTGTAATTAATTAGTGGTGACATCTTTTTTTGGTGGTTGAAAAAATAATTTGCAAGTGGGCTAATTAGAAAGAATGTATAAGTCCATATTATCTTCTTCCAAGTCTTTTCTTTTTTTAATTTGCGGATCGAGTGTTTATATCAAATTAGTAAATGTATAATATAATGTGTATGGTTAGTTAATTAATTAATATATTCACTCTATTAAATTATCTAACTACGATAAATTATATCAGCTTGATGTAAATATCCAATACAGATAACTATTTACCCAAACAAAGTTGGAGTTGTATTATGCAATTGTAACTTTCCTATGAAGTCTAAATAACATTTTTTTTATATCTAAAACTTGGTTTCATCTCAAGCAAGATTGGAATAGTCGCGATACACATAAATTGGTCCAAACACAACTCGTTTAATTGTAGAGAGAGATTCAAATTATAATGTTAAGAAAATGTATCTTAATATATTTATTTCTTAAGAGGAACATATGATATATTGTTTTCTACTAATCTTTGGATTTTTAGGCCTTGTAGTTGAGTTGTATATCATGATATTATATAAAGTTGATTGTATATTTCATAGTCATATATTAGCATTTCTGAAAACTATGCTAACTTTTTCACATTTTTACTCTATTTTAAAACTTATTTATAATTTTAGTAGATTTTACCATTTTATTTAAATTAGATAGGTTACAAATTATTGCAGGGAAGAAATTATCTAGGGACAATACCACCTCATTTCATTTAACAATTTGAATACAAAACTATTACACAAAGAAGAGAAAATAAATAACAAACTATTAATCTTGATACAATGAGGAATACTTAATTAATTCTCAAGTAATACATCATATTAACTATTTGAACAAAACAATATCGAACACACGATAAATAAAGTCGATCATTTCGACTAACATACATTAAATTTTGGAAGGAAATGGAATCAAAATAGACCGTAAAAATCATGGAAACAGTAGAGTTATTGAATGTTTAGTGGTACGTTGGCGAGGATGGGGGTGAGGCATAGGTGGGAGTTTGCTAATAATAGATTGGTGATGGTGGAGGTGGTGAGTTGTATTTTGTAGGCGATTGCTCATAGTACTTTGGTGGAGGGGGAGGTGATTTATAGGAAGGTGTAGATTCTTTGTAGTATGGGGGAGGTGGAGGTGATTTATAGGAAGGGGTAGATTCTTTATAGTATGGTGGAGGTGGTGGGGATTTGTAGGAAGGCGTAGATTCTTTGTAGTATGGGGGAGGTGGAGGAGATTTATATGAAGGGGTAGATTCCTTGTAGTATGGGGGAGGTGGAGGTGATTTATAGGAAGGGGTAGATTCTTTGTAGTATGGTGGAGGTGGAGGGGACTTGTAGTAAGGCGTAGATTCTTTGTAGTATGGGGGAGGTGGAGGTGATTTATAGGAAGGTGTAGATTCTTTGTAGTATGGGGGAGGTGGTGGAGACTTGTAGGAAGGCGTAGATTCTTTGTAGTATGGTGGAGGTGGAGGGGACTTGTAGTAAGGGGTAGATTCTTTGTAATATGGTGGAGGTGGTGGGGATTTGTAGGAAGGGGTTGATTCTTTGTAGTATGGGGGAGGAGGAGGGGACTTGTAGTAAGGGGTAGATTCTTTGTAGTATGGTGGAGGTGGAGGGGACTTGTAGTAAGGCGTAGATTCTTTGTAATATGGTGGAGGTGGAGGGGACTTGTAGTAAGAAGGTGATTTCTCATAATAAGTTGGTGGTGGTGGTGGAGACTTGTAATAAACTGGTGATTTGTAATATGTTGGTGGCGGCGGCGGCGATTTATAGTATTTAGAGGGAGCGGGTGATTTGTAATATTGTGATGGAGATGGTGACTTGTAGTAATAGTGTTTTGATGGAGCAGGCGACTTGTAGTATTTTACAGGTGATGGAGATTTGTAGTACTTTACAGGGGATGGTGACTTGTAGTAATAGTTCTTTGATGGAGCGGGTGACTTGTAGTATTTTGCAGGTGATGGAGATTTGTAGTACTTTACCGGGGATGATGACTTGTAGTAATAGTTCTTTGATGGAGCAGGTGACTTGTAGTATTTTGCAGGTGACGGAGATTTATAGTACTTTGCAGGGGATGGTGACTTGTAGTAATAATGCTTTGATGGAGCAGGCGACTTGTAGTATTTTGCAGGCGACGGAGATTTGTAGTACTTTGCAGGGGATGGTGACTTGTAGTAATAATGCTTTGATGGAGCAGGCGACTTGTAGTATTTTGCAGGCGACGGAGATTTGTAGTACTTTGCAGGGGATGGTGACTTGTAGTAATAATGCTTTGATGGAGCAGGTGACTTGTAGTATTTTGCAGGCGATGGAGATTTGTAGTACTTTGTAGGGGATGGTGACTTGTAGTACTTCTTTGAAGGGGTGTGCGACTTGTAGTAGTACTTTGAAGGGGAAGGCGACTTGTAGTATTTCTTTGAAGGAGCCGGTGATTTGTAATACTTCACTACTACCGGTGATTTGTAGTAATGCTTTGAAGGAGTAGGGGACTTGTAATAGTGTGACGGAGAATATTCAGCATGTTTCTCCGGTTTCTTGTAGTATGGAGATGGAGATGGTGATTTGTAGTACTTCTTAGTGGTGTAAGTAGGTGAAGGAGAAGTATAGCCATAAGAGTAATCAGCAATAACAGTGCTAGCTACAAAGCAAATTGCCAAAGCAAATGCTAATAGAGGCAATTGCCCCAAATTCCCAAAGCTTCTTCTCATTTTGATTGTAAAGAAAAGGATAAAACTAAAACTTGTGTTGCATAGTTGAGTTGAGATCTCTAGTTTTTATAGTAGCAAAGTGACATCCTTCATGGTTAGCCACTATTATCATATCAAAAACTTGGTCAATACTTAGTGGCAAGCATTTCTCCACAACTTTTTTTCTCAAAACTTATTCTAATGATTGACAAATCATTAGAAACATAAAAAAAAAAAAGAGAAGATTTTGAAGAGGAATGCCATAACTTCCATCCCATTGTGAAAGTAAAAGAATTAGTATAAAAAAATTGCAAGTAAAAAGATAAGAGTCAAATGTCACATATTCTTTGTCATGAATGCTAAATACAAAGAGATTTCACAATACTTTCTATCGAAAACATCTTGATATGTCTTAACTTTAGTTGAATCTTTGTTAATCAAACTCTATATTTTCGTCTTCAAATCTGTTTTTCTGGTTACTTAAGTCAGATTGATAACAATATTGTCCTCTTCACGTTCATGGGGTATGACATTTATTTATTAGTTAAAACATGTAAGAGGTAACAATTTACAAATAACTACATAAGAAGATTAATCTTTTACTAATGAATATCATAATGTTATGAGTTGTTGGTTAATTTATTAACTTAATGGAAACCACAATGTTGAAGTAGCATAATAATTGCAATTTATTTTATTAAGAATAATGTTCTGACAGACATGAAAGAGTTGTCTTTGAAGAGAAGAATTCAATAAGCATTTGTATTATTCCAATTACTCTTTATTTCTTTTATATATATATATATATATATATATATATATATATATATATATATATATATAGTTTTTTTCTTTTCAAAAGTTGATTTAAGTATAATTACAATCCAAAAAATGGAAGTATGACAAAGAAGGTGTATGCTTATTGTAAAATAAAGACGAAATGGTACAATTTATTCCAAGAGTGAGCTATTCGTAGGTGCACAAGTAAATCTATCTAAGGAAACAATGTTACAAAATCCCTAAATATCTCAACCTACGATTGTATGAAGATGTGTATATATATATACTAATTCTCGAAATGTGCATCGCACGTTTATCTCCTAATTGATATCAGAAAATTTTAATTTATATAGCTAGGTTCAAATCTAAGTCCTTTCATATGTAAGTTTAACATAAGAATATAACTTTGCACAAATATAACATGAAAATCTTGTGTTAAATGTTGGAGGTTTGATATTTTAAATACTTCATAAAAAATAAACATTTTATTTTATCAGAGGAATTAATATATTTTAATTACTAAACATAAGTTTTAATAATCAAAAAAGAAATTGTCTATAAAAATAGATACGTATAAAGAAAAATATTACAAAATGTTTGGGTGGTATACCATCAAATTTATAGAAAAAATTACACTTTCAAATGAAAAAAAAAAGAGAAATAAATAAAGGCATGACATCCATAATAAAAGACATCACATAAAAATATACAGACAAAAATATTTTCATACTAATTGAATTACATTTTGTTAAAAGTCGACTTACTCTAGACAAAACATGACTTACTCTAGACGAAACATATCATATGTATAAAAAAACTATAATCATATAATAGTAATAATAAATAAGAAAAACAGAAAAGAAGGCATGAATATGTTAAGAATAAAGATAAACTATATATATATATATATATATATATATATATATATATTTATATTAAAATACTGAATTCTAAAACTATATTATTCAATATATCAGTCATTTTTTTACTATACATTATTTTTTATTTTATTTTTACTTTTGCAATTATTTGGTACCTCTATAACAGTTAAGTACATGAATTTTTAAACATTTGAGATTACATATAAAAAGGAAAAAGTACAAATATGTTGGTTTAAAAAGATAAATGATCATCAAACAATGAAATAGACATAATTATTATTCTATGGGATTTAACATGTTTACCCTCAAAATAATTAATGATAAATACAAAATGTGATTAGCTTTACTATATATATCCTAACGATAGAAGAAAAGATAAATACAAAAATACAGTAAGCAACTACGAAGTTATATTTAAAAACTCAAAACAATGGAGATATGAAAAATAAATTTTTACTTACAACTTCATATTGGAGTATTTCATCTTGTAACTATCATAATTTACGTATTTCTCAACATAAAGAAGATGAATATGCATGAAATTTTAAAGAATACAAATAAATAAAATAGTAAGAATTCTTATAATTACAAACTGGTAATGAAAATTTTACAAAGAATGTAGAATAACCTACTGCAGAATGCAAGATGATAACAAACTTGAATAAACAAGAAATATAAATGATGTGGTGTGAGTGTGTTTGATAGACTCTTCATTCCCCCCACTTATCTTACAACTTAAAATTGAAAGGTTATTAGACTCTTCATTATCTACATTTAATTAGTACATGAATATATGATGCATTAAGATCTTATTTGATGCATAAATTTAAATATAACTTTTACTTAATATTTAGTTAATTAAATAGATATTAATATTAATTTATTTTAGAGATAAAATAAGGGTAAAATGATAATTCAACTTTGAGGTTAGGAGTTTCCCACTTATAATAATATATGATTAAATTTACCTTCAATGTGATGTTGTTCTCTTCTGTTTGTAAAAGTGCATCTTGGCCCCTTGCTTTTTCTTTCATGCGGATTTTCATGATCAAGGTTTCAAGAGAGGTTTCCTTTTGTTTGGTGATGCATCGTTTTTTTGAAATTACTTTCAAGAAGGTGGAAGTTTATCCACTATGCCACAAACAATAAGGTTATCTCCAATTTTAACCTCTTCGGACCTCAGCTCTCCAACAATCATGATGAGGTCTTGAGCTTGATCTACCACTGATTTGTTGTCCACCATTTGGAAACGAAAAAATCTACTAGCTGCATATTTTTTTCGCTCCAGCCTCTTCGATATCATACTTACTCTGCAATACCTTCCAAATTTTGTTTGCACTAGAGTAAGTTCTATCATAATAATTATAAAAATTTTCAGATAGACAATTAAGAATATAATACCGACACTTATAGGAATCACCATCGTACTTTTCCACTTTCTCTAGATGAGAAATAGTTTCATCATCATTCATAGTACTTTACCCTTCCATCTCTTGAAATGGTTACCATTGAACCAAAATGGCTTGTTAAGATCTCCCATCTTGACATCCGCGGTTTTTTCAATTGTAGCCATCTTGAATTCTCCTTAAAATTGTTAGTGAAAAAAAAAACTTACTAGATAACAGAAAATACAAGATTACAATTGAAAATGAAACGAAGAAAATAAATCTCTTTAAGGCTGAGGCGCGGATATCTGGCTCTCTTTAAGGAGATTCAAGTCCACTGCAGCAAATATTTTCAAGCGGTCCACAGTAGTTCTCTTTGACTTGTCCCCTCCAGGATACAACAACCTATACACAAAAGATAACTCAACAACTCTGGACAAGAGTTGAGTCTAAAACTCCACAAAAAGAACATCTCCCTTCAACTAATAAGAACTCTCTTTTTGACTTACTCTTTCACTCTATATTTTTTCTTGTGTGTCGTGTGTTACAAACCAAATGAAGACCACTACTATTTATACTAGAAGAAGTCTTTTTAGCATTGAATAGGAAGATAATGGAGGTAGTAAATAGTGAAGATAATGGCCTTAGGAGTTTCATAAGTTATAATAGGAGTTACATAGGTTACAAAGAGTAATGAAGGAATTAAGAATGAAATAAAGTGATGGATAACCAATGTTAATGGATGATGTAGAAGTTATCCATTCTAATGTTTATTGGAATGTTTTTATCTCACAATGAATTCAGCCAATAAAGCCAAAACTAATGGCATTACATGGCTACCAAGTCAAAGATGAATAGCATGATTAAATTGGTAGTTTAAGACACTAATGCCTACCAACGGTCATTCTTATAACTCCAAAACAAAGCAATTTAATATGTTAAATATTAATATTAAAATGCTAATAACCTAACAGTAGTTATATTAGTCGACATTATGATGTTAATTGAAAGTTGGGGAAATGAAATTGAGTTTCATCTTCTGACAAATATGCTGCAAGGAGTTTAAGCAAAAAGAAGTTTTGCTTGTTTAAATCTATTTTGAACTCAGACGGACTCTGATGGATTTGGATTTGGCTTTACGGATGGATCAGTTAGGTGTTATGTTAGCTCATTAGAAGATAATTAAATTGCATAAAATTCGAGCTGAATTTCATTTCATTACTACAATATTTTGTATCAACTCTGAAGCTTTCAAAAGGTATTGAAGTCGTTTGTTTAAGCTTCAATCTATTCTTAAGATTGTACACACAATTGTATTAGCAAGTTACAAACAAATGTTTAGTATCTTCTCAAGTTGAAATGCTGGTTTTGCATTGATGAGACTTGTTCACATTCAATAGAATCTGAGACTTCAGCTGAATACAGATGAAGCCACAATAGCTGTGAATGCAGTTACAACTTATAAATCTTGGAGTTTTAGAGGAAGTGACGCCTATTCCGGTTCATACACACTTATTTTATCATTGATGTTTATTCTGTGATACTTTTGGGGTAAACTATTTCAGTTTCTGTTGAATGGTTGAAACTTACATTAGTATAGCTCTTATATTCATGATTCTGAACTGGTATTTACATGGATGTTGAAAATATGTATATTGAGTTTCGGCTCGGCATTACATTTTTTGTAACTTGGTAACTTTGTAATATATCACAAAAGTAAATGGATTGTACTCAATCCTTATATACAAATGCACTCCAGACACCCCTACTCTATTTCTATATTGAGTATAAAACATCAACTATAGAAGTAATGTGTTTTGAGTATAATTGATTACACCAAAAACATCTGGATTTTCTTTCTTTCCAGGATTTGATCTTGTTCCCATTCCCCATTTTCAGAGTTTCGACATTACATTTGCTTAATTTAGAACAGAGGACCAGAGTGTTCAAGTACAAGCTATGCAACAGTGTTCCACTTCTTTTTAGACATTCCATGAGAGATACAGATGACTGGAGTGTTACCACTCTAAAACCACATGTTTACCGTGGAACCTATGGGAAACTGATTCTGAAATTTCTCTAGCACTTAGAGAGTTCTGGATGGTTGTTGTCTGATTCATTGTGAGAGTAATGTTTTGGCCCATGAGTACCAGGCAATCCCGGCAATGTTCCCATATTCATCTTCTCCCCAGAATTTGATCTGATGACTTTTCTTCTTCCAATCATGCCTTAGTAAGCTGGAAACTATAACTACCTTACTTGAACAGGATCCGTTCTATAGGCTCGTACCACTGAATCCTTGATTTTAATGTTCAAAAGAAAAAGAAAAAACTATAGCGTCTTCAAATGATTCTGAAATTATCTGTTCCATGTCATTTTTGCAGCTACTTTTGGTAGTTGGAATAGGCTTAATTTGGTTCTTCTTCTTCCTTTTTCTTTTTTTGATAATTTACCTTTCGAGATAATATATGTCCTCAAAATTTACGCTTTCACGAAATTTAGCACTTCAAAATGATGAGATGTTTAACTTGGTTGTAAATAAGCAGGTCTGATGAACATACTATTGACTTGGGGGTTACTGGGATACTGGGACAAGTAGCTTGCTTGGATGCCTTAATTGTTGTAATGCTCTGCAAATCAGGTTGTAGATATCTTTCTTTTGACTTAACATTGGCAGAGGTTGTCTAGAACCAGTTTTTACTTACCTGTTATACTCATTTGAAAAGAGTTTGGTATGAGATGTTTTCTGCATTCAGTTATTAGTGAGGTTTCAATAAGTGGTCGCCTCTGGATATGTTTCCGAAACCTGCAAAGTGACACCTGCCAAAGGCATTAAACTTATTGGCAGTGGATTGTGAAATCACTTTCCCTTAATTTTTGTAGATCCAAGATAGACTAGTTGGCTCCAGCTGCAGTGTCCATAGAACTCGGGTGAACAGGTTAGTCGTAGAGGATGAGAGGGTGGGCCTGTAGTACGGAGTGCATCCTTATGTTCAAGCCGGGAGCCCTTTAAGAGTGCTTTAAGCATGAGGAATTCAAGGCAATTGCTTCATCTGTCTTAAGGTAGACGGTGAATATCTAATGGCCTTGGATTCAATAACAGGTCGAATTTACGTATGGCTCATTGCACTACAAGTTTTCTCATTATGTTTGTCAACCTTCTTCAGTCATCTCTTCCTATCTACCAAATAAAATTGGTGAACAATGATATGACGAACTTGTCACTCCTTAAGAAGAAAAGATGTCCTAAATCATATAGCTGTGCATCAACGAAACCTATAACAACACAAAAAGGTTGCCTCGCTATTACTCATATTGCAAAGTTGTTTCAGCTTATATTTTCTGAATATTTGTTTAACTGATCATTAGGTTCAGTTCTTGCTGCTTCTTGAAACAAAGGAAATACTAGTGATTCATGAGATGCAAAGGGAAAAGCTTGATTACTATATTAAAAGAATAACACTAGAAATTCAAATAGAAGATCCTATGTCAGTTTCAACAGCGACTAGTTCAAGATGCAGTAGTCTAGTTAGAAAAAAATTTCTCTTGTAAAAAACTGGCTTGTTAGGTAGAAGAGGGAAAAGATGGTTCTTCCAGTGGCGCAGCAGCATTAGGACTCCCGTGTACCATTGCAATGTGAGGGTGATTATGTTGGCCTCTGTAAGTTACAATCACCTTGTTTGGATCTGTTGAGCTTTTCTGAATATGTTTCCTTGCCGGACAATCGTTAGCTTCATTACACCTATAGTAGCTCTTCAGAAAAGTCGAATCACCAGTTCGCTTCATCCCATACTTTCTCCATCTCCATTGATCTGCCTCACTCAATTTCTCAGCCAATATTTCATATCTTTCAGTGCTCTTCCCGCGGTAACTAAACGTATTGCCTGCCTCAGTACTTGAAATTTGCATCGAGAATCTCACCTTCTTCTTCTTCTTCTCCTCATGTTCTACAACCACCAGTGGTGTGTTCGGAATAGTTTCAGTTTGGTTTTCAATTCTTGAATTGGTATTCAGGTTCTTGGAAAGACTAATAACTTCATCTAACCCAACGTAATGCTTGTGTTCTGAGTCAGTAAAATCACCAACACGATCAGTTTCTTCTTGGTGTGTGTTGTTAATAGAGTTACCATGCGTAGGATCCTCATGAACACTGTGATCGCCAAGAACAGAGGTATTATTAACGTTCATATCATCATGAACAGAGTTGTTCCTCTTGCCGCAACTTCTCACAACTGCCCATAAATCCCAATCATTTTCGTTTTCAGCCATTGAAAACCTTGTTCAAGGGGAAGGGAAAGGCTTCATTCATTAATCTAGGATTGTCTCTCTGTATATATGGATTGAAAACTTTCTTCATTAATGCTGGATTCTATATATATGGATTTTGTTTCCATTTATTACTAATTCGATTCTTGAACTATTATTTAGGTAAGGAAATTTGAAGAGTTATGAAAATAAATTTATAATTGTTTTCTAACCCCTTTTTTTAAGTGAGATTGGAGGCACCATATTTTACTTTTCAAATATGAACTATATTAGAAGTCCTATTACTTGTTTAAAAATATTTCCTTATTTGAACTATGTTTTTACTTTATATTAATTTTACTCAAATTATGGTAAATAGAAGAAATAAAAATATTTAAGAAAGACGTTCACTTTTATTATTTAGATCTATATAACATTTATATTAGGAGAAAAAACACTTGTATCCCAAAAAAGAAAAATTATTTATAAGCACACTTGCACCCAAAAAAGAAAATTATTTACAAGCGTTCACCTCTTGTTTTCTCCCAAATTATCACCATTTTGCAAGTATTTACCTAAATTATTTGGTGTTCACAAAATTATCATGAACTCATTATGTTAAATAAATTCTTTTTTAAAATATTGTTTACCCAATATGCACTCCCAACAAATTATTTAAATTATTTTACCATGTATCCAATCGAATTTGTTTTACTCTAGTAATACTCAAAGGAATTATAAAATCACTTATTATAAATGAAAACAAATATTCTGGGTTTTATTTTCTTCTCATCAAAGTTAATTCTATTTCAAAACTTCTAATTAAATGATTAGTGTAATATCTATCGCAAAAAATAGAAGAAAAAAAAAAGAAAAAGGAAAAAGTTCTTCTTTTTTTTTGGTCTAAAGGGAAGGGGAAAAAAACGAGAAAAGAGACGAAATTTCAGTTTCTCCTTTTAACGCCGAACTGGAAAGAGCGGTGAAGACACCGGAGCGAAGAAATGTATCTAAAAGCTCCGTTTTGGAGCAAAGATTCGAACTCTGAATCTCAGACGGAATCTCCGTCGGCGGTGGCGGAGCTAATAAGCTCTCTTGAACGACAGAGACTATACAGGGAGGTGACACTCGCACTCCGCACAGGACTCAATGATGCACGTGCTGAGTTCTCCTTCCTCCGTATTCGTGGCCTCCGCGTCATCCTCAAGTTCCTCCGATCCGTTGCCGAGTCAGATACTACCATCAACATCTTCTGTCACAGCCAATCCATTCCCGATCTTCAAGGTTTTCCTCCATTCTCTGCACCCTAGGGTTTCGATGTTCAATGATTTTTCGTTTGATTTATGTTTCAATTGCAGCAATTTATGAATATATAATTTGGTTAACCAAAAAATTGATAGAGAAGTTGGTTATATAGATGTGAATGTGGAAATCCTGATAATGACACTAATGGGAAATTGGGAATATGTGATTGAGGTTCATTTTCTGACAACTTTGCTGCAAGGAGTTAAGGAAAAAAGAAGTTTTGCTTGTTTAAATCCATTTATACCTCAGATGAACTCTTATGGAATTAGTTTTGGCTTCACGGAGGGGCTCAGTTAGGTGTTATGTCAGCTCATCAGAAGGCATGAAATCTGAGCTGCATTTCTTACTCTTACTACAATATTTTGAATCTACTCTGAAGCTTTCAAAAGGTATTAAAGTCGTTTAAGATTGTAGGCACAATTACAAACAAATATTTGGTTTCTTCTCGAGTTGGAATGCTTTTTTAGTATTGATGAGAATTCAGGTGTAAGTAGTAAAAGATAACTTGGTATTTGCATGTAAAGGAAGCCTGTTAATTACTGTTCCATTCCATTTAAAACAAGTCAAACAATGTTGTCTTTGACTTGTTCAGATTCGATAAGGATGCTGGATACAGATGAAGCTAGAATAGCAATGAAATGCAGTAAACTACTGATTAATCTTGGAATTTTAGGGACAGTGACACCTATTCCGGTCATATAAACTTATATTCTCATTGATGCTTATTCTGTAATTTTCTGGGGTGAAACCTTCTAGTTTCTGTTGAATGGTTGAAACTTACATAAGAAAATCTTCTGGTTTCAAGATTGCTTTGCTTAATTTAGAAAATGGATCAGGCTATTAACTGTGAGCTATGCAACAGTGGTTCCAGTTCTTTTCAGACATTCCTTGAGAGATACAGAGGACCAGAATGTTACCAGTCTAGACCACATATTTACTGTGGAACCTATGGAAATAACCAGCCCGTCAACTGATTCTGAAGTTTCTCTAGCGCTTAGAGTTCTGGAAGGTTGTTGTCTGATTCATTGCGAGAGTAATGTTTTGGCCCATCAGTACAAGGCAATCCCGGTAAAGTTCCCCTATACATCTTATCTTCTCACCAGAATTTGATCTGATGCCTTTTTTCTTCTCTAATCATGGCTCTCACTTAGCTGGAAACTATAATTGCCTTCAAATGATTCTGAAATTATCTGTTCCATGGCATTTTTGCAGCTACCTTTGGTAGTTGGTAAAGAAGCTTAGCTTTTCTCTCTTTCTCTCTCTTTTTGTTGACATTTTTTACCTTTGGAGATCATTTATGCCCTCAAATTTACGCTTTCATGAATATAAGCACTTCAAAATGATGGCATGTTTAACTTGGTTGGAAATAAGCAGGTGTTGATGAACATACTGTCGACTCGAGGGGTACTGGGACAAGGAGCATGCTTGGATGCTTTAATTGCTATAATGCTGGATTCATCTGCCAATCAGGCGGTAGATATCTTTTCTTTTGACTTACTATTGACAGAAGTGGCCTAGAACCAGTTCTTCTTACCTGTAATACTCATTTGAAAAGAGTTTGGTATGAGATGCTTTCTATGTTCAGTTAGCATTGAGGAGATCATCCAAAAAAAGTGTTTACTATGTGGCCACATCTGGATATGTTTCCTCATTTAACTGAAGAATAAAAGATAAAAAATACTTGTGGTTTTAAAGTAGCTTCAATTCAAGATTTATGCAGTTCCATATCTGTTTAGACCTCAGATGATCTGTACTTTGTTTATTTAGTAATTAAGCCCATTATTTAATCCACTGGCTGGTGATGTACTAGGATTTTGAGGCTTGCAATGGCATTGAGGAAGTTGCCATACTCATTAGAGACAAACAAGTAGATGAAAAATTGAGGTATTTCATCTCTTTAAGCTCGTTTCTTTTTAATTACGACATAAAATCTCTTGCAATGTTCATGCCGTTCTAATTATATTGACTTTCTTTTCCATCAAGATCATACTGCATGCTAGTTCTAGTGTTTCCACCCTTTCCTTTTTTCCTCGTGGAAGTTGGAGCTGGTACTCCCTCCGCTGTCTCTCGGGTGGCTTAGAAAATATTTTGGTGGTGTATGGCTGATACCTAGGGGAGTGTGATAGTGTCATTTCAATCTAGGAAAAGAAAGAGGTAAACAAAGAAAAGCAAAACTGTGACATGAAAGCTTGAATTTGCTTAGCAACTCTGCTTGAATTGTTCTGAGAATTATTAATTTCCTTAGGCTCAAGTGTGGAGAGTTTCTACTGCTTCTCATTGGACATGTAAATGGGAGGGAGAGGTCTCCCATGGCAACAATTCATGAAGACATAAGGCGATTTCTAGGTGAGAAATCTGCATCATTGATATGGGCAGCTAGTCAATTTGGTTCAACCCTTGATCCAGAACAGAGATTGACAGCTTTGCAAATTCAAGCCCGTAGAGTAATGGAGTCAATAGATCTTTATTGACCGTAAAGTTTCAGCAATTTTTGTCTTTGTGTGATGTCCAGAAGCCTCAGAGAGGTGGCAATTTCACTTGGAGGCATATCCTTGCAACAAGGATCGACCACTAGGCTATCCAGAAGCTACAATAGGAAGATAAGTTAATTCTGGTGACATTACAATACCACAATGTGAATAATTGTGAATTGTTTGTTCTATACAAAAGTACAATGCTCTCTAGTTTTCTGCTCTTATTTGTGATGTCAATATATTTAACATTTCATAAATCTCATCTGTTTTTTGATGGGATGTATCACAAGCTACAAATACGTGTATTTCACCTTTATCTTCAAGCCAACTACATCCAGGATTTTTGTGCATTTTCCTCTCATTGATGAGTTGTCTTATTTTGGCAAGATCACCCCATCTGCCTACAGAAGCATATAAATTTGCTAGCATGACATAGTTGCCTGTGTTTCTGGGTTCTAGCTTGATAAGCTTGTTTGCCGCAATTTCACCTACCTCAAGATTCCCATGGATAATGCAACCCCCAAGCAAGGCACCCCAGATCACTGTATCAGGATCCAATGTCATCTCATTAACGACCTTCAATGCTTCATTTATCTTACCTGTCCGACTTAAAAGGTCAACCATGCATGTGTAGTGTTTTAATGTTGGTTTCACATTATAAGATCTCATCAGATTGAAGAATTCAAGCCCAGTCTCAACTAGTCCTGCATGGACACATGAAGAAAGAGCTGACAAGAAGGTTATGTCGTCTGGTATGAATCCATTGTCTAGTATTCTTCGAAAGAACACAATTCCTTCCTCCCCATGTCCATGCATAGCGTATGCAGTAAGCATTGCATTCTCCGTGACCAAGTTATACTTTTTAATGTTATCATACGCCAGTCTAGCATGCTTGACACATCCACATTTTGCATACATGTCCACAACAGCTGATCCTATGTAAATGTTTGAGTCATATCCAAACCTAATTGCATAAGCATGAATCTGTTTTCCTCGGTCAAGAGTCGCTAACCTTGAGCACGCAGGTAATATCGTTCCAATCGTGTATATATCAGGTCTCAAACCTGAGGATTGCATGTCCAAAAACAACTGCAGAGCTGACTCATTATGGGCGTTCTCAACATGGCCAGCAATAATACTGTTCCAAGTGTAGATATTTGGATCAAATCCGTCTGCCTTCATCTTCTCAAGAGTGGATTCAACACTAACCATGTCGTTAGAGCGAGCATAGCCAGATATCAAAGCGTTCCATGTTGGTATATCCCTCTCATTTACCTCATCAAAAGCTTTCTGAGCAGCACCAACATCCAGACACTTGCTATACAATTCTACAAGTGCCCCTCCAACAAAAGGATCTGTTTGCAGACCCCTACCAATTGCATAGGTATGTATCTCCTTCCCACGTCGTAACAACCCCATATCAGCACAAGCAGCAAGGGCACTGCCAAGAGTGAACGAATCTGCTTCAAATTCTTCCTTCTGCATTACCTTCTGAAACATATTCAAAGCTTCATTGAACATAAAGTTGTTTACGTAACCTGAAATCATTGAATTCCATGAAATTATATCCTCACACTTCCCTTCATGTTCCATCTGATAAAACAGCTCTTGAGCCTTTGAAATCTCTCCATTCTCAAAGTATCCCACTAACATAGTGTTGTAAGAGACATCATTCTTCATCGAATACATTGAAAATATTAGGAGGGCACTCTCCATATCCCCACACCTCCTATAAACATCAATTAAGCCATTAACAACGAAAGAGTTCGACATCAATTCATTTCTGGTGAGATATCCATGAATTTCTTTTCCCAAATGTAGCATTTGTAATCTACCACAAGCAGGAAGCACACTCGCCAATGTCTGGGCATTTGGCTGGAATCCAGCAACGTGCATTCTGTAGAGATATTCGATGGCCTCTTCGTCGTATCCATTCTGTGAAAATCCACCAACCAAAGCACTCCAAGAAATAAAATTTGGAGTAAAATGGTCCTCAGCAGACATCTTATTAAAAACTTGAAGAGCTTCAGTTAACATTCCATTGGCAGCGAAAGCAGTAATAACTGAATTCCAAGAAACACAATCCCTCTTGGACATTTTGTTCAAAACCTCTTTTGCATAATCCAAACTCCCACATTTCCCATACATATCAATCAAAGCATTGCCCACATAAACATTGGATGCAAATCCATACTTTATCACTGTACCATGTAACTGCTTTCCCAATTCAACCCCACCATAACCACAACAAATCTTCAAGACCACCGGAAACAAGAAAAACTCCAACTCCAACTCCTCAAACCGCACCTGCCTAAAACACTCAAAAGCTTCCTTGGAAAACCCATTACTTAAATAGACATTAATAACAGCATTCCATGAATACAAATTTCTTTCAAGCATTTTATCAAACAGTTGGACTGCATCATCAAAACAACCACATTTGCCATACATCTGAAGCAATTTCGTCTCAACAAACTCGTGCCCATGAAACCCATTTTTGAGTGCTTGTGCGTGGACTTGTTTACCAAGGTTAGGGCATTTGCAGGAATCAAGAACTGAAGCAAAGCTGCTTGAACTTACAAAGTCGTCGTCCAATGGAAAGAAGTTAGCCTGCTCCGTCGAAATGGGCGGTGGAAAATCCCGTCGCCGCGGTAAGTTTGATTTGTTAAAGGAAAGCTTAGAAGCTCTGAAATTAAAGGAATCATTGGGTGGCTGTAATGGGAGTGGCTGAGCAATGGGTACCATTTCGAGCATAATGTGAAGCGGGGCAATTTGATAAAACAAATTTAAAACTAAAGAAATGTGAAATATTACAAAATATCCTTTAATAAAAGTTACGTATAAATTTAGGGCATAACAATAATGGCACCAAAATTGGGTATTTGTGCACTTTCTTATGCAACAAGCAATTATGGTCAAATATATTACTCTATTAGTTTCTTTAAAATAATAAGTATAGTATTTTGAAAAATATAATAGAGAAATGATTATAATTAATAATAAAAATAAATTATAAATAGTGTAAAATGAAAAAATATTGTTGAACATCTTAAAATAGCATAATGAACAATAATTATTATTTGAAAGAAAGGAATAATAGTAATTAATATACTCACTAAAACTTTACAAGTAAATTTTTTTTAAAAAAAATAGCCTTATTCCTATTTGAATATAAAGAAATTATCTTTTATATTACAAGGCAAACTAAGGACGGCTAGGTGAGAAAAACCTTTTTTTAGCTTTTTGAATAAAAATGACGAAGTTTGTGAAGTATTTGGAAATGGTATATTTTTATGCAAAAATAAAATCTTGATAAAATTACCCTCAGCTAAAACACGAAAGAAAAAAAAAACATATAATGATTTGAAACTTTTTCATATAAAATATTATAAGGTAAAACAAAATGCTTAATTATATGGAGTTTGTATAGCCTTGATTTTATCATTTTAATGACCAACTTTTGAGATGTGACTCTCCCTTGTATAATGAGATAATAGAATCACTCATCGCCTTTTATTCCCACAATGCCAAATAGAGGCGGAGCTAGATAGAGATTTATGAGTTCAGATGAATTCGTAAGTTTTTTTACAGATTTAATAAATATATGTGTATTAACATATGAATTTTCAAACAAAATTGATTAGAACCCTTGAATTCTTAACTCTGGCGTTGCCTCTGAATTGACTTGGAAGATCTATCTATTTGCAGTAGAATGAAAGCTACCTAGTGTGAAACATCTCCATAGAATTCTCATTACGACTTTAACAAATGTTTTTTGTAGGTAAGTAAACGCCATATAGTAAGTCTATTTTTCTTTTTCTTATAGTGTTCCATCAATTTCATTACATGTTTTATGGCTTTATGTACTCGTATATTCTGACATGAATTCAAATTAATTTTGGTATCTCTCCTCCTATATTTTCGATCTTCAATACTCTCATAATATGGCTTATGTTTAAGCAACTTCTACCTATGTAATCTAACCAAAATTATTAGATAAAGAGAGTCTTGTTTAATAATAAAAATTTTCTCCATAATTTATAAAGTTAAGAATTTGAACTGTAAAATAAAATACTAATATGTGTAGTTAATTACATCTTTTGAGGTAACTCTTTTCTAAACTCTACATAAATAAACACGAGATGTGATAGAGTCTTGCCTTGATTTTTTTATTTTATTTGAAGTTTATTTTTTCCTAAATAAGAAAAGAAAATATTTTTTTTCTGAAGAAAAATATAATATTATTTCATATTTGATTTATTTCATTCTTAAAGGAGAAACTTAGAAATTTATAAATTAAATACCTCTCTTTTCATATCAAGAACACAAAAACATCCATACTATAATTATATAGAGACTTTTATTTATATAGAGATTTATTCTCTGATATCAATATTTTTCTTTATAATAATTTTTTCTTTATCGCAAATTATAAGTTTTCGCATGCCTTATTCACCCCTACATAACCCAAAAAGAAATTTTATCCAATCGACCTACTCACTTTTAACCTTATTAAGGTGCTAGATATATAATTCTTCTTTTATCTTCCTTTTCATGTGATTCGACAGTACTTCAGCTAACCGACAAAATTGCCGGTCATAATTTTTTGTTCACACGTTGTTTCTTCTGTTACCACTTTGGACATGCATATTTACCTACTCCAAATTTGCAATGACATTTTGTTCCTTAATCTTTTGTGTATTTATACCAAAAAAAAAATGACCATTATATCAACAAACAAGATACACAAAAAAAATAATAAATACTATATGGTATATGTATTTATTCATTTTGATAAATATCTGAAGTATGATTGAACTAAACATACGTAACCTATCTTCATCACTATCAGACAAATATAATATCAATAACGCACGAAATTACATGGCTAAACAATAAAAATTTCATGCTAATCTAATGACCGATCATAAGAAAATTTAATTAGCTAGGAACATTTGAACTATGAATTATTTAGCTGAGAATTTACGGACAAATTAAATTCTATAGCTGATTTTGTATTTTTCTAGTAGTTTAGTTTAATGTGATTTTGACTTGATTTCATGTATAGATTAATTTGTAAGCAAGACGCCAAAAACATTGATTTCTTGCACGTAACTATATAACTGACTGACAAAGATATCTAACGTTAGATTTGAAGAAAACGACACTCTTGTCCTAACACAACAAAAATGGTTAAAATTTACGAGTGTCATATAATGTATAGTACACTATACCCTCTTTTTTCTATATGTAAATTAGTAGAGGAAAAAGTAGTCACATGCAAAGAATAACAATCACAAGCATATTAATCAAGCACCACTTATGTACTACGATATTAATAATAATTCCCTCCGTTTAATTTAATTATGTGTACTAATTTTAAGTGATACCAAGTTTAAGCAGAGGACATTAAGGGTTTGGAGGTTTTAAATTTTCTTTCTTCTTTCTTACTAATGAATTGTTAATTAGTTTATTAGGTGTTAAAAAGTCATTTTTATTTTTCTAATATAAATATAGGATATACAAAAAATTACTAGATTTGTCTGAATTCGTAAATAGGGGTGGGTATAAATACCGGAAAATCAAAACACCTAATCGAGCCGAATTTTTTTAGAATTTCTGTTTCGGTTTTCGATTTGGTATTCGATTTACTTTTTTGTATTTTTCGGTATTTTGGTTCGATTTTCGATACGTATTATTTTGGTTTTTGATATTTTGATTTAGACCGAAATATTATACTATAATTTATATTATATTAATTAATAATTATTAATGTTAAATAATTTTTGTAAAAAAGAAAAAAGAATGTAAAATCCTATGTTATGTCTCTATTCCTAATTTAACTTTTAATATTCATCAGGCAGCAGCTCTTCCTCTTCTTTATCTTCCTCTTTCAGGCAGCAGCAGCAGCAGCCACCAGGCGCCAGCAGCAGCTGCCGCCTACAGCGACTTCAAGTCTTCAACCGCCGACCGACGGACATCCCAATCAGATATTCGGTATGCAATTAATAAAAATCAAAATAAAAAAACTGAATCGTTAATAAAAACCAAACCGACCCAAAATATTTTGGTACCGTATTCGGTATACAATTTACAAGAATAGAAAAAAAAAAATCAAAACCGAACCGAGATATCAAATACGCACCCCTACCCGTAAACCCCCACCTAGCTCCTCCCCTGAATTTTAAGAAGGTGAAAAATATTTTTGAATCTTTGTAAATTTAAATAAATTGTGATAAATTTCAAACTATAGACTTATCAAATATAAAATAACAGTAACATTATCTTTTGAAAGCCTTAGGAAAGAAATTAGTAATAGGAGAAGGAGAATCAAACCGTTATCACTGACATAAAAGTTTATATAGTAGATATAAAATTTTTCGATACGATGATATTACTTATAGTTAATGAGATTAAAAGGTGAAATATTTTTAGTTTAAGTTAGAATAACCACAAATTTATACATTTTCAACCTAATAAGTCTAAATTTAATTATGAAATATCTCACTTTCCGGAATAAATTCGAGAGAAACGAACATTCCAGAAAATTATGGAGTAGATGTCAGCAGGTGCACCACACCAAACATTACAAATAAATTTGATAAAAAAAAAAATGTGCATATCCAATAACACCCCACTATAATCCAGAAACATAGGCCTTTCTTTGTAGTTGTTGAACATTATTGACTACAATTAGTAAT
This sequence comes from Solanum corneliomulleri, assembly GCA_027704805.1. Lineage (NCBI taxonomy): Eukaryota > Viridiplantae > Streptophyta > Magnoliopsida > Solanales > Solanaceae > Solanum > Solanum corneliomulleri. The sequence goes on along the minus strand of JAKWIY010003054.1, from coordinate 51,868,756 downwards.
TTATTTTCTGACATTGTTACCAAGGAGAATGTTTTTAAGTAGGTCCCATACAAAAATTATGCAATACACTCAACCCCTTTGTGTTATTTTATGACAAACATTAATTTTTTTTTAGGTGCATGATGTTATATAATATAGTGACAAAGATAATTGAGTGAAACAAAAAGTAAAGGTATACAGCTCAAACACATCATTCATTAGAAACATATGCCATCATTCTATCTACTTAATGGATTGCAAAAAAATTTCTATATGTCAAACTAGTTTATTTTTCTTTTAAAGTTGAAACTTAATTATCTAAAAAGTGTGTTAGCATGTGATAAAAGTATGTTCTCATGTGTTACCTAGCTAGCAAATAGGTGGTTGCTATCCTTAGAAGTAGAATATCCTACTTTTGATGAAACATGAATAAAAGGTGATTGGAATAATGTGATATACAAAATTAAAGTAAGGATTATAATGTTGGGAAGAAGTAACATTAGTAATATGTGACCTGTCCACAAACTCAAAAGTAAAGCATGCTAGACCGTGGAAGAGTGGTTGGATGACAAGTTTTTGACGAACATTACATAATCGTTTGATACGCTGGATAAGATTCTACGATCCCATCAAATAAAAATACAAAAATTATTTTCTTTCTTAATAATATAGCACTAAAATGATGGGATTAACTATTTCACGTAGAAAGTAAGACGATTAATCTTATGCAATATACTTAAATATCTTTTATCTATCGCTTCTAATTAGCACAAACATTTTAAAAAGATATTCACATACTTTTAGCATAGGGCAAATCTATAATGAAAATCACATATTCTCATAAACTCAATACTTTTGCAACATGTATTTTTTATATTTTGAGAATTTACTAAACATCTATAATTATTTAACTACTTCCTATTTTCACAGTACATTAGCTTTGAATTTATTACTAGAAAGGAAAGAATGACTTCCATCTCCAAATTTAACTCGGACGTAACTTTCTTCACGAATCTATAAATTTTAAATCTTAAACTTTTACCTCCGGAATTCAACGTAATAGTAGAGCTAACAATATATTCTGAGTTCAAATCTCATTGTTGCCTAATATAAAAGTTAAAAACATATTGGAGGTGTATTTTTTTTTTTAATATAGACAATGGTAACTGTATGAACTGAAGAAACTAAAAGGGAATATCCAGCTTTTACAAACACAACACACAAATCAAAGTTATGCAAATGAAAGAGAATTAAAAGTTTCATAGCACAAACAAATGAAGAGTTAAAAAGGGGAAAAATAACACATACATATATTATATATATATATATCCTATCTGTTAGTAGTAGTAAATACTAGTATTTCTGATAATACTGGAAATTAAACCCAACTAAATATGTCACTCAGTGAAAATCACCTTCTTTTTTTTAAAGCACAAAATTAAAATAAAAATAACAACACCTTTATAATTCTTCATATTTTTTTACCAGGATGTACCTCCTCCACCCAACATCCCATTCCAGAACCCATTAGATTGATCTGCTGCTTGCCCTCTATTTTCTTCAAACTGTTCATCACCAATCGTTGAAACATTAATCTTCAAATCATCCATAGGAAAAAACAATTTTGCCTCTTGATGAGAAGGTAAACTTCCATACCCATTTTCAAATCCATCCAAAGAAAAATTAATACCATTACTACTCTTCAAATCATGTAAATTCGAAATCCCAGTAGTTGATGACGGATACAAATTACTACTCGTCATGAATGTAGAAGCTGAATTAGCTGATGGATGGATCAAAGGTAACGCCATGAAATCAGAAAAGTTACTGAAATTGGTCGCAGTAGTAGTAGTAGGTATTGGATTATAGGTTAAATTGAGATCGTTAGGGTTCGCCAGATCTGTAAATAATTTCTTGGACGATGATGATGATAGTGATGACGTAGTTGAAGAATACGAGGATGAACTGATACTAATACTGTTAGATCTTTTGTTCTTTCTGGAACCGCCTCCTACTGGAACATTCCTTAAAGAACCGCCTTCAGTCCAGTACCTTCTACACGTTTTGCAGAAATATCTAGGTTGAGTGAGACTGTAATTGTTATAATAACAGAATTTCGTGTTCGTTGAATTGCATCTTGGGCAATTTACCGCTTGCTCCTTTTGTGGCCTCGGTTTCCTTTGATCCAACTTTGCTTCATCAACACCTTTTACTATTCCAATACCCTTTCACATGAAATTTAAACACCATTTTACAGTTAAAAAAAAAGTAAGTAAAAAACAAATGAAACTGTCTTTTGAGGCAACTTTATTGAAAGATGAAAAAAAAAAAAAGTATGTATGATATATTAGGCTAGAAAAAAAATTGTAAAACCCTAGATTGAAAAATTAATGAATATGATGATAGAGTGGAATTAAACATAGTAAAGTTAAATTTTTACCTGTGGCCACTGAGGAGAAGTATCCATTTGAACAAAGGACAGAAAAAGCGGAGACGAAAAAGTAAAGGCAAAAATGAGAAAGAAGAGTCTTTTAGACAGATGATGAAAACAACAACCCACTGGTCCTAAAGCTACAAGAGAGAAAAAAAGCTACTTAAAGATGTCTCTTTGGCGGTTCCATATTATAGTTGGAAATGAAAATTATCGATCCGTAAATATTCTTTTATTTTTAATCGAACATGTTGAGTTTTGAATTTTTAGTAATGAAGCATATGAAAAACGTTTTGTCGATGGAAATGAAATTATTTTATGTTAGATTTCACAAGTTTTTTTTTTTTTAATTATTGAAAGAGAAAATGATTTAAATGGTTTATTTTGTATTTACTTGTTTGGCGTACTAGTTAGTATCTAGGCATTACTCCCACTAATTTATATTAGGCGATTTCGAAGGTTTTAATATGTGCACATCAAAATATAATAGATTTAGTTGTGAATTTTACAAATTGTGCCTTAATAGCTTGTTCGAGATTAGTATTTTCTTTCTAGAATGTAATAGATTTTTCATGATTTTGATTATTAAAAAGTTGTGTTAGATTTTTTTAAATTTAATTGTTAAGATGTTTTTTATAATAACAAATATTTTACTTTTAATATTGGATTTTTTAAATTAAATAATGAATTTGATTACAAAATAAATATATATACACATAACTCCTCTGCTTCTATTTACATGTTGTTCATACTATAAAAGGGAAAGAGTCTAAAATATCTTTAAGTATTATAATGATACAACACTTCATTCATCTATCTATTAGCTTCAAAATACTCTTTTCATCCACCTATGGGTTCAAAATTGATCACTTATTTAACAGTTTTAAATTTAAACTATTTAAATATGTGGTGCTTAACTATTTGCTATAATTTAACTTATTAATATAATTTATAAATCAATCTACTATCCATACATTATTAATTAAACACATCCAATTAATAAATCCGCCTCATTATTAATACAAAAATATAAAAGCTAATGTCAGTAAGTATTGCTAAAAAAATTAAGGCGAAAATATCTATAGAATACAAAGTCCTTTATCAAAATATACTATATTTCAACTGTCTAAATAAAAATAATAACAATTAATTGAAAACGAACAAAAATAATAATTAAACAACCACACCAACGACAAAAATAACCTAGCGAATTATGACAGTATATAAAATATCAAATATAGTTGACTATAATATGTTCTTTTTTTGCTCCATTTCAGAGCATGCGGCGCATCAAATATATTGTATCTCAAATTGTCAATATATGGGTACCACCATTAATATTATTCAATCACTGACTTCTATTCTCCTCTTTAGTTAGTTAAATTCGACACGGCTAACTTTATGAATCAAAAAGATAATTACATCATATTTTGAAGAAAAAAAACTTTTATGTTATTACGTACATAATTAACCTATTAATCAATAAATTTGAAGTAGAAATTCTATTTTTAAAGCATATTTGAAATTGAAAATCAGGGAACTTGAAGTTGAAAATAATTATTTGAAGTAATTAGTTAACAACAATAGTTTAATTGTCATTAAATATATATTTTTTATAAGCAATTAATATTTTTTTGTAAATATCTGTAAAGTCTATAATAACATTAAATTCAATATAATTAATTAATGTCGGTTAAAAAATCAACACTCTTTACTAATAATATCATCTTCCAAAAAATATATTTATTAGATTGACTAAACATAGATTTGAAATCTAATAGTATCCTGATATTGTAAATATTTATTAGCCCTCCATGGACCCCTCGATAAATAATCAAATATATATATATATATATATATATATATATATATATATATATATATATATATATATTCATGTGCTACTATGACTACTAGCATTGTAGTAATTTCTTTTATACACCTTTTATAAAAAAAATAATGTCACTTATTTATAATTCAAATAATTAATTTTTAAAATTTCTCTTTTACTCTTAATAACGTTACTGATAACCATATAAACATCTAATTATTATTTTTGAATCACATATTCCAAAATCTTTTTAAAAAAATTAATTAATATCGTATAAATCGAAACTAAACGAGTACTTCTAATCAGCATCTTTCAATTTTGGATTGTATGGGCGAAGTACAATTCAAGTCCAATTCAAAGTTAAAGTAACTACTTGAACATATTGTATGTGTTTGGAGTTTGGACAGGCTATAAAAAGTAGAATAAAACATACTTCCTCAATTATGCACTTATAATATTTTTGGACGAAAAAATGTGTCAGATAAATAAAAATGAAGGAATTAATTTTATTGGTATAGTTGTCAAAATCTTAGCAATTGTTAAACACCCTATAAGTATTCTGTATTACCAATAAGGATTGTGACGGAGTGATAACTAAATAAGTACTCCTTTATTTATAATTAAGAAGTTTTGATCGAGTTAAGTTTTTCTTCTCTTTTTTATCTGAAATCGTTCTCGCTGAATTAAATTTTAATATAAATACTGAACGCTGAAACAGAAAAAAAGGAACTATGTTTTGACCTTGCATGGACAATACCACCAGTAACTTAGAAATTGTGCAGAAGAAAGTCAGAAATTAAGCATAAGTCCAAAAGGAATACTACTGTTAACTGTCATTGTAACTGTGCGGGAAAAAGTTGAAAACTTGTCAAATCTTATTATAAATATTATTTTAAGCAGTAAAGCCAAATTATTAACTGTTTGCTACATTATACAATAAGAAAAGTGTGAATACTACTCCCATTATGAATTAATGAAAAATTATGTTGTTAAAGTAGATTTTTTTCCACTCATTTTTTCATTAAACAAACTTATTGGAATTTGGAAAATGCATAGTAGCAAAAAATATTATAAAATAGTAAAAAACTTTCTATTTTTTTTATTGAGTGTTAGATAACAGTAGTATTATTTATTTATTTTTCATTGCAATTCAATTAAAATATTATCCACTACAAAATTAGTTGTGAAATTTGAAATCATCGACTGCAACTAGTTCCACTATATACTATTTTTGTTTATTTTTACCCGTCATAGTTTTTTTAGAGTAAAATTATAAGAATTTTGATTAATATTTTACGATATATTTCTCAACATATTGATATATGAAAATTTGTAATTTACAGTATTTTTCGTATTGTTTTTTAATATGTAAACTTTATATTCAAAATATCAAATTAATAAAATCTAATTTAACTTTAAAAATTAATCAAATTAACTTTTAAAAACACAACAAAACAAATAAAAATCGACTAAAGATATTTATTTCTTTAGCAGAAAAATAGTATATATAATTTGGTGAGTGGACAAGAAGAAGACAAACCAAACTCATATGAAGAGTTAAGCTATGAATATGGGGTTACACTGCTTGCCATTTAGACAACAAATTAATCAAAGCAAAAGTTCCTATAATTTGTTCACTTTATATATTATACTACAAATTTACAACTTGACAGCAGATTCAGTTCACAACTGTCAAAAATTATTTTTTTACTTTTTGGTTATTTTATCTTGAAAAAATTTATTTATTGATATCATTAAAATTATAATTGACTCCACTATTTCACGCTTCGATATTTACTTTCACTCTCCAATATAATGATTTATCAATTAAATAAAATATTCTTATATTTTCATATTTTTTGTTGTTGCAATTTATTTTTTCGTTAATTTAAAAATTTAGATATCTTTTTCCATCATAATTATTTTTTAAATAATGTTGAGTCCTTAATTGGTAAAAAGAATCAAAAGTTTTGTAAAAGAGAACAAATAGTGTAAGACAAAGACGTGATGGGCCGGAGAGTTTTCTTAAAACTATTCTCTTCTGAAAATCTGAGTGGGAAATGAAATTTGAGCAGACACAGATAAGTCCATCACACTGACTAAAATCTCTAATTATTTTACATTTTTCAAAAAATAATTAATCAAAAAGAAAAGTGATAATTTATGTTTTTCTTTAAAAATATATCAGGTACAAAAATTCACTTAATATGGATTTTAAAATTAATTTTATTTACTCATTTGACTTATAAAGGCTCACAGTATCACAACACCACGTTATTAAAACAATGTAACAACCATCCAAACAACTTCTTTTGATAGTGAGAGAATTTATAATGAAATAATGCACCTTTTTAACTTAATATCAGTTGGTAAGTATGACCTTTAATTTTAATTGTGCACATGTAGCTACTTAAATTCATATAAAATTAAATAAATGGACACATTCGTTTTATATGTTACCTTACATAGAAATTTTGTATCCTACATGGCATTCTACATATATTATCTACTTGTGCACATTTAAAGTTGAAGGATAGAAATATTCGCTAAAATTAAGTTAAGAATCATGTTTATACACTATGTTATTTATGATAAAAAATATAAAATATTAGAAAAATAACGTTACACTTTTATTCCATATAAATCATCTACACTATCATATGGTAACAATCACACTACTAACAAATATAATATTAGCGATATTTAACTCTTAATTATCATTAAATATAAATTTTTTAGCGATAATTGTCACTCTTTATATATGTTTTTGAAATCTTTAGCGATATTGATACTAATGACACTTAATTAATACAAATAAAAATTTAACACTTTTTATTAATATTAATAATTATTATCACTAAAAATTATTTTTATTTTAATATAAAAAATAACCGATATATACATCAATCAAAATCTAGAAGCTGAAGTCATAGCTAATGCCGTAGCTTTAATAAAACATTTATCAGACATAAATTCAAAAAAAAAAATAAAAATTTAACTCCTCTCGTCATCAAGAGCAGAAAAATATGAGCACTGAAATGAAAAAAGAAAAGGTGGGAGAATATTTAGATTCTCGAGAGCCGAAAATAAAGTTGTATGTTGTAATTGTATCAAAGGAGGAATCCGGGAAGGCGGTGATGATTTGACGGTAGGCCGCAAAAACGATGTCAGTTCGAACCCATCCATCATCATCATCATCAAAATACTCATGGTGCATCCCACGTCACATGAACCTTCTTTGTCTCATCTTGTCACTTTTTACTAGTGAAAACACAAAGAAAATCTATTTAATGTATTCATTTTTAATTTCTAAATATATTATAATGATGATGAACTCAATAATATATTTATTACTTATCTCTCGACTTATGTGATTTATATATTTTTTTTAGTCTATAGAAGGAATGATATATTTCTATATTGATCACTTATATAAATATTATTGTTCAGATTTCTTCTAAAGACTCAGGAATAAATTGAGAAAATAATATAAATTATTTGTTTTTATCGCAAATTAAATCTAAAATTGAGGGGGGAAAGGTAATACTAATTTGTGTAGAGAAAAGAAAAAGTATCACAATAAAGAGATAGAGAGGCTAATTTGTGTTGTTATAGTAATGGTAAAATATTAAGATAACTGTTATATAATAACACGGGTGGGCATAAGTATCGGTTCGATGTCAATTTTCCTTTTTAGGAACTTCGATGTAAGGGTTTCAAAATTACAGTGCATCAAAAAATTAAAATTTTATTTATTAAATTTAAAAATATTGCTTAATTAATCATAGTTATACATTTTTGAATTTTGACTCAACATATTTACATGACCTATTTTAATTTTTAAATGACAATAAATATAATGTAAATAAAGTGTTGAACTGTTGTTTATGTACAATTGTACATTGTGAGTCCTTATATTTTGGTTGATCGAAAGTTCATTGCGACATCGTGCTTGCTAGGCTGTCTGCTCTCTTCTTTATTCATTCAACATTCCGGTATGGAAACCTTTAAGCTTTAGCAAAATGAAAGCCATCTATGCTAAGAAACAAAAACAAATCCTGCGGCATCTTTGCTAAAAAATCATTTATGCGCTCTTTATTTTTATTAAATACATGATAAAACTCTTAACAATTTATCATATACCCTCTTTATTTTATTCACACCAAAAGATTGATTTACAAACACTGAACTAAATCGAACCGCACCGATCTAGTTTGGTATAAACTATGGTGCACACTTTTTTAAAACCGAATACGGAAGAACCAGCCCGAAATTTGATCAAACCAAACCAAAAAACCGAACACCCACCCTATATAATAAGGAGGAAAATAATACTTATAATATAATCACATAAGAGTTTTCGATTTAACCATTAACCAAAATTATAAAATCAATATCAAATTGATAATCCATTATACTTTTTAACAAAACCGTTTAAAAACTGGTAATCCAATAATCCCATACCAATAAATCAATGGTACTTTTTTCAATTCAATTTATCAGTTAAATAATATCATAATAAGTATCCTTAGCATAGAGTTCGAGTAGTTGAAAACTTGAAAACATTGTAAGATTCTTTATGTTATACTATTAACTTTCCATCCATTTTTACATTAGAAAGTGGATGTAATGGAACTTCTTAGTCCACACTAACAAATCTAATCATCTTATACGAGCACCTAAAGTAAATAATAGCATGCTTTCAGTTCTATATTATGAAATATTAAAGAGTAAATTAAGTTGACTAGCACATCATGGAAAAGAACTAAAACCAACAACTACCAAATTGCAAATCAAGAAAGTCTTGTCCTCACTCTGTGTTCATATTTTAATTAAATTAAAAGAACAATGTAATAAGTGGGTTGAATTGAACTACGTTTATTTATTAATTAATCAACAAACAAGTTGGTTACTTCAAGTTTCCCACTTTCTTCCATTGCTGTTGATAGTGCTTTCCATCTATCTCGTTACTATAATAAAAATATCCCATCAGTCACTTTTATGTTTATAGTGCTTTGACGATGTAGCAAATAAAACCCATATGTAAAGAATACTTAAATCTTATCTATCCAATTATTTTTGAGCATTGTGACTTTCACTCAATCAAAATATCAAACAAAGTAATTTATGTTCTCCACTTTAGTATTCTTAATAGAGTTATTTAAGTCCGTACATTACGGTCATTAAGCACAATACTGCTTCTTTTTTTGGTGGGGGCAACAGATTTTGTAGCCATTTTATTTTCCATTCCTTTAACTTCATAAGAAAGAATAAGACAAACCGGCCATGTAGAAATCATTTTCTTGATGCCTTCATGCATAGAAAAGGACGCAATTCAAACGCACTATAAACCTACAGGAAGCAATATGGCATGTACTGATGACGAATAAATTAAAGAGTTACAACAAGCGAAGTGTTGAATAGGGGGTTTTCTTGATGGTTTTACCAGGATTATGACGGCCATTTCATTCCTTCAGCTTGCAGACATCGACAAACTTTTGCACAGCATTGCGGTATTGAGTTCCCTGTAACAGTGAAACAGGGCAATCAGGCTTGGAGACTAATATACTCTTTATTGATGCAATTGTTTAGATGTACATCTATAACGTTGAGTCAATGCGCTGATCTAATGTGAACATGTAATTTAAAACTCTAGGGGAGTGATAACATTCTCTTAGTTTCTCAAATTAGACGTGTATCTTTATTAGCATAAGAACCTTTTGAGGGAGGGGAAGGAAGGGGAGGCATCGGCGAAATCCCTCGTGGGCTTCTGGTTCTAATTTTGGCACCAGGTTCATAACTCTAGGGAGTATTGGTCTGCTCCTCTATTTTTGTTCCCAACATAAATACTAGGGGCTTTGTCCGCCGTAGGATTTGAACTTGGGACATGCACCTAACTCACACATCAAGTGCCGCATCCTTGAGACTAAACCAAAGCTTAGGCCAAAAGTAAAGGCTATTTATGCCATTCTGAATCTAAAGTTCTGTTTACCATGGACCTGTTATTTCACAACAGTCCCACATAAACTACCACCTAAGGTAGCAGTAATCACTGCAACAGATCAAACCCCGCATGTCTTGGAACTTGCAAGGTACTATTCAGCTTATAGCAGGAGATTGCGCGTGCAGGGGAATGAGAAACACTGTAAAAAGAAGATGCAGTGCTGATAGAGGATATGAAGTGTGGAAGCTGGAGCGAGGTCCCATAGACCTCAGGTGGAGATGTTAGGGACTTGGCTTGAGTATTGTAGGAGCCTAGGAGGGGGCTGCAGGTTGACAATACTTTTTTGTCTTCCTTTTCTATATCTTCTGGGAGGGGTGGGGGAGAAGGGGGAGCCACTGTTGAGGGCTTTAGCCTAGAGAGGGGCTGTTGAAAAGCATCAAAGCTACACTGATGTTTTGGCTGCTAATGATGTTAGGAGCCCAGCAAAAAGTAGTTCTCAATGTCTCTTTTTTCCATGAAAATATCACCTGTTTTCACCACATAAAAAAGAACACGAACTGGAGAAGAAATATAGAAGCTTTTAATACTGTTGGCACAAGTTGATGCAGAAATCCAAATGAGCACCGCCATAACTAAGATGAGGACATAGGAAAAAGGAAAATGGCAATGGCAATGTCATAGTAGCAGAGTGGTCTTTCTCAGGCTAAGTTCGGGACTCTGCTGTTCTGGTATATACTATATTAACATCATAGTGATAATGTGATATGGTAATAAACTTGAAGCTAATATTGGGCTCATAACCACAGTCCACACGCCAATATCAGATCCCATACTATGTCATCTTCTCACAACAATGAAATGGTCCCCACATCGATGATTATAATAAGATGGGTGATATCTTTACAAGGCTAGGAAATCCTCCTCCCTTTGAGCTAGCTTTTGGGGTGTGAGTTACATGTGAAACCTAATTTAACATTATATCAAAGCAGGACCCATCTCACCCAATGTTGGGTTCCCAAATTAAATTGTCCACACTCCAAATGTCCAACCCTGGGTGAGAGGTGGGGGTTGAAGAATGAAAAAAGTCTCACATTGATGGTTAATAGATCGATGGTCTACTTGTAAGGCTTTGACAATCCACCTCCCTTTGAGCTAGCTTTTGAGGTTTGAGTTAAGGCCCAAATTCTAATTTAACAAGTAATGAGATACAATGGTAACTAAATAAAATCTACCTAAAGAAGGCCTTACATGTAACATTTTAATGATATTTAGTAATTTCCTTTTATCTTCGTAAAATTCTGACGAGAGAGGTGATAGGAACAGCTAGTAGCCTAGTATATGCGCACTCAGTCAATCCATCAAGCAGCCTGTTACAACTTACAACTCACAAATGCAGGTGCCTATAACCATACCCACCAAGGTTCACCAAATGGACACCCACTTATTATTCGAGCTAGGATCCAAACGTGGGATCTATGAGTTTTTATTCCTATACCTCGACCAGTCATCCGTCCCCTTGGAGACATGCTCCAACCAGTCCAAAGATCAGACAGAATCCAATTCAACACAGTGCCAACTTTATAGCTGTGACACCTCTTCTGAAAAAGAACAGATTGTAGGGTGCATATATCTTTTTCCACTACAAACAAAAAGAACCAACAGATCCAGAACTTTGCACAGCTAAGAAACATCACAGATAAGAACAGCTTTCATTATGTAAACATGGTTGATGGAACATAAGACATGAAAATTCCTCAACATGCAAGTCGTGACCCAAAGGCACTACAAGTTCAATTCCATTTGTATATATCTCTAACTTTTTTTATAGTAGGGAGGCAGAGGAAAATTATATCTGGAACATACACAATCCAACAAAATCTAATGGAGCAAATAGCAACTGAGAGTCTACCTCCCAGTAAAGTTGCTTGCAATCCATGCATTGCCAAAATTCCAAATTCTTGTTAAACAAGCAGTTTGGAATCACCTGAAATCCCTTAGCTGCTTCAACAGCTTCTTCTGTTGTCAGAGGTTTTTGGATGAACTTACCGTTGCATTTTGTGCACCTTGACATCAACTGGTCCTCAGAAATTTCCAATTGAAAAGTTTCAATTACCTGTAGATATGCAAGGTAATATTGCCATGAACAGATGGTTGACAAATTGTCAAAGAATTTTTTAATACTGTTCACTTGCACTCCTGCCCCCCATCCCCCTTTCCTCTCACATTTTATTCATTCATTCAAAACATTTTCATGTCTAACTCCATGCTCTACAATTTGAAGCATTCATTTTACCTCAACCAATTGATCGTTCTTTAGAAGACTCTTCACCCGGTATATCTGATTTTTTAAGAGATAATCATGTCTCAAGAGTTTGGCATCTCGTGTTAAGAGTACTCTCTTCTCTTTACAGGCTTGTTCAATTAAATCCCTGAAGAAGAAAAAGTCAGAAAAGTTATCACAACACCATCTACGGAAAACGGATGTCTATTGAGTTTCCACTTAGAATCAAGTAAATGAAGAATCGAAAATCATTCAAAACCTCGATTCAGGCTTCTTTGAATAAGGAACAGCAGCATCAATGCCAACGCATCTTAAATGTTTTGCCAATCCTTCAACCTGAAAGATTACCACAAGTCACAACCTCCATAACAACCACAAAAAGAAGAAAAATGTGTCATACATTCGCCTCCCAAAGAAAGAGAAAGAGGAGAAATCTCCACCTTAACGCAAGAGAGAGCATTAAAGAAGCCTAGGTGTATCAGTTTTACAGAAAAGCAATATTTGTAACTAAAATATGGTATCTCACCATCACATCACATAGAAACTTAGGACACCCATCCCCACCGGAGGTCGCATCCCAGGGTGGTGGACCTTGCCATTCTTCACCACCTTCTGTCGGACTGCGTGTGTTTGCTACTCTACCAGATGATTTCTTTGCCTTCCTTCTCGAGATTTTTGGTTTTCTATCAGATTCACTTAACAAAATTTTATCACCATACTTCCTGACAATTAGTGAAAGCACGTAATCCATCCGATTAGCTTGATCTGGTGGCAGTGCAGTAACCTCTTCATCTGCTATGGGGACGGTTTTACAAAAATCAGGCGGGATAGCTTGGACCATCTCTAAAGCTTCACCAAATTTGATACCACACATTTTGTTAGAGTTTTGTTGTGTGTCAAATATCTGTTTCAAACCAAGATCCAGCTGAGACAACTGGAGACCCGTTGCACTTTCGACAGAATTCCCTGAAATGGACCAGTTACCAAATGTAAATAGGACAAACAAGATAGACATAATGCAGTAAAAAGGGAGTTTTTTTGCCTATGATGATCTATAGCTCCTGATGAATGATGGGACATAGCTCGCCTTTTCGTTTACTGTTTATTCTGGGGCATCGCAGATCGGCAATTTAGAAATTAAAACATAATTGGACATCTGGGGTACAAAGTCAGGGCCAAATATGGACTAATCTCTCTCCTATCACTGCACTGCTGCAAACACTTGACATACCAAAGCTTCTTTCAGAAGAGCATACTGTATTACCCCAATACATACACAAGCAAACTCACTTTTGTTGTTCAAAAGGAGACATACTCCAATAGAAACCTAGAGGACATGCTCAAAACACCTAACTTTCTAGACAGAACTATCTTTCCAATCAAGGAAGTCCGTTACTGGTGTATCAGAGCTGCTTCATGGAGGTTGCAACACGTGGGCATGCACTGGAAGAAGATAAAGGTACTTCACCAACCTTCTGTCACCGCCTTAGTCTTGAAGACTTCAAGGATATGAATCAAACAATAAGCATCAACTGCTGCGTATTGCATTTGCTCTTCTGTCAGTGGACGCTGTGACCAATCACTGCATTGGAGTTCCTGAACTCAAGATGCAAAAAGTAAAACAAATGGAGTATTTCAAAAATTTGTAATAAATTCATATTTATATTCCTGAGAAATAAAATGTCAAATATCAAGACTGCACACCTTTGATAAAGAAATCCCCAAAACCTCCTGGCAAATTGTTGCCAAGCTCTTTGTTTGCTTTGATAATCTTCTCCCTGGTTGTTTGGGTTGCAGGTTGTTGTATATGCTTGTTATATCTAAAAAGGGTTCCACCTAGTCACCAATTATTAGCTAGTATATGACAAGCATTAACCAGACAAAACAAAAATCAGTCCTATAAAAAGGTAACGAAACATAAGAGTGTGCAGCATATAGAATGTGTGGTTGAACCAAGATTGCTTCAAGAGCAAAAATAGTCCCAAGTACTTTAGTAAACTACAAATACTAACTGCAGCAATGACATATCCATAAATTCAACAGTTCTTTTACAATCTAGGACAGTGATTAAAAAGCAAAATCCGGATATATTTTAATCAAGTTGTTGACATTCTTTAAGCAATCAAGCATAAGCAGCTACCACATATACCGGGTGCGGGGTTAAGGGGTATGTCATTGAGCTACCACTTAGTTCTTGCAGAGTTAGCTTAAGTTGTGTTGACCAGTATATATCACTACACAAAATTATGCAAGATAAGCTCCTTAATCAATATCATAAAACTTCAAAGCACCACAATTAACATATCATTTTGCAATTTGAAGTCATATCTGAAAGCAATATGGTATATAAAATAAAAGCTTCGACAATTGTGAAGTAACTCGAATAAGCATTTCTTCAGAAGACAAAAAAACAAAACTAACCCTATCAAAACCAGGTTCACAGCCATGAGCGCAGAAAGTAGAAGATAAATACACTAAATCCTGTTTGAATCTGAATCCCAATTTCAGTATATTCGGCGAGACAAATGCATCCCTAATAAGCTGGTAAATTGATTGTAAAGGGATCGACGCTAGGTCAATTAAGAAGACCGGCGATTCCACCGACGAGTCGTCGTCGTCGTCGTCGCCGGGGAGCTGACAAGCGATTTGGAGAAGCGAGACGGTGGGGAAAGTGGACTGATGGGTTCGAATTGGCTTCCATTCGGCGTCGAGTCCGATGACTGATGAATGAGTCAATGCCCGAGTCAGATGGTTGAACTCGGGTGAGTCAGGGGATGAGACCAGGTGAATGGACTCCATGGGTTCGGAGAAGTGATCCTTTACGTTTACTATATTAACTTAATTGAATTTTAGGGAAAAGGCTCAAATAGATCGAATTTTTTAAATTTTTTTTATTTATATCATTAGTTAAATATTTGACTTATTTATATTATTATTGTTAAAGAAAAAATTTCTTTATGTCATTAATTTTTAATAACGGTTTTACAAAACTATTTTTGACACGTAATAAATTATAATCCGGCCACGTCATCAATATTTTAATTAAAAAAAATTATAATTTTGAAAAAAATAATTGAATTAATTTTTTTGTTTAAAAAATTGATGACGTGACCGGATTATAATTGGTCACCTATCAAAAATGGTTTCTATTGTTAAAAAATAATGGCATAAATTAATATATTCTTTAACAATAATGACATAATTAAGTTAAACTTTTAACTGATGGCATACATGATTCTTTTCTAAAAGTTCAATAGCATGTTTGAGTCTTTTTCCTTGAATTAATATTTAGAAATTTAATAATCGAATATCACATCAAAATAAATAGTATTTACGTTCACTTTATTCATAATTTCATATATTAGCTTTTTTATTTTTTCATTCTATGTTTCAAATTCGTATTAAAATCTTCATTAGATTTGTTTTAAACATTGCATGACCCATTTTGGGATGTCACTCTTGTAGGATTTCCTTATTATGTAGATAGCTTGAACCTAAGACATATTAAGACGGAAACA
The DNA here is from genome assembly GCA_027704805.1 of Solanum corneliomulleri. NCBI lineage: Eukaryota > Viridiplantae > Streptophyta > Magnoliopsida > Solanales > Solanaceae > Solanum > Solanum corneliomulleri. Next base: position 51,852,772 of record JAKWIY010003054.1, on the reverse strand, counting down.
GACATATATTAAAGTTTGGACTATATAATATAAATATAAAACATTTAGAATCTGTTGGTAGGCTGTATTAGATAGAATAATCTATAGATTAAAATTTAGTCCATTTAATACATTATTTGGTTGTTTCACTTAATTTAGTACATAGATTACTTATTCATCATATGTGGTTAAACCTTGGATAAAACCCCTAAATGACTAAACTAATCCTTAATTTATTTTCTTAAATTTCTTTTGTAATTTAATTTCCTTTTTATTTATATTAAGATGGTTATAAATGTTCTTTTTTAATTCTTCAAATCTTTTTGTGTAATTTAAAGATTTCACTAATTTTTGATTTTTTTATTCAAAATAGTTTGTTGATTACCCACTTGAACTATTTTTTTTTAAAAAAACAAGCTTTAGGTATTGAATAATTTAAGTAGTCTTAAATTTATGTTAAGTTTAAAATATATATTTGACCAATAAAATTACACCGTGCCATCAATGATCTTCTTAGTGGTACACTACACCTTAAAATTAATATAAATTCTATACATATATGTAGTTGATTTAACTAATTAAATGGAATAGAAAATTCTTTAAAAAAATTATCCGGCCGGTGGTTATCTACATTAATCCGATTTCATATAATAAACACTCATAATAATACAAGTGTATAATAGGAAATAAATTTTTTTTGTAGAGTTTTAAATCAAACACAAGATTAAGTGGAAAGTAGAACCAAACACTTGACAAAAAATAATTTGCATTACTAATCCTTTCATTACTAATCTCTGCGTTACTAATCCCTATATGTTCAATTTTTGTACCAAACAACGCCTTATTTTCTTTCATATCATTGGCCCAAAACGCAACTAAGTACTTTATGAATATAAACAATGATTTGGTTACTTGCTAGATTTTTTTCACCTAAATTTAGTTAAGTTCTTTATGATTTTAAATAGTGATTGCAACATCAAATGTGTAACATATTGAATGACTCTTAACTCATGTGCGTCCCATGACATACTAGTTACGTGAGCTTGCTCGACTCTTGAGAGATAACCAATTTTTTTCACGTTTCTTAGGTTCTTTTTTCACAGGAAGTTAGTTGTGTGCTTTAGGAATTTAAATAGTGATTGTGCATTAAAGACGTGAGGTACTTAACAATTCTTAACCGTGTGTGTTGGTAAAACACACTATACACATGAGTTTGCACATTTGTTTGATGAGTTATACTCTTTTTCACGTAAATTCAATTTTTAATGTAGCTATTTTCTAGATATTTTCATGTAAATTTAGTTATGTGCTTTAAAAAATTAAAGCTGATACACAATCACTATTCAAATTTATACATCACATAATTAACTTCACGTGAAAAATTTCTAAGGAACGTGAAAAGAATTTGTTATCTCTCGAGAGTCGTGCAACTCAGATGACTAGTATGTCGTGTGACACGCATGACTTAAGAATCATCCAGTATGTTGTTCATTTTATATTGCAACCATTATTGAAATTCATGAAACAGATAACTAAATTCACGTGAAAAAATCTAGGAAATCAGAACTTTAAAAATCAAATTTACGTGAAAAAGTCATGTGTGCCTGCACACACTCTAGTCAAGTGAGCTTGTACAACTTTCGAGATATAATAAACTTTTGTCACGTAAATTTAATTTTTGATATGCTCATTTTCTAGATTTATTTTCACGTGAATTAAGTTAAATTTTCTATAAATATTTACTTTTACTTTCTTAAACATTTTATGTGAAAAAAAAAAGTTTTTTTAAGTTCTACACTCAAATGATTTTTCCGTTTTGATCAACTTCTATAATCAATATCATTTTAAATATACTTTATTATTTTAAAGTGTAACTCTATTGTCTTCGAAATCTATACACTTATATATTAAGCTTCTACTCTTAGTTTGGCGAGAGCAACAGATAAAAAAATTGAAATGAATTTAATAATTACTGTCACATAGGAAAGGGGAAAGTTGTTTAGATAGGGTGATACCCTAACTTTTTTCTATCAAAATAAATTGAATTTAAAAGCATATTATTTTTCTTTATTTTACAATCAGTCTTCGACCCAAGGAGCTTTAGAGGTTAACTAAAAAGCTCTTATATAGTTATGTGCTTTAGAATTTAATTATTGATTGTTATATTAAATGCATGAGGTAATGAATTAGTGTTAAACTGTGTGTATTTGCACGACGTTCTAAATGTGTCACATTTTTTATATGTGAATTTGATTTTTTGTGTGTTCATTCCATATATATTTTCACGTGAATTGTTGAATATCTCACGTTTTAAATACACAATCATTATTCAAATTTATAAATCACATAATTAACTTCACGTGAAAAAAATCTAAGAAACGTGAAAATAATTTGTTATCTCTCGAGAAGCATGCAAACTCAGATGAATAGTATGTCGTACGACATACGTGACTTAGAGTCATTCAGAATGTTATTACTCATTTTATGTTGCAACCATTATTGAAATTCATAAAAAAATTAACTAAATTCACGTGAAAAAAATCTAGGAAATCATAACTTAAAAAATTAAATTCACGTGAAAAGAGTGTCAAATCCGGATAGTTGTACATACACACGTGAAAGAATCTAGGGAATGAACACATTAAAAATAAAAATTACGTGAAAAGATTATAACTTATCAAACAAAAGTACAAGCTTACATGTCTAGTGTGTTATGTAAACACACATTAGTTAGTAAGGGTTAACTACCTCACATCTTTAATGTGCAATCACCGTTTAAATTATTAAATCACATAACTAAATTCACATGAAAAAATCATGTATTTGTCTTTACAACACACTACACATATGAGCATGCACGTTTATTTGATATGTTACACTCTTTTCACGTGAATTCAATTTTTGATGTGCTTTAGAAATTTCAATAATGTTTGTGATATGCGTGAGGTAATGAATAACTGCTAAGTTGTGTGTGCTTGCACGACTTTCTAGATGTGACACTCTTTTAACGTTAACTAAATTTTTTTATATGCTCATTCCCTGGATTTTTTATGTAAATTTAGTTAAGCAGTTGATGAATTTAAAATGTGGTTGTGACATTAAATGTGTAGCATATTGAATGACTTTTAAGTCATGTTTTCCTGCACGACACACTAGCCATGTGAGCTTGCACAACTCTTGAAATATAAAAATTTCTCGTCACGTAAATTTCGATAAAGTCTCTATTCCCTAAATCATGTCACATGAATTTAATTTTAATATTTTCATTTCTTAAATTCACATTCACGTAAATTTAATTAAGTCCTCTATAAATATTTACTTTTATCTTCTTAGATTTTTTATGCGAAAAAAAAAAATATTAACTTGTTTGGAACTCCAATAATTTTCCCACATCAATAAATTTCTATTAAGAGTAATCTTTTGAACACATATTTATCCTAAAATGTGACTCTTTTGGTTTAAAAATCTACATACATATATTAAGGTACTACTCTTGGTTTGACGATAGTGATTAACCCATGAACTGAAATAGATTAAATGATGACTTCCGTAGAGAAGAGGGGAAACCTTCGGAAAAAACTTCTTAGATTGAGTGATAGGTCGACACCTTTCAATCAAAATAAATAGAATTCAAATGACGCTTCTTAATAGTCGTGCAAGTGCACATGACTAGTATGTCGTACGACACACATGACTTAAGAGTCATTCTGTATGATACTCATTTAATGTTGCAAAAATTATTGAAATTCATAGAGAAGTTAACTAAATTCACGTGAAAAATATCTATGGAACATGTACTTAAAAAATCAAATTCACGGGAGCTACACCAGGAAAGTCGTGAAGGCACAGACAACTTTACAGTCATTTAGTACCTCACACATTTAACATTGTACCAATATTTAAATTCATAAAGCACAAAACTAAACAAACGTGAAAAATCTAGGGAATGGACACATCAAAAATTGAAATCACGTGAAAAAGTAAAACTTATCAACCAAAAGTGGAGGCTTACATGTCTAGTGTGTTCTACAGACACACACAGGTTAATAATGATTAACTACCTCACACCTTTAATGTGTAATCACTATAAAAATTACTAGATCACATAACTAAATTCACGTATTTTTTAGGGAATGAGCTCATTGAAGTCGCGGATGCCGCACGACACATTAGTCAAGTGGGCATGTATGATTCTTGAGATATAACAAATTATTTTCATGTTCCTTAGATTCTTTTTCACGTGAAATTAGTTATATGATTTTAAAATTTAAATAATGATTGTGCATTAAAGGCATGAGGTACTTAACAATCCTTATCTCGGGTTTGTTCGTACAATACACTGGAAAAGTGAGCCTGCACGTTTATTTGATGTGTTACACTCTTTCCAGGTTAATTCAATTTTTGATGTGTTTTAGGAATTTAAGTAATGATTGTGATATGCGTGAGGTGATAAATAACTGCTAAGTTGTGTGTGCCTGCACGACTTTCTAGATGTGAGAGACTCTTTTGACGTGAATTAAATTTTTATATGCTCATTTCCAAGATTTTTTATGTTAATTTAGTTAAGTGGTTGATGAATTTAAATAGTGGTTGCGACATTAAATGCGTAACATAGTGAATGACTTTTAAGTCATGTGTCTCTGCACGACACACTAGTCATGTAAGCTTAACAACTCTTGAGATATAACAATCTCTTGTCACGTGCATTTCGATGAAGTCTCTATTCCCTAAATCTTTTCAGGTGAATTTAATATTTATATTTTCATTTCCTAAATTCATTTTGACGTGAATTCAGTTAATTTATCTATAAATGTTTACTTTTATCTACTTAGATATTTTATGCGGAAAAAAACATTAAGTTTTTTGGTACTCCGATAATTTTACCACGTTGATAAACTTCAATTAAGAGTAATCCTTTGAACATTATTTATCCTAAAATGTGATTCTTTTGGCTTCGAAATCTACATTAATATATTAAGGTACTGCTCTTGGTTTGACGATAGTGATTGACCCATGAACTGAAATAATCTAAAGATGAGTTCTGTAGAGAAGAGGGGAAAGTTTCGGGGAAAGCTTCTAAGATTGAGCCTTTCAATCAAAATAAATAGAATTCAAATGAAATGTCTTAATAGTCGTGCAAGCGCACATGACTAGTATGTCGCGCAAACATCTTAATAGTCGTGCAAGCGCACATGACTAGTATGTCGTGCAACACACATGACTTAATAATCATTCTTTATGTTACTCTTTTAATGTTGCAACCATTATTGAAATTCATAGAGCACATAATTAAATTCGCGTGAAAAAGGGAACAAGTACCTAAAAAATCAAATTCACAATCAATTAGTACCTCACACTTTAATGTTGTAATCAATATTTAAATTCATAATACATGTGAAAAATCTAGGGAATGGACACATAAAAATTTGAAATCACGGAAAAAAAGTATAACTTATCAACCAAAAGTGTGTTCTGCTGACACACATTAGTTTGTAATGATTAACTACATCACATCTTTAATGTGCAATCGCCATAAAAAATACTAAACCACATAACTAAATTCTCATGTTTTTTAGGGAATGAGCTTAGTTAAGCCATGTGTGCCGCACGACACATTAGTTATGTGGGCGTGCACGATTCTCGAGATATAACAAATTTTTTTCATGTTTCTTGGATTCTTTTTCACGTGAATTAGTTATGTGATTTAAAAATTTAAATAATGATTGTGCATTAAAGGCGTTAGGTACTTAACAATTTTTATCTCTTGTTTGTTTGTACAACACACTAGACACGTGAGCCTGCACGTTTATTTGATGTGTTATTCTCTTTTTACATGAATCCAATTTTTGATGTGCTTTAGGAATTTCAATAATGATTGTGATATTTGTGAGATAATGAATAACTACTAAGTTGTGTGTGCTCGCACGACTTTCTAGATGTCACAGACTCTTTTCACGTGAACTAATTTTTTTATATGCTCATTCAATAGATATTTATATGAATTTAGTTAAGTGTTGATGAATTTAAATAGTGATTGCGACATTAAATGCGTAACATACTGAATGACTTTTAAGTCATGTCAAGGAGAAAAACAAAGTTGTGAATGACGGTTCGGCATTGTCAACAAACTCAATTCATTCTCATGATGAAGACAATGCTCAGGGACAAGAATACAACATTAAGGCTTGTTAATGAGTTAATAAAGCTTAATGATTTTAACGATTTGCTAAGTTTGGCAGAGTTGACCAAATAGTGTATCTACGCGATAACACGGTTAGGAATCACCTATGTGAGTGTGAAGTGTAAGCCGCTTCAAAGAAGATGATTGTCTAAAGCTCATCTCTCTATACACTCATGGAACCAGGAGGTATTCATGGCTAAAATGAACACAACCGTAAGAACCATAAACGATAAAGGGTTAATTGTGTGACATATGGTTGTCTAGGTATACACCAAAGTTCGACGGTTCAAAGATATCACATCTACCAATAGACCAAGTATATGCGACATATGTTCACTACGGAAAGTCCAAGGGGAAACCTACTTATCTAGATGCAATTAATTCTTGCTTGTAAAGTACACATACTTGTCCGTTTCTTTGTCTTCGAGTCATTCCCCATTCATGCGGGGGATTGTTGGATTTTAAAAAGGTGTGAATGGAAAATGAAGAGTTGCGACTTTTATGAAGAGTCGTGACTTTTATGAAATGTTGCGACTTTTATGAAAAGTTGTGACTTTTATGAAAAGTTGTGACTTTTATGGAAAGTTGTGACTTTTATGAAAGGTGACGACCTTTCTTAAAGATTGTGACTTTTCCAAAGGTTTGTGACCTTTCCGGTAAGGCACAATAAGAAACTTTTCGCACTACCCTTTGTTTTCTATAAATTGAGGGATTTCCTCTCATTTTAATATAGAATTCATGGACTTCTTCTTCAACTACTAAATCTAGTATTCTAAGTGTAGTTTACTGCCATTGAGTGGTTCACTGACACCGGAGTTTTTGGTAACTATACTCTGGAGATTGAGATCATTTTACCCTGAGAGGTCATATTCCAAATCAAACCTCGGATAATAGAGGGGAATCACGTCCTTAAGGGGACACTGTGAGTTCAGTGGACTTGATATTTTTCCTATTAAAATTTTTCCAAATTCTGGTACGTGTTTTAAAATTTTTAGATTTGTGAATTAATTTCAGTTCTTCTATTCTTGTTCTTCACTAGTTCATTAAACTTAGTAACTTCGTGTTTCTGCATAGTTTGTTGGAATCATTAAGATTCTTTAGACACATATTAACAACAATTCTTCTTTAAGGAAAATATTTCGTATATTTTTTATCGGTTTCTGATTCTAGTTTCGCTACTAGTTTTAATTTTCTAGTTGTAAAATGTTCTTAAACTTTGTTGTCTTACAAAGATGTTCAAAGTTTTGTTCTAAGTATGTTTGGAATACAAGATGAACAACATTAATTAAATTCGCTTGAAAAAAAATCTAGAGAACAAGTACCTAAAAAATCAAATTCACAATCAATTAGTACCTCACACTTTAACATTGCAATCAATAATTAAATTCATAATACACGTGAAAATCTAGGGAATGGACACATAAAAATTTGAAATCACGAAAAAAAAGTATAACTTATAAACCAAAAGTGCAAGCTTACATGTCTAGTGTGTTCTGCAGACACACATGAGTTTGTAATGATTAACTACATCACATCTTTAATATGCAATCGCTATAAAAATTACTAAACCACATAACTAAATTCTCATATTTTTTAGGGAATAAGCTTAGTTAAGCCACGTGTGTCGCACGACACATTAGTCATGTGGGCGTGCACGATTCTCGAGATATAACAAATTTTTTTCATGTTTCTTGGATTCTTTTTACGTGAAATTAGTTATGTGATTTAAAAATTTAAATAATGATTGTGCATTAAAGGCGTTAGGTACTTAACAATTTTTATCTCTTGTTTTTTTGTACAACACACTAGACACCTGAGCCTACACGTTTATTTGATGTGTTATTCTCTTTTCACATGAATTCAATTTTTGATGTGCTTTAGGAATTTCAATAATGATTGTGATATTTTTGAGATAATGAATAACTACTAAGTTGTGTGTCCCCGCACGACTTTCTAGATGTCACAGACTCTTTTCACTTGAACTAATTTTTTATATGCTCATTCCCTAGATATTTATGTGAATTTAGTTAAGTGTTGATGAATTTAAATAGTGGTTGCGACATTAAATGTGTTACATGTTATTCTTACAATAACCAGTATTTATAAGGTTAATAAACAGAAACAGAAATAAGATGAAGCAGAAAAAAATATAAAATACAAGAATTAATCCGAGTCCACAGAAACTACTGTGTGTCCTTAAGAAATTTAATCCCCTCACTGTACCCAAGGTTATGGATTAATTTCTCCCAAGATAAAACGGATTAAACCTGTTAAAGAAATAGTGGTACCTCAAACTTCTTTAACTTCAACGAACTTAAGAACAGCAACAAGTCACACAAACTTAGTCGATCGACACTTTGATTTTGTTTGAGAGAAAAATAAATGCAGAGAAAGAAAAAAAATTTCGATGTTTGAAAAATTAAAAATTGACTTCCTTTTATAGCCATTTTCAACAAGGAACATGTCTGTTCAGTGAAATCTGTTCAGACCCATTTATCCAGAAAGTTGTGTTTTTTGGAAAAAATAACAACTTTTCGAAAAAATGTGTCTGTTAGGAAAATAACTACTTTTTTGACCCGCAAATTTATAAGAGATAATATTAACAGGATTTATTTGATTTAACAAAAACTGATTAAATAAATTTTGTCCAAAAAATTTATCAATCACATCATTTGCCAAAGCCAAAGCCAAAGCCAAAGCCGAGCGAGCGACGACGACGGCACGAGGGGGCATCTTCTTCTTATCTCTTTTAAGAAGTAATGGAAGTGTTTCCTTCTATAAGGACAATAATTTCCATTTCTTTTGCCGATATGGGAGAAATGACTTTTCATTTGCATTTTGCAAATGACTTTTCATTTTCCCTCCAAAGTAGTTCCCTCACTTTTTATATTCTCTCTTTTCTTTTACCATTCACACTTGCGAAAACCCAACATAACATACTGAATGACTTTTAAGTCATGTGTTCCTCCACAAAACACTAGTCATGAGCTTGCACAACTCTTGAGATATAACAATCTCTTGTCACATAAATTTCGATAAAGTAATTATTCCCTAAATCTTGTCACCTAAATTTAATTTTAATTTTTTCATCTCCTAAATTCATTCTCACGTGAATTCAGTTAAGTCATTTATAAATGTTTACTATTATCTTCTTAGATTACTTATTGGAAAAAAAATTATGTTTTTTGGCACTCCAATAATTTTCCCACATCGATAAACTTCTACTAAGAGTAATCTTTTGAAAAAAATTTTATCCTATAATATGACTCTTTTGGCTTCGAAATCTACATAGATATATTAAGGTACTACTCTTGGTTTGACGATAGTGATTGACCCATGAACTGGAGTATATTTAAAGAGGACTTCCGTAAAAAAGAGGAGAAAGCTTCAGGGATTGAGCGATAGGATGACATATTTCAATCCAAATAAATAATATTCAGATGAAGCATCTTAATAGTCGTGCAAGCAGTATGTCGTGCGACACACGTGACTTAAAAGTCATTCGGTATGTTACTCATTTAATGTTGCAACCACTATTGAAATTCATAGAGTAGTTAACTAAATTCATGTGAAAAAAATCTAGGAATTTTTTTATCCTATAATTGATGTGCTTTAGGAATTTTAGTAATGATTGTGATATGCATGAGATAATGAATAACTACGAAGTTGTGTGTACTTGCACAATTTTCTAGATGTGACAGACTCTTGTCACTTGAAATTAATTTTGTATATGCTCATTCTCTAGATTTTTTATGTGAAGTTAGTTAAGTGCTTGATGAATTTAAATAGTGGTTGCGACATTAAATGCGTAACATATTGAATGACTTTTAAGTCATGTGTGCTTACACGACACACTAGTCATGTGAGCTTGAACAACTCTAGAGATATAACAATCTCTGTCACGTGAATTTCGATGAAATTCCTATTCCCAAAATCTTATCACCTGAATGTAATTTTAATATTCTCATTTCCCAGATTCATTCACGTGAATTCAATTAAGTCCTCTATAAAAGTTTACTATTATCTTCTTAGATTTTTAATACGAAAAAAATATTACGTGCTTCGCAATCCAATAATTTTCCTACATCGATAAATTTCTACTAAGAGTAATCTTTTGAACATTTTTTTATCCTATAATATGACTCTTTTATCGTCGAAATCTACATAGATATATTAAGGTACTACTCTTGGTTTGACGATAGTGATTGACCCATGAACTGGAGTATATTTAAAGATGACTTCCGTAAAAAAGAGGGGAAAGCTTCAGGGAATGAGCGATAGGATGGCATATTTCAATCAAAATAAACAAAATTCAGATGAAGCGTCTTAATAGCCGTGCAAGCAGACATGAGTAGTATGTCGTGCGACACGTGACTTAAAAGTCATTCGGTATGTTACTCATTTAATGTTGCAACCACTATTGAAATTCATAGAGTAGTTAACTAAATTCATGTGAAAAAAAATGTAGGATTTTTTTATACTATAATTGATGTGCTTTAGGAATTTCATTAATGATTGTACGAAGTTGTGTGTACTTGCACAATTTTCTAGATGTGACAGACTCTTTTCACTTGAAATAAATTTTGTATATGCGCATTCTCTAGATTCTTTATGTGAATTTAGTTAAGTGCATGATGAATTTAAACCGTGGTTGCGACATTAAATGCATAACATACTGAATGACTTTTAAGTAATGTGTGCTTACACGACACACTAGTAATGTGAGCTTGAACAACTCTAGAGATAGAACAATCTCTGTCATGTGAATTTCAATGAAATTCCTATTCCATAAATCTTATCACATGAATGTAATTTTAATATTCTCATTTCCCAGATTCATTTTCACATGAATTCAATTAAGTCCTCTATAAAAGTTTGCTTTTATCTTCTTAGATTTTTAATACGAAAAAAATATTACGTTTTTCGCACTCCAATAATTTTCCTACATCGATAAATTTCTACTAAGAGTAATCTTTTGAACATTTTTTATCCTATAATATGACTCTTTTGGCTACGAAATCTACATAGATATATTAAGGTACTACTCTTAGTTTGACGATAGTGATTGACCCATGAACTGGAGTATATTTAAAGATGACTTCCGTAGAAAAGAGGGGAAAGCTTCAGGGATTGAGCGATAGGATGACATATTTCAATCAAAATAAATAAAATTCAGATGAAGCATCTTAATAGTTGTGCAAGAAGACATGACTAGTTATCGTGCGACACACGTGACTTTAAGTCACTCGGCATGTTACTCATTTAATGTTGCAACCACTATTGAAATTCATAAAGTAGTTAACTAAATTCATGTGAAAAAAAATCTAGGAATTTTTTCATCCTATAATTGATGTGCTTTAGGAATTTCAGTAATGATTGTGATATTTATGAGATAATGAATAACTACTAAGCTGTGTGTGCCCGCACGACTTTCTAGATGTCACAGACTTTTTTTCACGTGAACTAATTTTTTTATATGCTCATTCCCTAGATATTTATGTGAATTTAGTTAAGTGTTGATGAATTTAAATAGTGGTTGCGACATTAAATGCGTAACATACTGAATGAATTTTAAGTCATATGTTCTTGCACGAAACACTAGTCATGAGCTTGCACAACTCTTGAGATATAACAATCTCTTGTCACATGAATTTCGATAAAGTCTTTATTCCCTAAATCTTGTCACGTGAATTTAATTTTAATTTCTTCATCTCCTAAATTCATTCTCACGTGAATTCATTTAAGTCATTTATAAATGTTTACTACTATCTTCTTAGATTATTTATGGGGGGAAAATTATGTTTTTTGGCACTCCAATAATTTTCCCACATCGATAAACTTCTACTAAGAGTAATCTTTTGAACATTTTTTTATCCTATAATATGACTCTTTTGGCTTCGAAATCTACATAGATATATTAAGGTACTACTCTTGGTTTGACGATAGTGATTGACCCATGAACTGGAGTATATTTAAAGATGACTTCCGTAAAAAAGAGGGGAAAGTTTCAGGATTGAGCGGTAGGATGACATATTTCAATCAAAATAAATAAAATTCAGATGAAGCATCTTAATAGTCGTGCAAGCACACATGACTAGTATGTCATGCGACACACGTGACTTAAAAGTCATTCGGTATGTTACCCATTTAATGTTGCAACCACTATTGAAATTCATAGAGTAGTTAACTAAATTCATGTGAAAAAAATCTAGGAATTTTTTAATCCTATAATTGATGTGCTTTAGGAATTTCAGTAATGATTGTACGAAGTTGTATGTACTTGCACAATTTTAGATGTGACAGACTCTTTTCACTTGAAATAAATTTTGTATATGCTCATTCTCTAGATTTTTATGTGAATTTAGTTAAGTGCTTGATGAATTTAAATAGTGGTTGCGACATTAAATGCGTAACATACTGAATGACTTTTAAATCATGTGTTCTTACACGACACACTAGTCATGTGAGCTTGAACAACTCTAGAGATATAACAATCTCTGTCACGTGAATTTCAATGAAATTCCTATTCCCTAAATCTTATCACGTGAATGTAATTTTAATATTCTCATTTCCCAGATTTATTTTCACGTGAATTCAATTAAGTCCTCTATAAAAGTTTTTTATTATCTTCTTAGATTTTTAATACGAAAAAAATATTACGTTCTTCGCACTCCAATAATTTTCCTACATCAAAAAAATTTCTACTAAGAGTAATCTTTTGAACATTTTTTTATCCTATATTATGACTCTTTTGGCTTCGAAATCTACATAGATATATTAAGGTACTACTCTTGGTTTGACGATAGTGATTGTCCCATGAACTGGAGTATATTTAAAGATGACTTCCGTAAAAAAGAGGGGAAAGCTTCAGGGATTGAGCGATAGGATGACATATTTCAATCAAAATAAACAAAATTCAGATGAAGCGTCTTAATAGTCGTGCAAGCAGACATGACTAGTATGTCGTGCGACACACGTGACTTAAAAGTCATTCGGTATGTTACTCATTTAATGTTGCAACCTCTATTGAAATTCATAGAGTAGTTAACTAAATTCATGTGAAAAAAATCTAGGAATTTTTTTATCCTATAATTGACGTGCTTTAGGAATTTCAATAATGATTGTGATATTTATGAGATAATGAATAACTACTAAGTTGTGTGTGCCTGCACGACTTTCTAGATGTCACAGACTCTTTTCACGTGAACTAATTTTTATTTATGCTCATTCCCTAGATATTTATGTGAATTTAGTTAAGTGTTGATGAATTTAAATAGTGGTTGCGACATTAAATGCGTAACATACTTAATGACTTTTAAGTCATGTGTTCCTGCACGAAACACTAGTCATGAGCTTGCACAACTCTTGAGATATAACAATCTCTTGTCACATGAATTTTGATAAAGTCATTATTCCCTAAATCTTGTCACGTGAATTTAATTTTAATTTTTTCATCTCCTAAATTCATTCTCACGTGAATTCAGTTAAGTCATTTATAAATGTTTACTATTATCTTCTTAGATTATTTATGGGGAAAAAAATTATTTTTTTTGGCACTCCAATAATATTCCCACATCAATAAACTTCTACTAAGAGTAATCTTTTGAACATTTTTTTATCCTATAATATGACTCTTTTGGCTTCGAAATCTACATAGATATATTAAGGTACTACTCTTGGTTTGACGATAGTGATTGACCCATGAACTGGAGTATATTTAAAGATGACTTCCGTAAAAAAGAGGAGAAAGCTTCAGGGATTGAGCGATAGGATGACATATTTCAATCCAAATAAATAATATTCAGATGAAGCATCTTAATAGTCGTGCAAGCAGTATGTCGTGCGACACACGTGACTTAAAAGTCATTCGGTATGTTACTCATTTAATGTTGCAACCACTAATGAAATTCATATAGTAGTTAACTAAATTCATGTGAAAAAAATCTAGGAATTTTTTTATCCTATAATTGATGTGCTTTAGAAATTTCAGTAATGATTGTGATATGCATGAGATAATGAATAACTACGAAGTTGTGTGTACTTGCACAATTTTCTAGATGTGACAGACTCTTTTCACTTGAAATAAATTGTGTACATGCTCATTCTCTAGATTTTTTATGTGAATTTAGTTAAGTGCTTGATGAATTTAAATAGTGGTTGAGACATTAAATGCGTAACATATTGAATGACTTTTAAGTCATGTGTGCTTACACGACACACTAGTCATGTGAGCTTAAACAAATATAACAATCTCTGTCACGTGAATTTCGATGAAATTCCTATTCCCTAAATCATATCACGTGAATGTAATTTTAATATTCTCATTTCCTAGATTCATTTTCACGTGAATTCAATTAAGTCCTCTATAAAAGTTTGCTATTATCTTCTTAGATTTTTAATACGAAAAAAATATTACGCGCTTCGCAATCCAATAATTTTCCTACATCGATAAATTTCTACTAAGAGTAATCTTTTGAACATATTTTATCCTGTAATATGACTCTTTTGGCTTCGAAATCTACATAGATATATTAAGGTACTACTCTTGGTTTGACGATAGTGATTGACCCATGAACTGGAGTATATTTAAAGATGACTTCCGTAAAAAGAGGTGAAAGCTTCAGGGATTGAGCGATAGGATGACATATTTCAATCAAAATAAACAAAATTCAGATGAAGCGTCTTAATAGCCGTGCAAGAAGACATGAGTAGTATGTCGTGCGACACACGTGACTTAAAAGTCATTCGGTATGTTACTCATTTAATGTTGCAACCACTATTGAAATTCATAGAGTAGTTAACTAAATTCATGTGAAAAAAATCTAGGAATTTTTTATACTATAATTGATGTGCTTTAGGAATTTCATTAATGATTGTACGAAGTTGTGTGTACTTGCACAATTTTCTAGATGTGATAGACTCTTTTCACTTGAAATAAATTTTGTATATGCTCATTCTCTAGATTCTTTATGTGAATTTAGTTAAGTGCTTGATGAATTTAAATAGTGATTGCGACATTAAATGCATAACATACTGAATGACTTTTAAGTCATGTGTGCTTACACGACACACTAGTCATGTGAGCTTGAACAACTCTAGAGATATAACAATCTCTGTCACGTGAATTTCAATGAAATTCCTATTCCATAAATCTTATCACGTGAATGTAATTTTAATATTCTCATTTCCCAGATTCATTTTCACGTGAATTCAATTAAGTCCTCTATAAAAGTTTGCTTTTATCTTCTTAGATTTTTAATACGAAAAAAATATTACATTTTTCGCACTCCAATAATTTTCCTACATCGATAAATTTCTACTAAAAGTAATCTTTTGTACATTTTTTTATCCTATAATATGACTCTTTTGGCTACGAAATCTACATAGATATATTAAGGTACTACTCTTAGTTTGACGATTGTGATTGACCCATGAACTGGAGTATATTTAAAGATGACTTCCGTAGAAAAGAGGGGAAAGCTTCAGGGATTGAGCGATAGGATGACATATTTCAATCAAAATAAATCAAATTCAGATGAAGCATCTTAATAGTCGTGCAAGCAGACATGACTAGTATGTCGTGCGACACACGTGACTTAAAAGTCATTCTGTATGTTACTCATTTAATGTTGCAACCACTATTGAAATTCATAAAGTAGTTAACCAAATTCATGTTAAAATAATCTAGGAATTTTTTCATCCTATAATTGATGTGCTCTAGGAATTTCAGTAATGATTGTGATATTTATGAGATAATGAATAACTACTAAGTTGTGTGTGCACGCACGAATTTCTAGATGTCACAGACTTTTTTCACGTGAACTAATTTTTTTATATGCTCATTCCCTAGATATTTATGTGAATTTAGTTAAGTGTTGATGAATTTAAATAGTGGTTGCGACATTAAATGCGTAACATACTGAATGACTTTTAAGTCATGTGTTCCTGCACGAAACACTAGTCATGAGCTTGCACAACTCTTGAGATATAACAATCTCTTGTCACATGAATGTCGATAAAGTCTTTATTCCCTAAATCTTGTCACGTGAATTTAATTTTAATTTTTTCATCTCCTAAATTCATTCTCACGTGAAATCAGTTAAGTCCTCTAAAAAAGTTTGCTTTTTTCTTTTTATATTTTTTATGCGAATTTTTTTTAGGTTTTTTGGCACTCCAATAATTTTCCCACATCGATAAACTTCTACTAAGAGTAATCTTTTGAACATTTTTTTATCCTATAATATGACTCTTTTGGCTACGAAATCTACATAGATATATTAAGGTACTACTCTTTGTTTGACGATAGTAATTGACCTATGAACTGGAATAGATTAAAAACTAACTTCCGTAAAGAAGAGGGGAAAGCTTCTTAGATTGAGCGATTGGCCGACACCTTTCGATCCAAATCACTAGAATTCAAATAAAGCATCTTAATAGTCGTGCAAGCGCACATGACTAGTATGTCGTGCGACACACGTGACTTAAGAGTCATTCAGTATGTTACTCATTTAATGTTGCAAAAATTATTCAAATTCATAGATCAGTTATTTAAATTCAAGTTAAAAAAATGTGGGAAACAAGTATTTAAAAGATCAAACTCACAAGAGTCGTACAAGGGAAGTCGTGGAGGCACATACAACTTTACAGTCATTTAGTACCTCACACTTTAACATTGTAATGAATCTTTAAATTCATAAAGCACAAAACTAAACACACGTGAAAAATCTAGGGAATGGACACATCAAAAATTGAAATCACGTGAAAAGAGTATAACTTAAAAACCAAAAGTGCAGTCTTACATGTTTAGTGTGTTCTGTAGACACACATGAATTGGTTATGTTTAACTACCTCACATATTTAACGTGCAATCGCTATTTAAATTACTAAATCACATAACTGAATTCACGTATTTTTAAAGAAATGAGCATATAAAAAATTAAATTGTTGTGACAAAAATTTAGAACAACTCTTGAGATATAACAATCTCTTGTCACGTGAAATTCAATGAAATTCCTATTCCTAAATCTTATCACGTGAATGTAATTTTAACATTTTCATTTCCCATATTCATTTTCACGTGAATTCAATTAAGTCCTCTATAAAGGTTTGGTTTTTATCTTTTTAGATTTTTAATACAAAAAAAATTACGCTTTTCGCACTCCAATCATTTTCCCACATCGATAAATTTTTACTAAGAGTTATCATTTGGACGCTATTTATCCTACGTGACTCTTTTGGCTTCTCAAACCTACATACATATAGTAAGGTACTACTTCTGGTTTTTTAATAGTGATAGATCAATAAAGTGAAATAGATTTAAAGATAATTTTCGTAGAGTAGAAGGGAAAGCTTCTTAAATTGAGCGATAGGTAAATAGAATTCAAATGAAACGTCTTAATAGTCGTGCAAGCGCACATGACTAGTATGTCGCACGAACGTCTTAATAGTCGTGCAAGCGCACATGACTAGTATGTCGTGCAACACATGTGACTTAATAATCATTATTTATGTTACTCTTTTAATGTTGCAACCATTATTGAAATTCATAGAGCACTTAATTAAGTTCGCGTGAAAAAGGGAACAAGTATCTAAAAAATCAAATTCACAATCAATTAGTACCTCACACTTTTACGTTGTAATCAATATTTAAATTCATAATACACGTGAAAAATCTAGGGAATGGACACATAAAAAATTGAAATCAAGGGAAAAAAGTATAACTTATCAACCAAAAGTGCAAGCTTACATGTCTAATGTGTTCTGCAGACACACATGAGTTTGTAATGATTAACTACATCACATCTTTAATGTGTAATCGCTATAAAAATTACTAAACCACATAACTAAATTCTCATATTTTTTATGGGAATGAGCTTAATTTAGCCACGTGTGCCGCACGACGCATCAGTCATGTGGGCATGCACGATTCTCGAGATATGACAATAAAATTTCATGTTTCTTGAATTCTTTTTCACGTGAAATTATTTATGTGATTTAAAAATTTAAATAGTGATTGTGCATTAAAGGCTTTAGGTACTTAACAAGTTTTATCTCTTGTTTGTTTGTACAACACACTAGACACGTGAGCTTGCACGTTTATTTGATGTGTTATTCTCTTTTCACATGAATTAAATTTTTGATGTGCTTTAGGAATTTCAATAATGATTGTGATATTTGTGAAATAATGAATAACTACTAAGTTGTGTGTGCCCGCACGACTTTCTAGATGTCACAGACTCTTTTCACGTGAACTAGTTTTTTTATATTCTCATTCCCTGGATATTTATGTGAATTTAGTTAAGTATTAATGAATTTAAATAGTGGTTGCGACATTAAATGCGTAACATACTGAATGACTTTTAAGTCATGTGTTCCTGCACGAAACACTAGTCATGAGCTTGCACAACTCTTGAGATATAACAATCTCTTGTCACATGAATTTCGATAAAGTCTTTATTCCCTAAATCTTGTCACGTGAATTTAATTTTAATTTTTTCATCTCCTAAATTCATTCTCACGTGAAATCAGTTAAGTCCTCTAAAAAAGTTTGCTTTTTTCTTTTTATATTTTTCATGCGAAATTTTTTTAGGTTTTTTGGCACTCCAATAATTTTCCCACATCGATAAACTTCTACTAAGAGTAATCTTTTGAACATTTTTTTATCCTATAATATGACTCTTTTGGCTACGAAATCTACATAGATATATTAACGTACTACTCTTGGTTTGACGATAGTAATTGACCTATGAACTGGAATAGATTAAAAACTAACTTCCGTAAAGAAGAGGGGAAAGCTTCTTAGATTGAGCGATTGGCCGACACCTTTCGATCCAAATCACTAGAATTCAAATAAAGCATCTTAATAGTCGTGCAAGCGCACATGACTAGTATGTCGTGCGACACACGTGACTTAAGAGTCATTCAGTATGTTACTCATTTAATGTTGCAAAAATTATTCAAAATTATAGATCAATTATTTAAATTCAAGTGAAAAAAATGTGGGAAACAAGTATTTAAAAGATCAAACTCACGAGAGTCGTACAAGGGAAGTCGTGGAGGCACATACAACTTTACAGTCATTTAGTACCTCACACTTTAACATTGTAATGAATCTTTAAATTCATAAAGCACAAAACTAAACACACGTGAAAAATCTAGGGAATGGACACATCAAAAATTGAAATCACGTGAAAAGAGTATAACTTAAAAACCAAAAGTGCAGTCTTACATGTTTAGTGTGTTCTGTAGACACACATGAATTGGTTATGTTTAACTACCTCACATATTTAACGTGCAATCGCTATTTAAATTACTAAATCACATAACTGAATTCACGTATTTTTAAAGAAATGAGCATATAAAAAATTAAATTGTTGTGACAAAAATTTAGAACAACTCTTGAGATATAACAATCTCTTGTCACGTGAAATTCAATGAAATTCCTATTCCTAAATCTTATCACGTGAATGTAATTTTAATATTTTCATTTTCCATATTCATTTTCACGTGAATTCAATTAAGTCCTCTATAAAGGTTTGGTTTTTATCTTTTTAGATTTTTAATACAAAAAAAATTACGCTTTTCGCACTCCAATCATTTTCCCACATCGATAAATTTTTACTAAGAGTTATCATTTGGACGCTATTTATCCTACGTGACTCTTTTGGCTTCTCAAACCTACATACATATAGTAAGGTACTACTTCTGGTTTTTTAATAGTGATAGATCAATGAAGTGAAATAGATTTAAAGATAATTTTCGTAGAGTAGAAGGGAAAGCTTCTTAAATTGAGCGATAGGTAAATAGAATTCAAATGAAACGTCTTAATAGTCGTGCAAGCGCACATGACTAGTATGTCGCACGAACGTCTTAATAGTCGTGCAAGCGCACATGACTAGTATGTCGTGCAACACACGTGACTTAATAATCATTATTTATGTTACTCTTTTAATGTTGCAACCATTATTGAAATTCATAGAGCACTTAATTAAGTTCGCATGAAAAAGGGAACAAGTATCTAAAAAATCAAATTCACAATCAATTAGTACCTCACACTTTTACGTTGTAATCAATATTTAAATTCATAATACACGTGAAAAATCTAGGGAATGGACACATAAAAAATTGAAATCAAGGGAAAAAAGTATAACTTATCAACCAAAAGTGCAAGCTTACATGTCTAATGTGTTCTGCAGACACACATGAGTTTGTAATGATTAACTACATCACATCTTTAATGTGTAATCGCTATAAAAATTACTAAACCACATAACTAAATTCTCATATTTTCTATGGGATTGAGCTTAATTTAGCCACGTGTGCCGCACGACGCATCAGTCATGTGGGCATGCACGATTCTCGAGATATGACAAAAAAATTTCATGTTTCTTGGATTCTTTTTCACGTGAAATTATTTATGTGATTTAAAAATTTAAATAGTGATTGTGCATTAAAGGCTTTAGGTACTTAACAAGTTTTATCTCTTGTTTGTTTGTACAACACACTAGACACGTGAGCTTGCACGTTTATTTGATGTGTTATTCTCTTTTCACATGAATTAAATTTTTGATGTGCTTTAGGAATTTCAATAATGATTGTGATATTTGTGAAATAATGAATAACAACTAAGTTGGTGTGCCCGCACGACTTTTTAGATGTCACAGACTCTTTTCACGTGAACTAGTTTTTTTATATTCTCATTCCCTGGATATTTATGTGAATTTAGTTAAGTATTAATGAATTTAAATAGTGGTTGCGACATTAAATGCGTAACATACTGAATGACTTTTAAGTAATGTGTTCCTGCACGAAACACTAGACATGAGCTTGCACAACTATTGAGATATAACAATCTCTTGTCACATGAATTTCGATAAAGTCTTTATTCCCTAAATCTTGTCACGTGAATTTAATTTTAATTTTTTCATCTCCTAAATTCATTCTCACGTGAAATCAGTTAAGTCCTCTAAAAAAGTTTGCTTTTTTCTTTATATATTTTTTATGCGAAAAAAAAATTTAGGTTTTTTGGCACTCCAATAATTTTCCCACATCGATAAACTTCTACTAAGAGTAATCTTTTGAACATTTTTTTATCCTATAATATGACTCTTTTGGCTACGAAATCTACATAGATATATTAAGGTACTACTCTTGGTTTGACAATAGTAATTGACCTATGAACTGGAATAGATTAAAAACTAACTTCCGTAAAGAAGAGGGGAAAGCTTCTTAGATTGAGCGATTGGCCGACACCTTTCGATCCAAATCACTAGAATTCAAATAAAGCATCTTAATAGTCGTGCAAGCGCACATGACTAGTATGTCGTGCGACACACGTGACTTAAGAGTCATTCAGTATGTTACTCATTTAATGTTGCAAAAATTATTCAAATTCATAGATCAGTTATTTAAATTCAAGTGAAAAAAATGTGGGAAACAAGTATTTAAAAGATCAAACTCACGAGAGTCGTACAAGGGAAGTCGTGGAGGCACATACAACTTTACAGTCATTTAGTACCTCACACTTTAACATTGTAATGAATCTTTAAATTCATAAAGCACAAAACTAAACACACGTGAAAAATCTAGGGAATGGACACATCAAAAATTGAAATCACGTGAAAAGAGTATAACTTAACAACCAAAAGTGCAGTCTTACATGTTTAGTGTGTTCTGTAGACACACATGAATTGGTATGTTTAACTACCTCACATCTTTAACGTGCAATCGCTATTTAAATTACTAAATCACATAACTGAATTCACGTATTTTTAAAGAAATGAGCATATAAAAAATTAAATTGTTGTGACAAAAATTTAGAACAACTCTTGAGATATAACAATCTCTTGTCACGTGAAATTCAATGAAATTCCTATTCCCTAAATCTTATCACGTGAATGTAATTTTAATATTTTCATTTCTCATATTCATTTTCACGTGAATTCAATTAAGTCCTCTATAAAGGTTTGGTTTTTATCTTTTTAGATTTTTAATACAAAAAAAATTACGTTTTTCGCACTCCAATCATTTTCCCACATCGATAAATTTTTACTAAGAGTTATCATTTGGACGCTATTTATCCTACGTGACTCTTTTGGCTTCTCAAACCTACATACATATAGTAAGGTACTACTTCTGGTTTCTTAATAGTGATAGATCAATGAAGTGAAATAGATTTAAAGATAATTTTCGTAGATTAGAAGGGAAAGCTTCTTAAATTGAGCGATAGGTAAATAGAATTCAAATGAAACGTCTTAATAGTCGTGCAAGCGCACATGACTAGTATGTCGCACGAACGTCTTAATAGTCGTGCAAGCACACATGACTAGTATGTCGTGCAACACACGTGACTTAATAATCATTATTTATGTTACTCTTTTAATGTTGCAACCATTATTGAAATTCATAGAGCACTTAATTAAGTTCTCGTGAAAAAGGGAACAAGTACCTAAAAAATCAAATTCACAATCAATTAGTACCTCTCACTTTTACATTGTAATCAATATTTAAATTCATAATACACGTGAAAAATCTAGGGAATGGACACATAAAAAAATTGAAATCAAGGGAAAAAAGTATAACTTATCAACCAAAAGTGCAAGCTTACATGTCTAATGTGTTCTGCAGACACACATGAGTTTGTAATGATTAACTACATCACATCTTTAATGTGTAATCGCTATAAAAATTACTAAACCACATAACTAAATTCTCATATTTTTTATGGGAATGAGCTTAATTAAGCCACGTGTGCCGCACGACGCATCAGTCATGT
Organism: Solanum corneliomulleri; assembly: GCA_027704805.1. Taxonomy (NCBI): domain Eukaryota; kingdom Viridiplantae; phylum Streptophyta; class Magnoliopsida; order Solanales; family Solanaceae; genus Solanum; species Solanum corneliomulleri. The sequence continues at coordinate 51,829,838 of JAKWIY010003054.1, read as the reverse complement.
GGGCATGCACGATTCTCGAGATATGACAAAAAAATTTCATGTTTCTTGGATTCTTTTTCACGTGAAATTATTTATGTGATTTAAAAATTTGAATAGTGATTGTGCATTAAAGGCTTTAGGAACTTAACAAGTTTTATCTCTTGTTTGTTTGTACAACACACTAGACACGTGAGCTTGCACGTTTATTTGATGTGTTATTCTCTTTTCACATGAATTAAATTTTTGATGTGCTTTAGGAATTTCAATAATGATTGTGATATTTGTGAAATAATGAATAACTACTAAGTTGTGTGTGCCCGCACGACTTTCTAGATGTCACAGACTCTTTTCACGTGAACTAGTTTTTTTATATTCTCATTCCCTAGATATTTATGTGAATTTAGTTAAGTATTGATGAATTTAAATAGTGGTTGCGACATTAAATGTGTAACATAGTGAATGACTTTTAAGTAATGTGTTCCTGCACGAAACACTAGTCATGAGCTTGCACAACTCTTGAGATATAACAATCTCTTGTCACATGAATTTCAATAAAGTCTTTATTCCCTAAATCTTGTCATGTGAATTTAATTTTAATTTTTTCATCTCCTAAATTCATTCTCACGTGAATTCAGTTAAGTCATTTATTAATGTTTACTTTTTTCTTTTTATATTTTTTATGCGAAAAAAAAATTAGGTTTTTTGGCACTCCAATAATTTTCACACATCGATAAACTTCTACTAAGAGTAATCTTTTGAATATTTTTTTATCCTATAATATGACTCTTTTGGCTACGAAATCTACATAGATATATTAAGGTACTACTCTTGGTTTGACGATAGTAATTGACCTATGAACTGGAATAGATTAAAAACTAACTTCCGTAAAGAAGAGGGGAAAGCTTCTTAGATTGAGCGATTGGCCGACACCTTTCGATCCAAATCACTAGAATTCAAATAAAGCATCTTAATAGTCGTGCAAGCGCACATGACTAGTATGTCGTGCGACACACGTGACTTAAGAGTCATTCAGTATGTTACTCATTTAATGTTGCAAAAATTATTCAAATTCATAGATCAGTTATTTAAATTTAAGTGAAAAAAATGTGGGAAACAAGTATTTAAAAGATCAAACTCACGAGAGTCGTACAAGGGAAGTCGTGAAGGCACATACAACTTTACAGTCATTTAGTACCTCACACTTTAACATTGTAATGAATCTTTAAATTCATAAAGCACAAAGAAAAATCTAGGGAATGGACACATCAAAAATTGAAATCACGTGAAAAGAGTATAACTTAATAACCAAAAGTGCAGTCTTACATGTTTAGTGTGTTCTGTAGACACACACGAATTGGTTATGTTTAACTACCTCACATCTTTAACGTGCAATCACTATTTAAATTACTAAATCACATAACTAAATTCACGTATTTTTAAAGAAATGAGCATATAAAAAATTAAATTCTTGTGACAAAAATTTAGAAAAAAACAATCACTTTATCTGAATTCATGTGAAAAAAATTGTCATATCTCAAAAATAGTGTTGGCACACATGTCTAGTGTGTGATGTGTCGTGAAGGTGCACATGACTAGTCAATCAATATGTTACGACTTTAATATTGTAGTCACTATATAAATTTGAAATTACTTAAGTTTGTAATGTAAATTGGGAATTTAAATAGTGATTGTGCATTAAAGTGTTGGGCTTTGTGGAGGCTTGTGAGCCGGCCCGACCCATTACTGAAACCCTAGGTTAACCATTTGGTTTTCCTATAAATATGATCCTTGTATTTGTAATTCTTATTGAGCACAAGTGAAATAAAATCCTCCTGTTACAGTCGTGGAGTAAGGAAACCGAACCACGTTAAATTCTTGTGTGTCCCGTTTGTGTTCCGTTTCTCTTTTCTCTAGATTATTTGTGTGTGTTGTGTGTTTTAATTCCCAACAATTGGTATCAGAGCGAGGTTTCAACAACATTGTAACAAACTGTGAGAAATTGTCACCTAGGGTTCTTGTGTGAAGAACTGTGTGCAGGGAGGAGTAGCCGCCGTTACCGTGTGGGTAACCTCAAGCAGCAGCCGGCTAGGAGAACCGCGCAGGGTGCGAACAGCCGTCGTTCGTGTGCTGTCCGTCGCGCCGTTCCGTTGGCCGCCGCGTCGGGAAGGAGTGTGCCGCCGCCGTTCGCAAGCTACAGCCGTGCAAGACGCCGAGGATCTGGAACCGCCATTCGCGAGTAGCAGCCGCCGCGAACCTGGGCAGCCCAGATCGAAGGAGATCTGCCGCAGATCGTAGCCCAGCGAGGGGAGAAAGCCGCGCAGCAGTAGCGAGGCAGAGAACGCCGCTGCCGTCCAGTGGCCGCCGCGTCGAGGAGCCTCAGATCCAGCCGTGAGCGTCCAGATCGTGAGCATCATCCAAATCGCCGCCCGCTGTCTGAAGACGCCGTTAAGGGAATTGCCGAAGGTGCGGTTTTTTGTGGTGCAATATTTCTGACGAAATTATCAAGATCTGAAATTAGTTGTACCGAGTATCTCATTTAGTCCTTTGAGATGGCAGAAGATGGGAAGTTCCGAATTGAGAAGTTCGATGGTACAGATTTCAGTTGGTGGAAGATGCAGATTGAAGATTTGCTGGTTCAGAAAGATTTGAACGTAGTGTTGGGTGACAAGCAAGGAAAATTGTCTGATGCAGAGTGGGCAGTTTTGGATCGGAAAGCTATGTCAGTTATCCGACTCTCGTTGACCAAGAATGTTGCGTTCAACATTCTAAAGGAGAAGACAGCGAAAGGCATCTTGGAAGCCTTGTCTAACATGTACGAGAAGCCATCTGCAGCAAACAAAATTTTTCTGATTAGAGAGTTGGTGAACACAAAGATGAAGGAAGGCAGTTCAGTTACCGAGCACATCAACTCATTGAATTCGATCTTAGCCAGACTTTTGTCAGTTGGCATTAAGTTCGATGATGAAGTTCAAGCTTTACTACTGTTATCATCATTGCCTGACAGTTGGTTCGGAACGGTTACAGCAGTTGCCAGTTTAGTGGGACCTAATGGATTCACCTTTGAGAAGATTCGTGATCTCGTTCTTGGCGAGGATGTCAGAAGAAGGAGTTCTGGAGAATCATCAGGTGATATGCTAAACGTCGTCCGAGGCAGAGGAAATAACAGAGGTAGTGGGAGCAGGAACCGAAGAAGGAGTCAGTCGAAGGCTCGGGATGGCTCAGGTGTAACATGTTGGAACTTCAAGGAGGTGGGGCATTTCAGGAATCAATGCCAGAAAGACAAACAAGTCAACATTGCAGAAGACAGCGCCGACGAGGATTTGTTTATCTGTTGCGCGGAGAGCAATGTGGATTCCTGGGTCATGGATTCTGGTGCTTCTTTTCACGCTACCCACAGCAGTGAAGCATTGCAGAATCTGGTTATTGGAGACTTTGGAAAGGTAAGGCTTGCAGACGATAGAGCTCTTGATGTTACGGGCATGGGTGACATGGTGCTGAAGACGCCAGTCGGTTTCTGGACCTTGAAGGATGTCAGAGTGGTTCCAAGCTTGACGAAAAGTTTGATTTCTGTTAGGCAGTTGGATGAACAGGGACATCATGTGAAGTTCGGAAATGGGCAGTGGAAGGTCGTGAGGGGCAATCTTGTCATGGCTCGTGGAACAAAAAGAGGATCGTTGTATATTGTCGGATTACCGTCTGAGGGAGTGACCATCCCAGTTCAGAAGAAAAACAAAGTCCGGTTCACAGAATCTCGTGGGCAGAAGAAGGTTGTCTTTGCAAGAAAGAAACCCAGAGCCACAGGTCAGATTCAGGATGAACGAGCAAGGAAAGGTTCAGGAAGACCAGTCAGAGGCGTTTGTGGCAGTGGGAGCACCGGCCGTGCTTCAGCCAAGGCTCCTAGAAGACAGTGGGTCAAGAGAACCAGTATTCCAGCTGTTGATACGTCTCCAGAAAATTTCTTGCTGAGTATGGAGAGTGTTTGTTCTCAGGGAGTTCTAGGATCCGGCAGTTCGTGTCTCAAGTGGGAGCCGGTAGGGACCGAGGACGAGTCAAGGGCAGTTTCAGCCGTGACTGATGTGTTGAAGCTTCGGGGAGCTTCAACGGGCCTTTCAGTTGACTGATGAGAAGGCCGCTGTAGCAGGAGAGAGTTGAAAAAGAGTACTAGACATACAAGTGTTCTAAGTGGATGACAGTTGAAATTCTTCAAGCCTCCAAGTGGGAGATTGTTGGGCTTTGTGGAAGCTTGTGAGCCGGCCCGACCCATTACTGAAACCCTAGGTTAACCATTTGGTTTTCCTATAAATATGATCCTTGTATTTGTAATTCTTATTGAGCACAAGTGAAATAAAATCCTCCTGTTACAGTCGTGGAGTAAGGAAACCGAACCACGTTAAATTCTTGTGTGTCCCGTTTGAGTTCCGTTTCTCTTTTCTCTAGATTATTTGTGTGTGTTGTGTGTTTTAATTCCCAACATAAAGGAGTGAGGTGCTTAAAAATTCTTTAACTCGTGTGTGTTTGTACAATACACTAGACACGTGAGCATGCATGCTTGTTTGATGTGTTATATACTCTTTAAAGTGAATTCAATTTTTAATGTGTTCACTTTCTTAAAAAATTTCCATTGAATTTAGTTATGTGCTTTTGAAATTTAAATATTGATTGCAATATTAAATGTGTTAGGTAGCGAATGACTTTTAAGTTGTGTGTGTTTGCAGGAATTTAATTTTTAATGCGCCCATTTTCTAGATTTTTCATGTGATTTAGTTCAGTGTTTTATGAATATAAATAATGAATGCGACATTAAAGGCTTAATACAGTGAATGACTTATGTCATTTTGACCTATAGTATTGGAGTCAGAAATTTTGTTAATGATGTTCAAAATGTAAAGAGTACATTTTATTTTAGCTAATGAGTGTCCAATTTTTTTTTTAGTTACTAATGAGTGGATGCATCTAGTTTTAAAATTAAATTAAATATCATTTAACTAAATCATATAAATATTTATAATTATAAAATTATTAATTATATAAATCAAAACTAACTAAAAAAGTCAACAAAAACAGTTTTAACTAGAGCAACTTTAACGTATAGCAAACATAAAAACATATTTATATGTTCTAACTATAGTTTACATAATTGCACTTCATATATTGCAAATTTTACTATCCTGTGGAGCTTTTGGTTTGTATAATTCGCTAGATACATCCTATTTTATATAAGTTATTCAACTTTGCATGAATTCATTTATACGTTGTAATTTGTATTAATTAAGATTTGTAATTGTATAATTATAAGTGTATAGGATGAAAGTATATGTATTTGTATTTTTATATACATTTTTCTCTCGTTTTATACAAATATAAACGCATTCATACTTCTTATACATCTGTATACTTAATGGATAATTGTATATCAAAAAATGGCTAATTGTATACCGAATTAGATGACAAAAAAATGGGATGTTTGTTGCGAATTATACATAAAATAAAGGGCAACTTTCACATAACAAACATAAAATTCATATTTGTATGCTATAGCAAAGTTCGCATAATACGCTCCGTAGCAAACTTATATATGTATAATTCGCTATCCATATACAATTGAAGCAAATTGTATAAAACGAGAAAGAGATAAATCATATACAATTTAAATTGTATAAAACAAGAAAGCAAGAAAGACAAAACTGAATTATATAAAACGAGAAAGAGAAAAATTATATATAATTTGAATTTGTATAAAAAGAGAAAGAGAGAAAACAAAAGAGACTTGTGCAGGAAATATATGATTGAATCGAATGTATAAAACGAGAAAGAGAGAAATTATATACAATTTGAATTTGAATAAAATGAGAAATGCAAAACAGACTTGGCGGGGAAATATTTATATATTATAAGTGTATAGGATGAAGATATATGTATTTGCATGCGTTTATACAATTTTCTCTCGCTTTATGCAATTAGAAACACAATTTATACAATTTTATTGTATAAGCGAGAGAGGCGAGCGACAGGAAGCGAGAGAGAGAGAGGGAGAGTGGCAAGCGAGAATACAGGGGAGAGAGGGACTGACAAACAGTTTGCTATGGAACATAAATAAATCAAAGGGTAGCTACTATATTTATTTTATATTATTAGTTTGTCATTTTATACAATTATCCCTAAAATAAACTATGGTTATAACATTTAATTTAAATTAATAGTTTGTTATTTCATACAATTTTCCCTTTTAACTACTACTTCCTCGTTCGTCTTTACTTGTTTGTTTGATTTGACACTCTTAAGAAGCAATAAATTGAAGGATAATTTAACTATATTATTCTGTTTGATTATCAGTTATTTAAATATGGATAAATAAATAGTATTTAATAGTTGAAATAAAATAAACACAATATAATAAATTATATCTTATTTTATAAATCAAACAAAAATTGAATAGCCATCTTTATTAACTAGAAAAGTAAACAAATTTAATTATATAAAGAAATAAATTTGCTCAATCAGTAATTTTCTGTAAAGAAATAAAAAAAAATTGGAATGTGTATCTTTTTTAAAGTTGATTTCCTTGTAAAATATATATTTAATTGTCTTGGGTAAAGAACTAGTTAGCATAGTGTAAGATTTAAATTACATTCTATCTCTATTTTTTAAAAATTTATGAAAATTTCTTTAAAATAATGTTATTCGGATACATAGCAAATAAGTCGGATACATTAAATATGATACATTAAAACAAATTAAGTTACACTTTTAATGGAAAGAGAATATAAAATTGATTGTTAGTTCCTCAAATCACGCTAATTTAATTGATTTCAATCTCTTCAAAATCTAATCATATTTAATCAAATCAAAATTTAAATTTTCTTCTCCAATTCTCTTCCAAATCTGTCCGCCTTCAATTCAAAATTTAAAATTTTTTCTCTCAGTTCTATTCCAAATTCGTATGGTTTCAAACAATTCAAATTTTCATCTTTCAATTCTTTCCCCAATCATAATAGATTTTAAAAGTTGAAAACAATAGCTGATACATGATCATGAATACGTTTAAGAATCTGGAAAATCAAGGTGAGTTATGAATGATACATAAGTGGGATTTTAAATTTCTTCTTTCAATTCGTCGAAGATCCTTTCAATTTTGATTCAAAATCACAAAAACAATGAGAAGTTACATCATGAATATTTTGATTTTGCTAAGACAATGAAGAATCTGAAGAACAAAAAATGTGACATTCAAAAATCTGGAAAAAATATGAGTCTCGATTTGCAATGTATAGAATAGATCAGAGTTTTAATTGCATGGTAAAATAGATTTGACAATCAGAGGTATGAAACTACATATATTGTGTTGTTAATTCGATTTTTATTTATACTTTATAGATGATACATTATGCATATATTTTATTGTAAAAGCATCAAAATGTTCAAGAATGGGGTATGTATCAGATTAAAGTTATATTTTGTACCAGATATAAGTATATAAGTTTAGTTGTTTGATTGTTTGTGATTGATGCATATAATAACTGTTTTACGGAATGTATCACTAATTTCTTTAATGTTAACAGGTTTTTGAATCATCAGAGTATCTTTATTTAGTTTGATTCTGAAAGAAAGATATATTGTTTGCCTTGAATGATAAATATGCAATTGTGGAAGATTTCAAGTTGATTAGATGCTTTTTTCTATAATTCTTTTTGTTGATAATAATGTATCTAATACAATAAGGTTGTGAAAGAATAGTGTGTGTAAGCTGAAATAAAGTGTATCTATAAAGATATCATTTAGTAGTTGATTATGTATTTGATACAATAATATTATCAATTTTTACGTATTTATATATCAAGATATTTAATTTGTTACATAGTGTTTTTATCAAAATAAACGAGATACACATGAAAATTTAGTATCAGATGCGTGGAACAAACAATGATTGTAGCAGTGATGTATCGAATCAATAATAACACTAACAAGACTAATTTAAGAATCAAAATAAATGAGAACATATGTCTTTGGCAGTGATAATCGTGTAATGACTGATCCAACTATTTCTTTCCTTTTTTTTTTGAACTTGTATTTCAATGTAGATTTAAAATTCGAACATGTATAAACATTGCAAATCAAATACGACATTCTAGTTTTTGATATATAACAAAAGATTTGTAACAATATGAATGAAATAAAAAAATATTATTTAATAATAAAATAATCAAATATAAAAAGAAATTCTAATATAATTAAATAACAAATATTCTTCCATAATATAGTAATTTGTGATTGATAAGATTTATCAATCAATTCATTTTCTTTCTATTAGTTGATTTTTTTTATTGTTATTATTTTTCCTATTTCTTTCTCCACGTTATTCTCAAATCTCAATCATTTGTTGTTGTTTTAATAAAAAAAATCATCACCAAAAAGTAAAAGAGTTTTTTCTAAATCTTGATTCAACATATAATTTTTGTATGATTCAATCGATTTTAATTTTTTTGCTTTTTTTTATAAGTTTTTTGCTTTTATCTTATTTTTTCATTTTCTTAATTTGATTTTTTTAAGAAATAACGATTGATTTTTATCAACTTTGATGTTATTTTTACTTTTTATTATTATAATCTGAAATTCTATTGTTGAGAAATAAAAAATTATTTTCTGAAATTTTGATTCCATTTTTGGTGTGGTATAGGGAGTGATTTGTGGATTGAAATAAGGAAGAAATAAATATTAATTTTGGGAGTTAGGATTTATGTATCAAACGTTTGGAGTTTGAGAGTAAAATAAGGGATACTTATTGGGAATAATGGAGATTATGAAAAGAAAGATGTGTATATAGGTAAATTATACTTATTTTTATTTATTTTCCAATTTTTTCTAACTTAAAAAAAGTTGTTATAATAAACTCTTTTCACGTGAACACAAATGAAGTGTCATTTCCTAAAAATTGTCACAAGAATATAATTTTTTATATTTGTTTCCTAGATTCATTTATGAATTCCTAGATTCATTTATGAATCTAGTTAAGTTCTATATAAGTGTTTATTTTTACCTTCTTAAATTTTTTATGTGAAAAATGATTCAATTAAGTTGTATGATTTAGGAATATAAGTAGTAGTTACACATTAGACACGTGAGCGTGCACATTTGTTTGATGTATTATACTCTATTCACTTGAATTCAATTTTTAGTGGGACGATTCCCTAGATTGTTCTTCACGTGAATTTAGTTATATGCTTTAGGAATTTCAATAATGATTGTGATGTGAGTGATGTAGTGAATAACTGCTAAGTTGCGTGTGTCCTGCACGACTTTCTAGATGTGGTAGACTCTTTTCACTTGAGCTCAATTTTGTATATGCCCATTGCCTAGATTTTTTAATGTGAATTTAGTTAAGTGCTTGATGAATTTAAATAGTAGTTGCGACATTAAAGACGTAAAATACTGAATGACTCTTAAGTCATGTGTGCTTAAACGACACACTAGTCATGTGAGCTTGAACAACTCTTGAGATATAACAATCTCTTGTCACGTGAATTTCAATGAAATTCCTATTCCCTAAATCTTATCACGTGAATGTAATTTTAATATTTTCATTTCACATATTCATTTTCACGTGAATTCAATTAACTCCTCTATAAAGGTTTGGTTTTTATCTTTCAAAAATTTTTAATACAAAAAAAATTTACGTTTTTCGCACTCCAATCATTTTCCCACATCGATAAATTTTTACTAAGAGTTATCATTTGGACGCTATTTATCCTACGTGACTCTTTTGGCTTCTCAAACCTACATACATATAGTAAGGTACTAATTCTGGTTTTTTAATAGTGATAGACCAATGAAGTGAAATAGATTTAAAGATAATTTTCGTAGAGTAGAAGGGAAAGCTTCTTAAATTGAGCGATAGGTAAATAGAATTCAAATGAAACGTCTTAATAGTCGTGCAAGCGCACATGACTAGTATGTCGCACGAACGTCTTAATAGTCGTGCAAGCGCACATGACTAGTATGTCATGCAACACACGTGACTTAATAATCATTATTTATGTTACTCTTTTATTGTTGCAACCATTATTAAAATTCATAGAGCACTTAATTAAGTTCGCGTGAAAAAGGGAACAAGTACCTAAAAAATCAAATTCACAATCAATTAGTACCTCACACTTTTACATTGTAATCAATATTTAAATTCATAATACACGTGAAAAATCTAGGGAATGGACACATAAAAAATTGAAATCAATGGAAAAAAGTATAACTTATCAACCAAAAGTGCAAGCTTACATGTCTAATGTGTTCTGCAGACACACATGGGTTTGTAATGATTAACTACATCACATCTTTAATGTGTAATCGCTATAAAAATTACTAAACCACATAACTAAATTCTCATATTTTTTATGGGAATGAGCTTAATTAAGCCACGTGTGCCGCACGACGCATCAGTCATGTGGGCATGCACGATTCTCGAGATATAAAAAAATTCATGTTTCTTGGATTCTTTTTCACATGAAATTATTTATGTGATTTAAAAATTTAAATAGTGATTGTGCATTAAAGGCTTTAGATACTTAACAAGTTTTATCTCTTGTTTGTTTGTTCAACACACTAGACACGTGAGCTTGCACGTTTATTTGATGTGTTATTCTCTTTTCACATGAATTAAATTTTTGATGTGCTTTAGGAATTTCAATAATGATTGTGATATTTGTGAAATAATGAATAACTACTAAGTTGTGTGTGCCCGCACGACTTTCTAGATGTCACAGACTCTTTTCACGTGAACTAGTTTTTTTATATTCTCATTCCCTAGATATTTATGTGAATTTAGTTAAGTATTGATGAATTTAAATAGTGGTTGCGACATTAAATGCGTAACATACTAAATGACTTTTAAGTAATGTGTTCCTGCACGAAACACTAGTCATGAGCTTGCACAACTCTTGAGATATAACAATCTCTTGTCACATGAATTTCAATAAAGTCTTTATTCCCTAAATCTTGTCATGTGAATTTAATTTTAATTTTTTCATCTCCTAAATTCATTCTCACGTGAATTCAGTTAAGTCATTTATAAATGTTTACTTTTATCTTTTTATATTTTTTATGCGGAAAAAAAATTAGGTTTTTTGGCACTCCAATAATTTTCCTACATCGATAAACTTCTACTAAGAGTAATCTTTTGAACATTTTTTTATCCTATAATATGACTCTTTTGGCTACGAAATCTACATAGATATATTAAGGTACTACTCTTGGTTTGACGATAGTAATTGACCTATGAACTGGAATAGATTAAAAACTAACTTCCGTAAAGAAGAGGGGAAAGCTTCTTAGATTGAGCGATTGGCCGACACCTTTCAATCAAAATCACTAGAATTCAAATAAAGCATCTTAATAGTCGTGCAAGCGCACATGACTAGTATGTCGTGCGACACACGTGACTTAAGAGTCATTCATTATGTTACTCATTTAATGTTGCAAAAATTATTCATATTCATAGATTAGTTATTTAAATTCAAGTGAAAAAAATGTGGGAAACAAGTATTTAAAAGATCAAACTCACGAGAGTCGTACAAGGGAAGTCGTGGAGGCACATACAACTTTACAGTCATTTAGTACCTCACACTTTAACATTGTAATGAATCATTAAATTCATAAAGCACAAAACTAAACACAAGTGAAAAATCTAGGGAATGGACACATCAAAAATTGAAATCACGTGAAAAGAGTATAACTTAACAACCAAAAGTGCAATCTTACATGTTTAGTGTGTTCTGTAGACACACATGAATTGGTTATGTTAAACTACCTCACATCTTTAACGTGCAATCGCTATTTAAATTACTAAATCACATAACTGAATTCACGTATTTTGAAAGAAATGAGCATATAAAAAATTAAATTGTTGTGACAAAAATTTAGAAAAAAATAACCACTTTATCTGAATTCATGTGAAAAAAATTGTCACATCTCAAAAATAGTGTTGGCACACATGTCTAGTGTGTGATGTGTCGTGAAGGTGCATGTAACGACCTGTTTAGTCGTTTTGAGCAGCAGATTTTAATTCTGGAAAAATTGGCTGAGACGACGGACACCACGACGGACCGTCGTGGGCACGACGGACCGTCGAGGGTGTCTCGTTTCAAAACACTTAGGAATTCTGAAATCTGAGTACTGAAATCGACTCTCTGAACTTTGTGACGGACCTGCAGGACGGACCGTCACAGGTACGACGAACCGTCGTGATCCCCCGTTTCAAAACACTTCAACTCTCGAGAATTTGGTACAGGGAACGATTCTCTGAACGTCGTGACGGAAGTGCAGGACGGACCATCGTAGGTACGACGGGCCGTCACAGACTCCTTAAGGAAATCGAGTCTCTGACGAACCTGCATGACGGACCGTCGCAGGCACGACGGCCCGTCACAGGTTGCGTAATCCCAGTCGGAGTCGGATTTGTGGTTAAGTTTTAAAGGGGCGTTTTGGACTATTCCTGCTATAATTATATATTTCGTGGGTTTATATTAATAACTCAATTTCTTGGGGGATAAAAGGGGTAACTTTGAGTTAATTAGTGGGGTTTTATTGTCATCTTTTATACTCAATTATATGTTAATTAGGGTAAAAGAAAGAGGGTTTGAATAAAGAAAATAGAAAGAACAAGAGAAAGAGAGAGGAATCGATCGAACAAGGAAGGGAGAAAACAAAGCTTGGGAAATTGCTTGTTGATCACTAATCTTCGGTGGAGGTAGGTTATAGTTTTACGATATTCGTAGTGAACTCTTAATAGTGAATGATATGTATTGATAGTATTGTAAACCCTGCTATATGCTTAATTGTATGCTTGCATGATTGTGATTATGAAATTGTGATAAAATAAGCATGATGAAGCTATTGAATCCTAAATCTTGAAAGAAACCCTAATTTACTTGTTAATGATGATGCCTTAGTGTAAAAGAAGGCTTGATATATTATATAATGAGATTGATGATGCCTTAGTGTAAAAGAAGGCTTGATATATTATATAATGAGATTGATGATGCCTTAGTATAAAAGAAGGCTTGATGAATTAGGGGATCGGGTGCCACGTTCCGGTACCAGGATAGAAATAGAGGATCGGGTGCCACGTTCCGGTACCAGGATAGAATGAGGATCGGAGTGTCACGTTCCGACACCAGAATAGAATGAGGATCAGAGTGTCACGTTCCGACACCAAGATAATATATGGATCGGGTGCCACGTTCCTGTACCAGGATAGAATGAGGATCGGAGTGCCACATTCCGGCACCAGGGTAGAATATGGATCGGAGTGTCACGTACCGACACAAGAGGAAGGAAAATAATGAATTTTGAAAGATGATAAATATACTCAATCTAATGAACCCAATTCCCAAATGAGTATGGTATTGAGGCTTGAGTCCTCATGTGTGAACTTGACGGAAATTGTTAATGATATGGTACTTGTTGTTGCTACATGCTAAGCATCATAGTTGATTTTATAATATTACTTGATATATATTATCTTCCATTTTGAGTTGGCCGATGATATCTACTCAGTACTTGTGGTTGTACTGACCCCCTACTTTTATGTTTTCTTCTTTGTTATTTGTGGAGTGCAGCAAACGTGCCGTCGTCTTCAACTCAACAGTAATTCTAGCCAGTCTTCGTCACACCGGATCTTCAGGGTGAGCTAATGCTTCTAGCTTGGACTGGATCTTCTTCTTCAAGTCTTGATGCCTTGAACTTCCGGCATGGCCTAGCTTTTTATTTGTTTTTGCTTTCTTAGATACTCTTAGTTTAGTAATTTGAGGATAGATGTTCTTGTGATGATGACTTCCAGATTTTGGGGAAATAATAGATGTTGAATTTTAATAGTTATTGAATTGGTTTTTATTAATGAGTTTAAGTCTTCCGCATTATTTTCTGTTGATATACATTGAAATGTTAAAGGTTAGATTGGTTGGTTCGCTCACATAGGAGGGTAAATGTGGGTGCCAGTCGCGGCTCGGTTTTGGGTCGTGACAGTGCACATGACTAGTCAATCAATATGTTACGACTTTAATATTGTAGTCACTATTTAAATTTGAAATTACTTAAGTTTGTAATGTAAATTGGGAATTTAAATAGTGATTGTGCATTAAAGGAGTGAGGTAGTTAAAAATTCTTTAACTCGTGTGTGTTTGTACAATACACTAGACACGTGAGCATGCATGCTTGTTTGATGTGTTATATACTCTTTAAAGTGAATTCAATTTTTAATGTGTTCATTTTCTAAAATTTTTTCCATTGAATTTAGTTATGTGCTTTTGAAATTTAAATATTGATTGCAATATTAAATGTGTTAGGTAGCGAATGACTTTTAAGTTGTGTGTGTTTGCAGGAATTTAAATTTTAATGCGCCCATTTTCTAGATTTTTCATGTGATTTAGTTCAGTGTTTTATGAATATAAATAATGAATGCGACATTAAAGGCTTAATACAGTGAATGACTTATGTCATTTTGACCTGTAGTATTGGAGTCAGAAATTTTGTTAATGATGTTCAAAATGTAAAGAGTACATTTTATTTTAGCTAATGAGTGTCCAATTTTTTTTTTAGTTACTAATGAGTGGATGCATCTAGTTTTAAAATTAAATTAAATATCATTTAACTAAATCATATAAATATTTATAATTATAAAATTATTAATTATATAAATCAAAACTAACTAAAAAAGTCAACAAAAACAGTTTTAACTAGATCAACTTTAACGTATAGCAAACATAAAAAACATATTTGTATGTTCTAACTATAGTTTACATAATTGCACTTCATATATTGCAAATTTTACTATCCTGTGGAGCTTTTGGTTTGTATAATTCGCTAGATACATCCTATTTTATATAAGTTATTCAACTTTGCATGAATTCATTTATACGTCGTAATTTGTATTAATTAAGATTTGTAATTGTATAATTATAAGTGTATATGATGAAAGTATATGTATTTGTATTTTTATATACATTTTTCTCTCGTTTTATACAAATATAAACGCATTCATACTCCTTATACATCTGTATACCGAATGGATAATCGTATATCAAAAAATGGCTAATTGTATACCGAATTAGATGACAAAAAAATGGGATGTTTGTTGCGAATTATACATAAAATAAAGGGCAACTTTCACATAGCAAACATAAAATTCATATTTGTATGCTATAGCAAAGTTCGCATAATACGCTCCGTAGCAAACTTATATATGTGTAATTCGCTATCCATATACAATTGAAGCAAATTGTATAAAACGAGAAAGAGATAAATTATATACAATTTAAATTGTATAAAACAAGAAAGCGAGAAAGACAAAACTGAATTATATAAAACGAGAAAGAGAAAAATTATATATAATTTGAATTTGTATAAAAAGAGAAAGAGAGAAAACAAAAAGAGACTTGTGCAGGGAATATATTGTCACGACCCAAAACCGAGCCGCGACTGGCACCCACATTTACCCTCCTATGTGAGCGAACCAACCAATCTAACCCTTAACATTTCAATGTATATCAACAGAAAATAATGCGGAAGACTTAAACTCATTAATAAAAACCAATTCAATAACTATTAAAATTCAACATCTATTATTATTATCCCCAAAATCTGGAAGTCATCACCACAAGAACATCTATCCTCAAATTACTAAACTAAGAGTATCTAAGAAAACAAAAACAAGTACAAAGCTAGTCCATGCCGGAAGTTCAAGGCATCAAGACTTGAAGAAGAAGATCCAGTCCAAGCTAGAAGCATTAGCTCACCCTGAAGATCCGGTGTGACGAAGACTGGCTAGAATTACTGTTGAGTTGAAGACGACGGCACATTTGCTGCACTCCACAAATAACAAAGAAGAAAACATAAAAGTAGGGGGTCAGTACAACCACAAGTACTGAGTAGATATCATCGGCCAACTCAAAATAGAAGACAATATATATCAAGTAATATTATAAAATCAACTATGATGCTTAACATGTAGCAACAACAAGTACTATATCATTAACAATTACCGTCAAGTTCGCACATGAGGACTCAAGCCTCAATACCATACTCATTTGGGAATTGGGTTCATTAGATTGAGTATATTTATCATCTTTCAAGATTCATTATCTTTCTTCCTCTTGTGTCGGTACGTGACACTCCGCTCCCTCATTATCTTTATTCCTCTTGTGTCGGTACGTGACACTCCGATCCCCTACTACTATGTGTCGGAACGTGACACTCCGATCCCCTAAATCTACGTGTCGGTTCGTGACACCCGATCCCCTAAATCTACGTGTCGGTTCGTGACACCCGATCCCCTAAATCTACGTATCGGTTCGTGACACCCGATCCCCTAAATCTACGTGTCGGTTCGTGACAGCCGATCCCCTAAATCTACGTGTTGGTTCGTGACACCCGATCCCTTAATTCTATGTGTAGGAACGTGACACTCCGATCCCCTAATCTCATTCTATCAATTCATCAAGCCTTCTCCTATACCAAGGCATCATCATTCTCATTACTTTAGTTCATCAAGCCGTTTCTTATACTAAGGCATCATCAATCTCATTACTTTAGTTTATCAAGCCTTCTTTATTACCAAGGCATCATCATTAACGAAGAGATTAGGGTATTTCAAGATTTGGGATTCAATAACTTCATCATGCTCATATAATCACAATTATATAAGCACATTCATGCAAGCATACAATTAAGCACATAGCAGGGTTTACAATACTATCAATACATATCATTCGCTATTAAGAGTTCACTACGAATATCGTAAAAACCATAACCTACCTCCACCGAAGATTAGCGATCAAGCAAGCAATTTCCCAAGCTTTGTTTCTCTCTTCCTCGTTCGATTCTCTCTTTCCCTCTTCTTGTTCTTTCTATTTTTCTTATTCAAACCCTCTTTCTTTTACCCTAATTAGTATATAATTAAGTATAAAAGATGACAATAATGACCCACTAATTAACTCAAAGTTACCTTTTTTATCCCCCAAGAAACTGAGTTATTAATGTTAACCCACAAAATTTATAATTATAGCAGGAATAGTCCAAAACGCCCCTTTAAAACTTAACCAGAAATCTGACTCCGACTGGGATTACGCAACCTGTGACGGTCCGTCGTGCCTGCGACGGTCCGTCCTGCAGGTCATCGCAAAGATCAGAGACTCCATTTTCACTAAAGGGTCTGTGACGGTCCGTCACGCCTGTGACGGTCCGTCCTGCACTTCCGTCACGACGTTTAGAGAATTGTTCCCAGTACCAAATTCTCAAGAGTTGAAGTGTTTTGAGACGGGGGCTCACGACGGTTCGTCGTACCTGTGACGGTCCGTCCTGCATGTCCGTCACAGAGTTCAGAGAGTCGATTTCAGTACTCAGATTTCAAAATTCCTAAGTGTTTTGGAACGAGACACCCTCGACGGTCCAACGTGTCCATGACGGTCCGTCGTGGGGTCCGTCGCACCAGCCAGTTTTCCAGAAATAAAATCTGCTGCTCAAAACGACTAAACAGGTCGTTACATATATGATTGAATCGAATGTATAAAACGAGAAAGAGAGAAACTATATACAATTTGAATTTGAATAAAATGAGAAATGCAAAACAGACTTGGCGGGGAAATATTTATATATCATAAGTGTATAGGATGAAGATATATGTATTTGCATGTGTTTATACAATTTTCTCTCGCTTTATGCAATTAGAAACACAATTTATACAATTTTATTGTATAAGCGAGAGAGGCGAGCGACAGTAAGCGAGAGAGGCGAGCGACAGGAAGCGAGAGAGGCGAGCGACAGGAAGCGAGAGAGAGAGGGAGAGTGGCAAGCGAGAATACGAGGGACAGAGGGACTGACAAACAGTTTGCTATGGAACACAAATAAATCAAAGGGTAGCTACTATATTTATTTTATATTATTAGTTTGTCATTTTATACAATTATCCCTAAAATAAACTATGGTTATAACATTTAATTTAAATTAATAGTTTGTTATTTCATACAATTTTCCCTTTTAACTACTACTTCCTCGTTCGTCTTTACTTGTTTGTTTGATTTGACACTCTTAAGAAGCAATAAATTGAAGGATAATTTAACTATATTATTCCGTTTGATTATCAGTTATTTAAATATGGAGAAATAAATAGTATTTAATAGTTGAAATAAAATAAACACAATATAATAAATTATATCTTATTTTATAAATCAAACAAAAAATTGAATAGCCATCTTTATTAACTAGAAAAGTAAACAAATTTAATTATATAAAGAAATAAATTTGCTCAATCAGTAATTTTCTGTAAAGAAATAAAAAAATTGGAATGTGTATCTTTTTTAGAGTTGATTTCCTTGTAAAATATATATTTAATTGTCTTGGGTAAAGAACTAGTTAGCATAGTGTAAGATTAAATTACATTCTATCTCTATTTTTTAAAAATTTATGAAAATTTCTTAAAAATAATGTTATTCGGTTACATAGCAAATAAGTCGGATACATTAAATATGATACATTAAAACAAATTCAGTTACACTTTTAAAGGAAAGAGAATATAAAATTGATTGTTAGTTCCTCAAATCACGCTAATTTAATTGATTTCAATCTCTTCAAAATCTAATCATATTTAATCAAATCAAAATTTAAATTTTCTTCTCCAATTCTCTTCCAAATCTGTCCGCCTTCAATTCAAAATTTAATTTTTTTCTCTCAGTTTTATTCCAAATTCGTATGGTTTCAAAAAATTCAAATTTTCATCTTTCAATTCTTTCCCCAATCATAATAGATTTTAAAAGTTGAAAACAATAGCTGATACATGATCATGAATACGTTCAAGAATCTGGAAAATCAAGGTGAGTTATGAATGATACATAAGTGGGATTTTAAATTTCTTCTTTCAATTCGTCGAAGATCCTTTCAATTTTGATTCAAAATCACAAAAACAATGAGAAGTTACATCATGAATATTTTGATTTTGCTAAGACAATGAAGAATCTGGAAAAAAAAAGTGACATTCAAAAATCTGGAAAAAATATGAGTCTCGATTTGCAATGTATAGAATAGATCAGAGTTTTAATTGCATGGTAAAATAGATCTGACAATCAGAGGTATGAAACTACATATAATGTGTTGTTAATTCGATTTTTATTTATATTTTTTAGATGACCATTCAATCGTTATACATTAGTATTTGTGTTTCTTGTATAAATTGATAAGTACTATACTCCTATTAATTAGATACATTAAATAACTAATCTTGGAATTAAAGATCAACAAGTTACTGTGTGATACACGCAATATTAATTTAAATTATTGTTTCATTACCAAATATCTAACATGATACATTACTATTTGTAAATCTTGTTGTTTGTGGAATACTATACTTTATAGATGAAACATTATGCATATATTTTATTGTAAAAGCATCAAAATGTTCAAGAATGAGGTATGTATCAGATTAAAGTTATATTTTGTACCTGATATAAGTATATAAGTTTAGTTGTTTGATTGTTTGTGATTGATGCATATAATAACTGTTTTACAGAATGTATCACTAATTTCTTTAATGTTAACAGGTTTTTGAATCATCAGAGTATCTTTATTTAGTCTGTGATTCTGAAAGAAAGATATATTGTTTGCCTTGAATGATAAATATGCAATTGTGGAAGATTTCAAGTTGATTAGATGCTTTTTTCTATAATTCTTTTTGTTGATAATAATGTATCTGATACAATAAGGTTGTGAAAGAATAGTGTGTGTAAGCTGAAATAAAGTGTATCTATAAAGATATCATTTAGTAGTTGATTATGTATTTGATACAATAATATTATCAATGTTTATGTATTTATATATCAAGATATTTAATTTGATACATAGTGTTTTTATCAAAATAAACGAGATACACATGAAAATTTAGTATCAGATGCGTGGAACAAACAATGATTGTAGCAGTGATGTATCGAATCAATAATAACACTGACAAGACTAATTTAAGAATCAAAATAAATGAGATACATTGTGTCTTTGGCAGTGATAATCGTATAATGACTGATCCAACTATTTCTTTCTCTTTTTTTTGAACTTGTATTTCAATGTAGATTTAAAATTCGAACATGTATAAACATTGCAAATCAAATACGACATTCTAGTTTTTGATATATAACAAAAGATTTGTAACAATATGAATGAAATAAGAAAAATATTATTTAATAATAAAATAATCAAATATAAAAAGAAATCCTGATATAATTAAATAACAAATATTCTTCCATAATATAGTAATTTGTGATTGATAAGGTTTATCCATCAATTGATTTTCTTTCTATTAGTTAATTTTTATTTTTATTGTTATTATTTTTCCTATTTCTTTCTCCACGTTATTCTCAAATCTCAATCATTTGTTGTTGTTTTTTTAAAAAAAATCATCACCAAAAAGTAAAAGAGTTTTTCTAAATCTTGATTCAACATATAATTTTTTTATGATTCAATCGATTTTATTTTTTTTGCTTTTTTTTATAAGTTTTTTGCTTTTATCTTATTTTTTCATTTTCTTAATTTGATTTTTTTAGAAATAACGATTGATTTTTATCAACTTTGATGTTATTTTTACTTTTTATTATTATAATCTGAAATTCTATTGTTGAGAAATAAAAAATTATTTTCTGAAATTTTGATTCCATTTTTGGTGTGGTATAGGGAGTGATTTGTGATTGAAATAAGAAAGGAATAAATATTAATTTTGGGAGTTAGGATTTATGTATCAAACGTTTGGAGTTTGAGATTAAAATAAGGGATACTTGTAGGGAATAATGGAGATTATGAAAAGAAAAGATGTGTATATAGGTAAATTATACTTATTTTTATTTATTTTCCAATTTTTTTCTAACTTAAAAAAAGTTGTTATAATAAACTCTTTTCACGTGAACACAAATGAAGTGTCGTTTTCTAAAAATTGTCACAAGAATATAATTTTTGAGATTTGTTTCCTAGATTCATTTATGAATCTAGTTAAGTTCTATATAAATGTTTACTTTTACCTTCTTAAATTTTTTATGTGAAAAATGATTCAATTAAATTATATGATTTAGGAATATAAGTAGTAATTACACATTAGACACGTGAGCGTGCACATTTATTTGATGTATTATACTCTATTCACTTGAATTCAATTTTTAGTGTGACGATTCCCTAGATTGTTCTTCATGTGAATTTAGTTATATGCTTTAGGAATTTCAATAATGATTGTGATGTGAGTGATGTAGTGAATAACTGCTAAGTTGCGTGTGTCCTGCACGACTTTCTAGATGTGGTAGACTCTTTTCACTTGAGCTCAATTTTGTATATGCCCATTGCCTAGATTTTTTAATGTGAATTTAGTTAAGTGCTTGATGAATTTAAATAGTAGTTGCGACATTAAAGACGTAAAATACTGAATGACTCTTAAGTCATGTGTGCTTACACGACACACTAGTCATGTGAGCTTGAACAACTCTTGAGATATAACAATCTCTTGTCACGTGAATTTCAATGAAATTCCTATTCCCTAAATCTTATCACGTGAATGTAATTTTAATATTTTCATTTCCCATATTCATTTTCATGTGAATTCAATTAAGTCCTCTATAAAGGTTTGGTTTTTATCTTTTTAGATTTTTAATACAAAAAAATTATGTTTTTCGCACTCCAATCATTTTCCCACATCGATAAATTTTTACTAAGAGATATCATTTGGACGCTATTTATCCTACGTGACTCTTTTGGCTTCTCAAACCTACATACATATAGTAAGGTACTACTTCTGGTTTTTTAATAGTGATAGACCAATGAAGTGAAATAGATTTAAAGATAATTTTCGTAGAGTAGAAGGGAAAGCTTCTTAAATTGTGCGATAGGTAAATAGAATTCAAATGAAACGTCTTAATAGTCGTGCAAGCGCACATGACTAGTATGTCGCACGAACGTCTTAATAGTCGTGCAAGCGCACATGACTAGTATGTCGTGCAACACACGTGACTTAATAATCATTATTTATGTTACTCTTTTAATGTTGCAACCATTATTGAAATTCATAGAGCACTTAATTAAGTTCGCGTGAAAAAGGGAACAAGTACCTAAAAAATCAAATTCACAATCAATTAGTACCTCACACTTTTACATTGTAATCAATATTTAAATTCATAATAGACGTGAAAAATCTAGGGAATGGACACATAAAAAATTGAAATCAAGGGAAAAAAGTATAACTTATCAACCAAAAGTGCAAGCTTACATGTCTAATGTGTTCTGCAGACACACATGAGTTTGTAATGATTAACTACATCACATCTTTAATGTGTAATCGCTATAAAAATTATTAAACCACATAACTAAATTCTCATATTTTTTATGGGAATGAGCTTAACTAAGCCACGTGTGCCGCACGACGCATCAGTCATGTGGGCATGAACGATTCTCGAGATATAACAAATTTTTTTCATGTTTCTTTGATTCTTTCACGTGAAATTTTTTATGTGATTAAAAAATTTAAATAGTGATTGTGCATTAAAGGCTTTAGGTACTTAACAAGTTTTATCTCTTGTTTGTTTGTACAACACACTAGACACGTGAGCTTGCACGTTTATTTGATGTGTTATTCTCTTTTCACATGAATTAAATTTTTGATGTGCTTTAGGAATTTCAATAATGATTGTGATATTTGTGAAATAATGAATAACTACTAAGTTGTGTGTGCCCGCACGACTTTCTAGATGTCACAGACTCTTTTCACGTGAACTAGTTTTTTTTATATTCTCATTCCCTAGATATTTATGTGAATTTAGTTAAGTATTGATGAATTTAAATAGTGGTTGCGACATTAAATGCGTAACATACTGAATGACTTTTAAGTAATGTGTTCCTGCACGAAACACTAGTCATGAGCTTGCACAACTCTTGAGATATAACATTCTCTTGTCACATGAATTTCAATAAAGTCTTTATTCCCTAAATCTTGTCATGTGAATTTAATTTGAATTTTTTCATCTCCTAAATTCATTCTCACGTGAATTCAGTTAAGTCATTTATAAATGTTGGATTTTATCTTTTTATATTTTTTATGCGAAAAAAAAAATTAGGTGTTTTGGCACTCCTATAATTTTCCCACATAGATAAACTTCAGTTAAGAGTAATCTTTTGAACATTTTTTTATCCTATAATATGACTCTTTTTGGCTACGAAATCTACATAGATATATTAAGGTACTACTCTTGGTTTGACGATAGTAATTGACCTATGAACTGGAATAGATTAAAAACTAACTTCCATAAAGAAGAGGGGAAAGCTTCTTAGATTGAGCGATTGGCCGACACCTTTCGATCAAAATCACTAGAATTCAAATAAAGCATCTTAATAGTCGTGCAAGCGCACATGACTAGTATGTCGTGCGACACACGTGACTTAAGAGTCATTCAGTATGTTACTCATTTAATGTTGCAAAAATTATTCAAATTCATAGATCAGTTATTTAAATTCAAGTGAAATATGGGAAACAAATATTTAAAAGATCAAACTCACGAGAGTCGTACAAGGGAAGTCGTGGAGGCACATACAACTTTACAGTGATTTAGTACCTCACACTTTAACATTGTAATGAATCTTTAAATTCATAAAGCACAAAACTAAACACACGTGAAAAATCTAGGGAATGGACACATCAAAAATTGAAATCACGTGAAAAGAGTATAACTTAACAACCAAAAGTGCAGTCTTACATGTTTAGTGTGTTCTGTAGACACACACGAATTAGTTATGTTTAACTACCTCATATCTTTAACGTGCAATCACTATTTAAATTACTAAATCACATAACTCAATTCTTGTGACAAAAATTTAGAAAAAAACAACCACTTTATCTGAATTCATGTGAAAAAAATTGTCATATCTCAAAAATAGTGTTGGCACACATGTCTAGTGTGTGATGTGTCGTGAAGGTGCACATGACTAGTCAATCAATATGTTACGACTTTAATATTGTAGTCACTATTTAAATTTGAAATTACTTAAGTTTGTAATGTAAATTGGGAATTTAAATAGTGATTGTGCATTAAAGGAGTGAGGTACTTAAAAATTCTTTAACTCGTGTGTGTTTGTACAATACACTAGACACGTGAGCATGCATGCTTGTTTGATATGTTATATACTCTTTAAAGTGAATTCAATTTTTTAATGTGTTCATTTTCTAATAAATTTTCCATACAATTTAGTTATGTGCTTTTGAAATTTAAATATTGATTGCAATATTAAATGTGTTAGGTAGCGAATGACTTTTAAGTTGTGTGTGTTTGCCGGAATTTAAATTTTAATGCGCCCATTTTCTAGATTTTTCATGTGATTTAGTTCAGTGTTTTATGAATATAAATAATGAATGCGACATTAAAGGCTTAATACAGTGAATGACTTATGTCATTTTGACCTGTAGTAGTGGAGTCAGAAATTTTGTTAATGATGTTCAAAACGTAAAGAGTACATTTTATTTTAGCTAATGAGTGTCCAATTTTTTTTTTTAGTTACTAATGTGTGGATGCATCTAGTTTTAAAATTAAATTAAATAACATTTAACTAAATCATATAAATATTTATAATTATAAAATTATTAATTATATAAATCAAAACTAACTAAAAAAGTCAACAAAAACAGTTTTAACTAGAGCAACTTTAACGTATAGCAAACATAAAAAACATATTTGTATGTTCTAACTATAGTTTACATAATTGCACTTCATATATTGCAAATTTTACTATCCTGTGGAGCTTTTGGTTTGTATAATTCGCTAGATACATCCTATTTTATATAAGTTATTCAACTTTGCATGAATTCATTTATACGTTGTAATTTGTATTAATTAAGATTTGTAATTGTATAATTATAAGTGTATAGGATGAAAGTATATGTATTTGTTTTTTTTTTATATACATTTTTCTCTCGTTTTATACAAATATAAACGCATTCATACTTCTTATACATCTGTATACCGAATGGATAATTGTATATCAAAAAATGGCTAATTGTATACCGAATTAGATGACAAAAAAATGGGATTTTTGTTGCGAATTATACATAAAATAAAGGCAACTTTCACATAGCAAACATAAAATTCATATTTGTATGCTATAGCAAAGTTCGCATAATACGCTCCGTAGCAAACTTATATATGTATAATTCGCTATCCATATACAATTGAAGCAAATTATATAAAACGAGAAAGAGATAAATTATATACAATTTAAATTGTATAAAACAAGAAAGCAAGAAAGGCAAAACTGAATTATATAAAACGAGAAAGAGAAAAATTATATATAATTTGAATTTGTATAAAAAGAGAAAGAGAGAAATTATATACAATTTGAATTTGAATAAAATGAGAAATGCAAAACAGACTTGGTAGGATGACATATTTCAATCAAAATAAATAAAATTCAGATGAAGCATCTTAATAGTCGTGCAAGCACACATGACTAGTATGTCATACGACACACGTGACTTAAAAGTCATTCGGTATGTTACCCATTTAATGTTGCAACCACTATTGAAATTCATAGAGTAGTTAACTAAATTCATGTGAAAAAATCTAGGAATTTTTTTATCCTATAATTGATGTGCTTTAGGAATTTCAGTAATGATTGTATGAAGTTGTGTGTACTTGCACAATTTTATAGATGTGACAGACTCTTTTCACTTGAAATAAATTTTGTATATGCTCATTCTCTAGATTTTTATGTGAATTTAGTAAGTGCTTGATGAATTTAAATAGTGTTTGCGACATTAAATGCGTAACATACTGAATGACTTTTAAATCATGTGTGCTTACACGACACAGTAGGCATGTGAGCTTGAACAACTCTAGAGATATAACAATCTCTGTCACGTAAATTTCAATGAAATTCCTATTCCCTAAATCTTATCACGTGAATGTAATTTTAATATTCTCATTTCCCAGATTCATTTTCACGTGAATTCAATTAAGTCCTCTATAAAAGTTTGTTATTATCTTCTTAGATTTTTAATACGAAAAAAATATTACGTTCTTCGCACTCCAATAATTTTCCTACATCAAAACAATTTCTACTATGAGTAATCTTTTGAACATTTTTTTATCCTATATTATGACTCTTTTGGCTTCGAAATCTACATAGATATATTAAGGTACTACTCTTGGTTTGACGACAGTGATTGACCCATGAACTGAAGTATATTTAAAGATGACTTCCGTAAAAAAAAGGGGAAAGCTTCAGGGATTGAGCGATAGGATGACATATTTCAATCAAAATAAACAAAATTCAGATGAAGCGTCTTAATAGTCGTACAAGCAGACATGACTAGTATGTCGTGCGACACACGTGACTTAAAAGTCATTCGGTATGTTACTCATATAATGTTGCAACCACTATTGAAATTCATAGAGTAGTTAACTAAATTCATGTGAAAAAAATCTAGGAATTTTTTTATCCTATAATTGATGTGCTTTAGGAATTTCAATAATAATTGTGATATTTATGAGATAATGAATAACTACTAAGTTGTTTGTGCCCGCACGACTTTCTAGATGTCACAGACTCTTTTCACGTGAACTAATTTTTATATATGTTCATTCCCTAGATATTTATGTGAATTTAGTTAAGTGTTGATGAATTTAAATAGTGGTTGCGATATTAAATGTGTAACATACTGAATGACTTTTAAGTCATGTGTTCCTGCACGAAACACTAGTCATGAGCTTGCACAACTCTTGAGATATAACAATCTCTTGTCACATGTATTTCGATAAAGTCTTTATTCCCTAAATCTTGTCACGTGAATTTAATTTTAATTTTTTCATCTCCTAAATTCATTCTCACGTGAAATCAGTTAAGTCCTCTAAAAAAGTTTGCTTTTATCTTCTTAGATTTTTAATACGAAAAAGATATTATGTTTTTCACACTCCAATAATTTTCTCTCATCGATAAATTTCTACTAAGAGTAATCTTTTGAACATTTTTTATTCTATAATATGACTCTTTTGGCTACAAACCTACATAGATATATTAAGGTACTACTCTTGGTTTGACGACAGTGATTGACCCATGAACTGGAGTATATTTAAAGATGACTTCCGTAAAAAAGAGGGGAAAGCTTCAGGGATTGAGCGATAGGATGACATATTTCAATCAAAATAAATAAAATTCAGATGAAGCGTCTTAATAGTCGTGCAAGCAGACATGACTAATATGTCGTGCGACACACGTGACTTAAAAGTCATTCTGTATGTTACTCATTTAATGTTGCAACCACTATTGAAATTCATAGAGTAGTTAACTAAATTCATGTGAAAAAAATCTAGGAATTTTTTTATCCAATAATTGATGTGCTTTAGGAATTTCAGTAATGATTGTGATATTTATGAGATAATGAATAACTACTAAGTTGTGTGTGCCCGCACGACTTTCTAGATGTCACAGACTCTTTTCACGTGAACTAATTTTTTTATATGCTCATTTCCTAGATATTTATGTGAATTTAGTTAAGTGTTGATGAATTTAAATAGTGGTTGCGAAATTAAATGAGTAACATACTGAATGACTTTTAAGTCATGTGTTCCTGCACGAAATACTAGTCATGAGCTTGCACAACTCTTGAGATATAACAATCTCTTGTCACAGGAATTTCGATAAAGTCTTTATTCTCTAAATCTTGTCACATGAATTTAATTTTAATTTTTTCATCTCCTAAATTCATTCTCATGTGAATTCAGTTAAGTCCTCTATAAAAGTTTGCTATTATCTTCTTAGATTTTTAATACGAAAAAAATATTACGTTTTTCGAACTCCAATAATTTTCCCACATCGATAAATTTCTACTAAGAGTAATCTTTTGAACATTTTTTTATCCTATAATATGACTCTTTTGGCTACCAAATCTACATAGATATATTAAGGTACTACTCTTGTTTTGACGATAGTGATTGACTCATGAACTGGAGTATATTTAAAGATGACTTCCGTAAAAAAGAGGGGAAAGCTTCAGGGATTGAGCGATAGGAAGACATATTTCAATCAAAATAAGTAAAATTAAGATGAAGTGTCTTAATAGTCGTGCATGCACACATGACTAGTATGTCGTGCGACACACGTGACTTAAAAGTCATTCAGTATGTTACTTATTTAATGTTGCTACCACTATTGAAATTCATAGAGTAGTTAACTTAATTCATGTGAAACAAATCTAGGAACAAGTATTTAAAAAATCAAATTCACGGGAGCTACACCAGGAAAGTCGTACAGGCACTCACAACTTTGCAGTCATTTATTACCTCATACATTTAACATTGTAATCAATATTTAAATTCATAAAGCACAAAACTAAAAACAAGTGAAAAATCTAAGAAATGGACACATCAAAAATTGAAATCACGTGAAAAGAATATAACTTATCAATCAAAAGTGTAGGCGTACATGTCTAGTGTGTTCTGGATATAAAATAATCAAATATAAAAAGAAATCCTGATATAATTAAATAACAAATATTCTTCCATAATATAGTAATTGTGATTGATAAGGTTTATCAATCAATTGATTTTCTTTCTATTAGTTGTTTTTTATTTTTATTGTTATTATTTTTCCTATTTCTTTCTCCGCGTTATTCTCAAATCTCAATCATTTGTTGTTGTTTTTTTAAAAAAAATCATCACCAAAAAGTAAAAGAGTTTTTCTAAATCTTGATTCAACATATAATTTTTGTATGATTCAATCGATTTTAATTTTTTTGCTTTTTTTTTATAAGTTTTTTGCTTTTATCTTATTTTTTCATTTTCTTAATTTGATTTTTTTAGAAATAACGATTGATTTTTATCAACTTTGATGTTATTTTTACTTTTTATTATTATAATCTGAAATTCTATTGTTGAGAAATAAAAAATTATTTTCTGAAATTTTGATTCCATTTTTGGTGTAGTATAGGGAGTGATTTGTGGATTAAAATAAGGAATGAATAAATATTAATTTTGGGAGTTAGGATTTATGTATCAAACTTTTGGAGTTTGAGAGTAAAATAAGGGATACTTGTAGGGAATAATGGAGATTATGAAAAGAAAAGATGTGTATATAGGTAAATTATACTTATTTTTATTTATCTTCCAATTTTTTTCTAACTTAAAAAAAGTTGTTATAATAAACTCTTTTCACGTGAACACAAATGAAGTGTCATTTCCTAAAAATTGTCACAAGAATATAATTTTTGATATTTGTTTCCTAGATTCATTTATGAATTCCTAGATTCATTTATGAATCTAGTTAAGTTCTATATAAATGTTTACTTTTACCTTCTTAAATTTTTTATGTGAAAAATGATTCAATTAAGTTATATGATTTAGGAATATAAGTAGTAATTACACATTAGACACGTGAGCGTGCACATTTGTTTGATGTATTATACTCTATTCACTTGAATTCAATTTTTAGTGTGACGATTCCCTAGATTGTTCTTCATGTGAATTTAGTTATATGCTTTAGGAATTTCTATAATGATTGTGATGTGAGTGATGTAGTGAATAACTGCTAAGTTACGTGTGTCCTGCACGACTTTCTAGATGTGGTAGACTCTTTTCACTTGAGCTCAATTTTGTATATGCCCATTGCCTAGATTTTTTAATGTGAATTTAGTTAAGTCTTGATGAATTTAAATAGTAGTTGCGACATTAAAGACGTAAAATACTGAATGACTCTTAAGTCATGTGTGCATACACGACACACTAGTCATGTGAGCTTGAACAACTCTTGAGATATAACAATCTCTTGTCACGTGAATTTCAATGAAATTCCTATTCCCTAAATCTTATCACGTGAATGTAATTTTAATATTTTCATTTCCCATATTCATTTTCACGTGAATTCAATTAAGTCCTCTATAAAGGTTTGGTTTTTATCTTTTTAGATTTTTAATACAAAAATAATTACGTTTTTCACACTCCAATCATTTTCCCACATCGATAAATTTTTACTAAGAGTTATCATTTGGACGCTATTTATCCTACGTGACTCTTTTGGCTTCTCAAACCTACATACATATAGTAAGGTACTACTTCTGGTTTTTTAATAGTGATAGACCAATGAAGTGAAATAAATTTAAAGAAAATTTTCGTAGAGTAGAAGGGAAAGCTTCTTAAATTGAGCGATAGGTAAATAGAATTCAAATGAAACGTCTTAATAGTCGTGCAAGCGCACATGACTAGTATGTCGCACGAACGTCTTAATAGTCGTGCAAGCGCACATGACTAGTATGTCGTGCAACACACGTGACTTAATAATCATTATATATGTTACTCTTTTAATGTTGCAACCATTATTGAAATTCATAGAGCACTTAATTAAGTTCGCGTGAAAAAGGGAACAAGTACCTAAAAAATCAAATTCACAATCAATTAGTACCTCACACTTTTACATTGTAATCAATATTTAAATTCATAATACACGTGAAAAATCTAGGGAATGGACACATAAAAAATTGAAATCAAGGGAAAAAAGTATAACTTATCAACCAAAAGTGCAAGCTTACATGTCTAATGTGTTCTGCAGACACACATGAGTTTGTAATGATTAACTACATCACATCTTTAATGTGTAATCGCTATAAAAATTACTAAACCACATAACTAAATTCTCATATTTTTTTATGGGAATGAGCTTAATTAAGCCACGTGTGCCGCACGACGCATCAGTCATGTGGGCATGCACGATTCTCGAGATATAACAAATTTTTTTCATGTTTCATGGATTCTTTTTCACGTGAAATTATCTATGTGATTTAAAAAATTAAATAGTGATTGTGCATTAAAGGCTTTAGGTACTTAACAAGTTTTATCTCTTGATTGTTTGTACAACACACTAGACACGTGAGCTTGCACGTTTATTTGATGTGTCATTCTCTTTTCACCTGAATTAAATTTTTGATGTGCTTTAGGAATTTCAATAATGATTGTAATATTTGTGAAATAATGAATAACTACTAAGTTGTGTGTGCCCGCACGACTTTCTAGATGTCACAGACTCTTTTCACGTGAACTAGTTTTTTTATATTCTCATTCCCTAGATATTTATGTGAATTTAGTTAAGTATTGATGAATTTAAATAGTGGTTGCGACATTAAATGCGTAACATACTGAATGACTTTTAAGTAATGTGTTCCTGCACGAAACACTAGTCATGAGCTTGCACAACTCTTGTGATATAACAATCTCTTGTCACATGAATTTCAATAAAGTCTTTATTCCCTAAATCTTGTCATGTGAATTTAAATTTAAATTTTTCATCTCCTAAATTCATTCTCACGTGAATTCAGTTAAGTCATTTATAAATGTTTACTTTTATCTTTTTATATTTTTATGCAAAAAAAAATTAGGTTTTTTGGCACTCCAATAATTTTCCCACATCGATAAACTTCTACTAAGAGTAATCTTTTGAACATTTTTTTATCCTATAATATGACTCTTTTGGCTACGAAATCTACATAGATATATTAAGGTACTACTCTTGGTTTGACGATAGTAATTGACCTATGAACTGGAATAGATTAAAAACTAACTTCCGTAAAGAAGAGGGGAAAGCTTCTTAGATTGAGCGATTGGCCGACACCTTTCGATCAAAATCACTAGAATTCAAATAAAGCATCTTAATAGTCGTGCAAGCGTACATGACTAGTATGTCGTGCGACACACGTGACTTAAGAGTCATTCAATATGTTACTCATTTAATGTTGCAAAAATTATTCAAATTCATAGATCAGTTATTTAAATTCAAGTGAAAAAAAATGTGGGAAACAAGTATTTAAAAGATCAAACTCACGAGAGTCGTACAAGGGAAGTCGTGGAGGCACATACAACTTTACAGTGATTTAGTACCTCACACTTTAACATTGTAATGAATCTTTAAATTCATAAAGCACAAAACTAAACACACGTGAAAAATCTAGGGAATGGACACATCAAAAATTGAAATCACGTGAAAAGAGTATAACTTAACAACCAAAAGTGCAGTCTTACATGTTTAGTTTGTTCTATAGACACACACGAATTGGTTATGTTTAACTACCTCACATCTTTAACGTGCAATCGCTATTTAAATTACTAAATCACATAACTGAATTCACATATTTTTAAAGAAATGAGCATATAAAAAATTAAATTCTTGTGACAAAAATTTAGAAAAAAACAATCACTTTATCTGAATTCATGTGAAAAAAATTGTCATATCTCAAAAATAGTGTTGGCACACAAGTCTAGTGTGTGATGTGTCGTGAAGGTGCACACGACTAGTCAATCAATATGTTACGACTTTAATATTGTAGTCACTATTTAAATTTGAAATTACTTAAGTTTGTAATGTAAATTGGGAATTTAAATAGTGATTGTGCATTAAAGGAGGGAGGTACTTAAAAATTCCTTAACTCGTGTGTGTTTGTACAATACACTAGACACGTGAGCATGCATGCTTGTTTGATGTGTTATATACTCTTTAAAGTGAATTCAATCTTTAATGTGTTCATTTTCTAAATTTTTTTCCATTGAATTTAGTTATGTGCTTTTGAAATTTAAATATTGATTGCAATATTAAATGTGTTAGGTAGCGAATGACTTTTAAGTTGTGTGTGTTTGCAGGAATTTAATTTTTAATGCGCCCATTTTCTAGATTTTTCATGTGATTTAGTTCAGTGTTTTATGAATATAAATAATGAATGCGACATTAAAGGCTTAATACAGTGAATGACTTATGTCATTTTGACCTGTAGTAGTGGAGTCAGAAATTTTGTTAATGATGTTCAAAATGTAAAGAGTACATTTTATTTTAGCTAATGAGTGTCCAAGTTTTTTTTAGTTACTAATGAGTGGATGCATCTAGTTTTAAAATTAAATTAAATATCATTTAACTAAATCATATAAATATTTATAATTATAAAATTATTAATTATATAAATCAAAACTAACTAAAAAAGTCAACAAAAACAGTTTTAACTAGATCAACTTTAACGTATAGCAAACATAAAAAACATATTTGTATGTTCTAACTATAGTTTACATAATTGCACTTCATATATTGCAAATTTTACTATCCTGTGGAGCTTTTGGTTTGTATAATTCGCTAGATACATCCTATTTTATATAAGTTATTCAACTTTGCATGAATTCATTTATACGTTGTAATTTGTATTAATTAAGATTTGTAATTGTATAATTATAAGTGTATAGGATGAAAGTATATGTATTTGTATTTTTATATACATTTTTCTCTCGTTTTATACAAATATAAACGCATTCATACTTCTTATACATCTGTATACTGAATGGATAATTGTATATCAAAAAATGGCTAATTGTATACCGAATTAGATGACAAAAAAATGGGATGTTTGTTGCGAATTATACATAAAATAAAGGGCAACTTTCACATAACAAACATAAAATTCATATTTGTATGCTATAGCAAAGTTCGCATAATACGCTCCGTAGCAAACTTATATATGTATAATTCGCTATCCATATACAATTGAAGCAAATTGTATAAAACGAGAAAGAGATAAATCATATACAATTTAAATTGTATAAAACAAGAAAGCAAGAAAGACAAAACTGAATTATATAAAACGAGAAAGAGAAAAATTATATATAATTTGAATTTGTATAAAAAGAGAAAGAGAGAAAACAAAAAGAGACTTGTGCAGGGAATATATGATTGAATCGAATGTATAAAACGAGAAAGAGAGAAATTATATACAATTTGAATTTGAATAAAATGAGAAATGCAAAACAGACTTGGCGGGGAAATATTTATATATTATAAGTGTATAGGATGAAGATATATGTATTTGCATGCGTTTATACAATTTTCTCTCGCTTTATGCAATTAGAAACACAATTTATACAATTTTATTGTATAAGCGAGAGAGGCGAGCGACAGGAAGCGAGAGAGAGAGAGGGAGAGTGGCAAGCGAGAATACGAGGGAGAGAGGGACTAACAAACAGTTTGCTATGGAACACAAATAAATCAAAGGGTAGCTACTATATTTATTTTATATTATTAGTTTGTCATTTTATACAATTATCCCTAAAATAAACTATGGTTATAACATTTAATTTAAATTAATAGTTTGTTATATCATACAATTTTCCCTTTTAACTACTACTTCCTCGTTCGTCTTTACTTGTTTGTTTGATTTGACACTCTTAAGAAGCAATAAATTGAAGGATAATTTAACTATATTATTCCGTTTGATTATCAGTTATTTAAATATGGAGAAATAAATAGTATTTAATAGTTGAAATAAAATAAACACAATATAATAAATTATATCTTATTTTATAAATCAAACAAAAAATTGAATGCCATCTTTATTAACTAGAAAAGTAAACAAATTTAATTATATAAAGAAATAAATTTGCTCAATCAGTAATTTTCTGTAAAAAAATAAAAAAATTGGAATGTGTATCTTTTTTAAAGTTGATTTCCTTGTAAAATATATATTTAATTGTCTTGGGTAAAGAACTAGTTAGCATAGTGTAATATTTAAATTACATAAATTTACGAAAATTTCTTAAAAATAATGTTATTCGGATACATAGCAAATAAGTCGGATACATTAAATATGATACATTAAAACAAATTCAGTTACACTTTTAAAGGAAAGAGAATATAAAATTGATTGTTAGTTCCTCAAATCACGCTAATTTAATTGATTTCAATCTCTTCAAAATCTAATCATATTTAATCAAATCAAAATTTATATTTTCTTCTCCAATTCTCTTCCAAATTTGTCCGCCTTCAATTCAAAATTTAAAATTTTTTCTCTCAGTTCTATTCCAAATTCGTATGGTTTCAAACAATTCAAATTTTCATCTTTCAATTCTTTCCCCAATCATAATAGATTTTAAAAGTTGAAAACAATAGCTGATACATGATCATGAATACGTTCAAGAATCTGGAAAATCAAGGTGAGTTATGAATGATACATAAGTGGGATTTTAAATTTCTTCTTTCAATTCGTCGAAGATCCTTTCAATTTTGATTCAAAATCACAAAAACAATGAGAAGTTACATCATGAATATTTTGATTTTGCTAAGACAATGAAGAATCTGAAGAACAAAAAATGTGACATTCAAAAATCTGGAAAAATATGAGTCTCGATTTGCAATGTATAGAGTAGATCAGAGTTTTAATTGCATGGTAAAATAGATCTGACAATCAGAGGTATGAAACTACATATATTGTGTTGTTAATTCGATTTTTATTTATATTTTTTAGATGACCATACAATCGTGATACATTAGTATTTGTGTTTCTTGTATAAATTGATAAGTACTATACTCCTATTAATTAGATACATTAAATAACTAATCTTGGAATTAAAGATCAACAAGTTACTGTGTGATACATGCAATATTAATTTAAATCATTGTTTCATTACCACATATCTAACATGATACATTACTAATTGTAAATCTTGTTGTTTGTGGAATATTATACTTTATAGATGATACATTATGCATATATTTTATTGTAAAAGCATCAAAATGTTCAAGAATGGGGTATGTATCAGATTAAAGTTATATTTTGTACCTGAAATAAGTATATAAGTTTAGTTGTTTGATTGTTTGTGATTGATGCATATAATAACTGTTTTACGGAATGTATCACTAATTTCTTTAATGTTAACAGGTTTTTGAATCATCAGAGTATCTTTATTTAGTTTGATTCTGAAAGAAAGATATATTGTTTGCCTTGAATGATAAATATGCAATTGTGGAAGATTTCAAGTTGATTAGATGCTTTTTTCTATAATTCTTTTTGTTGATAATAATGTATCTAATACAATAAGGTTGTGAAAGAATAGTGTGTGTAAGCTGAAATAAAGTGTATATCTATAAAGATATCATTTAGTAGTTGATTATGTATTTGATACAATAATATTATCAATTTTTACGTATTTATATATCAAGATATTTAATTTGATACATAGTGTTTTTATCAAAATAAACGAGATACACATGAAAATTTAGTATCAGATGCGTGGAACAAACAATGATTGTAGCAGTGATGTATCGAATCAATAATAACACTAACAAGACTAATTTAAGAATCAAAATAAATGAGAACATATGTCTTTGGCAGTGATAATCGTGTAATGACTGATCCAACTATTTCTTTCCTTTTTTTTTGAACTTGTATTTCAATGTAGATTTAAAATTCGAACATGTATAAACATTGCAAATCAAATACGACATTCTAGTTTTTGATATATAACAAAAGATTTGTAACAATATGAATGAAATAAAAAAATATTATTTAATAATAAAATAATCAAATATAAAAAGAAATTCTAATATAATTAAATAATAAATATTCTTCCATAATATAGTAATTTGTGATTGATAAGGTTTATCAATCAATTGATTTTCTTTCTATTAGATGATTTTTTTTATTGTTATTATTTTTCCTATTTCTTTCTCCACGTTATTCTCAAATCTCAATCATTTGTTGTTGTTTTTTTAAAAAAAATCATCACCAAAAAGTAAAAGAGTTTTTCTAAATCTTGATTCAACATATAATTTTTGTATGATTCAATCGATTTTAATTTTTTTGCTTTTTTTTATAAGTTTTTTGCTTTTATCTTATTTTTTCATTTTCTTAATTTGATTTTTTTAGAAATAACGATTGATTTTTATCAACTTTGATGTTATTT
This sequence comes from Solanum corneliomulleri, assembly GCA_027704805.1. NCBI lineage: Eukaryota > Viridiplantae > Streptophyta > Magnoliopsida > Solanales > Solanaceae > Solanum > Solanum corneliomulleri. The sequence continues at coordinate 51,793,119 of JAKWIY010003054.1, read as the reverse complement.
TTACTTTTTATTATTATAATCTGAAATTCTATTGTTGAGAAATAAAAAATTATTTTCTGAAATTTTGATTCCATTTTTGGTGTGGTATAGGGAGTGATTTGTGGATTGAAATAAGGAAGAAATAAATATTAATTTTGGGAGTTAGGATTTATGTATCAAACGTTTGGAGTTTGAGAGTAAAATAAGGGATACTTGTTGGGAATAATGGAGATTATGAAAAGAAAAGATGTGTATATAGGTAAATTATACTTATTTTTATTTATTTTCCAATTTTTTCTAACTAAAAAAAAGTTGTTATAATAAACTCTTTTCACGTGAACACAAATGAAGTGTCATTTCCTAAAAATTGTCACAAGAATATAATTTTTGATATTTGTTTCCTAGATTCATTTATGAATTCCTAGATTCATTTATGAATCTAGTTAAGTTCTATATAAATGTTTACTTTTACCTTCTTAAATTTTTTATGTGAAAAATGATTCAATTAAGTTGTATGATTTAGGAATATAAGTAGTAATTACACATTAGACACGTGAGCGTGCACATTTGTTTGATGTATTATACTCTATTCACTTGAATTCAATTTTTAGTGGGACGATTCCCTAGATTGTTCTTCACGTGAATTTAGTTATATGCTTTAGGAATTTCAATAATGATTGTAATGTGAGTGATGTAGTGAATAACTGCTAAGTTGCGTGTGTCCTGCACGACTTTCTAGATGTGGTAGACTCTTTTCACTTGAGCTCAATTTTGTATATGCCCATTGCCTAGATTTTTTAATGTGAATTTAGTTAAGTGCTTGATGAATTTAAATAGTAGTTGCGACATTAAAGACGTAAAATACTGAATGACTCTTAAGTCATGTGTGCTTACACGACACACTAGTCATGTGAGCTTGAACAACTCTTGAGATATAACAATCTCTTGTCACGTAAATTTCAATGAAATTCCTATTCCCTAAATCTTATCACGTGAATGTAATTTTAATATTTTCATTTCACATATTCATTTTCACGTGAATTCAATTAAGTCCTCTATAAAGGTTTGGTTTTTATCTTTCAAAAATTTTTAATACAAAAAAAAGTTACGTTTTTCGCACTCCAATCATTTTCCCACATCGATAAATTTTTACTAAGAGTTATCATTTGGACGCTATTTATCCTACGTGACTCTTTTGGCTTCTCAAACCTACATACATATAGTAAGGTACTAATTCTGGTTTTTTAATAGTGATAGACCAATGAAGTGAAATAGATTTAAAGATAATTTTCGTAGAGTAGAAGGGAAAGCTTCTTAGATTGAGCGAAAGGTAAATAGAATTCAAATGAAACGTATTAATAGTCGTGCAAGCGCACATGACTAGTATGTCACATGAACGTCTTAATAGTCGTGCAAGCGCACATGACTAGTATGTCGTGCAACACACGTGACTTAATAATCATTATTTATGTTACTCTTTTAATGTTGCAACCATTATTAAAATTCATAGAGCACTTAATTAAGTTCGCGTGAAAAAGGGAACAAGTACCTAAAAAATCAAATTCACAATCAATTAGTACCTCACACATTTACATTGTAATCAATATTTAAATTCATAATACACGTGAAAAATCTAGGGAATGGACACATAAAAAATTGAAATCAATGGAAAAAAGTATAACTTATCAACCAAAAGTGCAAGCTTACATGTCTAATGTGTTCTGTAGACACACATGGGTTTGTAATGATTAACTACATCACATCTTTAATGTGTAATTGCTATAAAAATTACTAAACCACATAACTAAATTCTCATATTTTTTATGGGAATGAGCTTAATTAAGCCACGTGTGCCGCACGACGCATCAGTCATGTGGGCATGCACGATTCTCGAGATATAACAAACTTTTTTCATGTTTTTTGGATTCTTTTTCACGTGAAATTATTTATGTGATTTAAAAATTTAAATAGTGATTGTGCATTAAAGGCTTTAGATACTTAACAAGTTTTATCTCTTGTTTGTTTGTTCAACACACTAGACACGTGAGCTTGCACGTTTATTTGATGTGTTATTCTCTTTTCACATGAATTAAATTTTTGATGTGCTTTAGGAATTTCAATAATGATTGTGATATTTGTGAAATAATGAATAACTACTAAGTTGTGTGTGCCCGCACGACTTTCTAGATGTCACAGACTCTTTTCACGTGAACTAGTTTAATTATATTCTCATTCCCTAGATATTTATGTGAATTTAGTTAAGTATTGATGAATTTAAATAGTGGTTGCGACATTAAATGCGTAACATACTGAATGACTTTTAAGTAATGTGTTCCTGCACGAAACACTAGTCATGAGCTTGCACAACTCTTGAGATATAACAATTTCTTGTCACATGAATTTCAATAAAGTCTTTATTCCCTAAATCCTGTCATGTGAATTTAATTTTAATTTTTTCATCTCCTAAATTCATTCTCACGTGAATTCAGTTAAGTCATTTATAAATGTTTACTTTTATCTTTTTATATTTTTTATGCGAAAAAAAAAAATTAGGTTTTTTGGCACTCCAATAATTTTCCTACATCGATAAACTTCTACTAAGAGTAATCTTTTGAACATTTTTTTATCCTATAATATGACTCTTTTGGCTACGAAATCTACATAGATATATTAAGGTACTACTCTTGGTTTGACGATAGTAATTGACCTATGAACTGAAATAGATTAAAAACTAACTTCCGTAAAGAAGAGGGGAAAGCTTCTTAGATTGAGCGATTGGCCGACACCTTTCAATCAAAATCACTAGAATTCAAATAAAGCATCTTAATAGTCGTGCAAGCGCACATGACTAGTATGTCGTGCGACACACGTGACTTAAGAGTCATTCATTATGTTACTCATTTAATGTTGCAAAAATTATTCATATTCATAGATTAGTTATTTAAATTCAAGTGAAAAAAATGTGGGAAACAAGTATTTAAAAGATCAAACTCACGAGAGTCGTACAAGGGAAGTCGTGGAGGCACATACAACTTTACAGTCATTTAGTACCTCACACTTTAACATTGTAATGAATCTTTAAATTCATAAAGCACAAAACTAAACACAAGTGAAAAATCTAGGGAATGGACACATCAAAAATTGAAATCACGTGAAAAGAGTATAACTTAACAACCAAAAGTGCAGTCTTACATGTTTAGTGTGTTTTGTAGACACACATGAATTGGTTATGTTAAACTACCTCACATCTTTAACGTGCAATCGCTATTTAAATTACGAAATCACATAACTGAATTCACGTATTTTTAAAGAAACGAGCATATAAAAAATTAAATTGTTGTGACAAAAATTTAGAAAAAAATAACCACTTTATATGAATTCATGTGAAAAAAATTGTCACATCTCAAAAATAGTGTTGGCACACATGTCTAGTGTGTGATGTGTCGTGAAGGTGCATGTAACGACCTGTTTAGTCGTTTTGAGCAGCAGATTTTAATTCTGGAAAAACCGGCTGAGACGACGGACACCACGACGGACCGTCGTGGGCACGACGGACCGTCGAGGGTGTCTCGATTCCAAAACACTTAAGAATTCTGAGATCTGAGTACTGAAATCGACTCTCTGAACTTTGTGATGGACCTGCAGGACGGACCGTCACAGGTACGATGAACCGTCGTGATCCCCCGTTTCAAAACACTTCAACTCTCGAGAATTTGGTACAGGGAACGATTCTCTGAACGTTGTGACGGAAGTGCAGGACGGACCGTCGTAGGTACGACGGGCCGTCACAGACTCCTTAAGGAAATCGAGTCTCTGACGAACCTGCATGACGGTCCGTCGCAGGCACGACGGCCCGTCACAGGTTGCGTAATCCCAGTTGGAGTCGGATTTCTGGTTAAGTTTTAAAAGGGCGTTTTGGACTATTCCTGCTATAATTATATATTTCGTGGGTTTATATTAATAACTCAATTTCTTGGGGGATAAAAGGGGTAACTTTGAGTTAATTAGTGGAGTTTTATTGTCATCTTTTATACTCAATTATATGTTAATTAGGGTAAAAGAAAGAGGGTTTGAATAAAGAAAATAGAAAGAACAAGAGAAAGAGAGAGGAATCGATCGAACAAGGAAGAGAGAAAACAAAGCTTGGGAAATTGCTTGTTGATCACTAATCTTCGGTGGAGGTTGGTTATGGTTTTACGATATTCGTAGTGAACTCTTAATAGTGAATGATATGTATTGATAGTATTGTAAACCCTGCTATATGCTTAATTGTATGCTTGCATGATTGTGATTATGAAATTGTGATAAAATAAGCATGATGAAGCTATTGAATCCTAAATCTTGAAAGAAACCCTAATTTACTTGTTAATGATGATGCCTTAGTGTAAAAGAAGGCTTGATATATTATATAATGAGATTGATGATGCCTTAGTGTAAAAGAAGGCTTGATATATTATATAATGAGATTGATGATGCCTTAGTATAAAAGAAGGCTTGATGAATTAGGGGATCGGGTGCCACGTTCCGGTACCAGGATAGAAATAGAGGATCGGGTGCCACGTTCCGGTACCAGGATAGAATGAGGATCGGAGTGTCACGTTCCGACACCAGGATAGAATGAGGATCGAAGTGTCACGTTCCGACACCAGGATAGTATATGGATCGGGTGCCACGTTCCAGTACCAGGATAGAATGAGGATCGGAGTGCCACGTTCCGGCACCAAGGTAGAATATGGATCGAAGTGTCACGTACCGACACAAGAGGAAGGAAAATAATAAATATTGAAAGATGATAAATATACTCAATCTAATGAACCCAATTCCCAAATGAGTATGGTATTGAGGCTTGAGTCCTCATGTGTGAACTTGACGGAAATTGTTAATGATATGGTACTTGTTGTTGCTACATGTTAAGCATCATAGTTGATTTTATAATATTACTTGATATATATTATCTTCTATTTTGAGTTGGCCGATGATATCTACTTAGTACTTGTGGTTGTACTGACCCCCTACTTTTATGTTTTCTTCTTTGTTATTTGTGGAGTGCAGCAAACGTGCCGTCGTCTTCAACTTAACAGTAATTCTAGCCAGTCTTCGTCACACCGGATCTTCAGGGTGAGCTAATGCTTCTAGCTTGGACTGGATCTTCTTCTTCAAGTCTTGATGCCTTGAACTTCCGGCATGGACTAGCTTTTTATTTGTTTTTGCTTTCTTAGATACCGTATTTTCAATTGATGGGCATCCTCTGAAGTATCCTCTTCCTCGCATTGATGACTTGTTCGATCAGTTACAAGGTGCTTGTGTCTTCTCAAAAATTCACTTGAGATCCGGTTATCATCAATTGAAAATACGGGCAACGGATGTGCCAAAGACTGCTTTCCGAACTAGGTATGGGCACTACAAATTTGTGGTAATGTCTTTTAGTCTTACGAATGCCCCTGCTGCTTTCATGAGCTTGATGAACGGGATCTTCAAGCCATATTTGGATCTCTTTGTGATCGTATTTATTGATGATATACTGATATACTCACGGAGTAAGAAGGAACATGAGGAGCATTTGAGAATGGTGTTAGAGTTATTAAGGAAGAAGAAGTTTTATGCCAAATTCTCCAAGTGTGAGTTCTGGCTAGATTCAGTGTCCTTCTTGGGACACGTGGTTTCTAAGGATGGAGTGATGGTGGATCCATCTAAGATTGAGACAGTGAAGAATTGGGTAAGACCCACAAACGTGTCAAAAATAAGGAGTTTTGTTGGTTTGGCTAGCTACTACTGCCGGTTTGTCAAGGGATTCTCTTCCATTGCCTCCCAATTAACAAACTTGACTAAGCAGAATGTTCCATTTGTATGGTCGGATGAGTGTGAGGAAAGTTTTCAGAAGCTCAAGACCTTGTTGACTACTGCACCAATTCTTACCTTGCCAGTAGAGGGTAAAAACTTCATCGTGTATTGTGATGCATCCTATTCGGGGTTGGGTGCAGTGCTAATGCAAGAGAAGAATGTGATTGCTTATGCTTCGAGGCAATTAAAGGTGCATGAACGTAACTATCCGACCCATGATTTGGAGTTGGCCGCGGTAGTATTTGCACTAAAGCAATGGAGACACTATTTGTATGGGGTTAAGTGTGAGGTCTATACGGATCATCGTAGCCTACAGTATGGCTTTACTCAGAAAGATTTGAACTTGAGACAGAGGAGATGGATGGAACTACTGAAGGACTACGACATCACTATCTTGTATCATCCGGGAAAAGCAAATGTTGTGGCGGATGCTTTAAGTAGAAAGGCCGGAAGCATGGGTAGTCTAGCTCATTTGCAAGTTTCTAGACGCCCATTGGCTAGAGAGGTTCAGAATCTGGCTAATGACCTTATGAGGTTAGAAATAAATAAGAAGGGAGGATTGTTAGCTTGTGTGGAGGCAAGATCTTCCTTCCTTGACAAAATTAAGGGAAAGCAGTTTAACGATGAGAAATTGATCCGGATCCGAGATAAAGTGTTGCGAGGGGAGGCTAAGGAAGCAATAATTGATGACGAAGGCGTTTTGAGGATTAAGGGAAGAGTATGTGTGCCTCGTGTTGATGACTTGATCCACACTATTCTTATAGAGGCTCATAGTTCCGGATATTCGATACATCCTGGTGCAACCAAGATGTACCGTGACCTAAAACAACACTTTTGGTGGAATAGAATGAAGCGTGACATTGTGGATTTTGTTGCCAAATGTCCAAATTGTCAGCAAGTAAAGTATGAACACCAGAGGCCCGGAGGAACACTTCAGAGGATGCCCATTCCTGAATGGAAGTGGGAGAGAATCGCAATGGACTTCGTGGTTGGTCTTCCAAAGACATTGGGTAAGTATGACTCTATTTGGGTGATTGTTGATAGGTTAACGAAGTCGGCTCACTTCATTCCGGTCAAGGTGACCTACAATGCAGAGAAGTTAGCCAAAATCTACATCTCGAAAATCGTTCGATTGCATGGGGTTCCACTCTCCATTATATGCGATAGAGGTACGCAGTTTACTTCTAAGTTTTGGAAAACATTGCATGCTGAATTAGGCACTAGGTTGGACCTTAGTACTGCATTTCACCCTTAGATCGATGGTCAATCTGAGCGAACGATTCAAGTGTTGGAGGATATGCTTCGTGCATGTGTGATAGAGTTTGGTGGTCATTGGGATAACTTCTTACCTTTAGCGGAGTTTTCATATAATAATAGCTATCACTCCAGCATTGACATGGCTCCATTTGAGGAATTGTATGGGAGGAGATGTAGGTCTCCCATTGGTTGGTTTGATGCATTTGAGGTTAGACCTTGGGGTACTGATCTGTTGAGAGATTCCTTGGAGAAGGTGAAAGCTATCCAAGAAAAGCTTTTAGCGGCTCAAAGTAGACAAAAGGAATATGCGGATCGAAAAGTTAGAGACTTGGAGTTCATGGAGGGTGAGCAAGTCTTGTTGAAGGTTTCACCCATGAAAGGGGTGATGCGGTTTGGAAAAAGGGGTAAACTAAGTCCAAGGTATATCGGACCATTTGAAGTACTAAAGCGAGTAGGGGAGGTGGCTTATGAATTAGCCTTGCCTCCAGGGCTGTCCGGAGTGCATCCGGTATTTCATGTGTCCATGTTGAAAAGGTACCATGGGGATGGAAACTACATCATCCGTTGGGATTCTGTTCTGCTCGATGAGAATTTGACTTATGAAGAGGAACCTGTTGCTATTTTAGATAGAGAAGTTTGCAAGTTGAGGTCGAGGGAGATTGCATCCATCAAAGTTCAATGGAAGAATCGACCAGTTGAAGAAGCCACTTGGGAGAAGGAGGCTGATATGCAAGAAAGATACTCACACCTGTTTACAGATTTAGGTACTTCTTTTCGCCCTTGTTTTCTTCTTTCGATCGTTCGAGGACGAACGATGGGTAAATTGGTATCAATTGTAACGACCTGTTTAGTCGTTTTGAGCAGCAGATTTTAATTCTGGAAAAACTGGCTGAGACGACGGACACCACGAAGGACCGTCGTGGGCACGACGGACCGTCGAGGGTGTCTCGTTCCAAAACACTTAGGAATTCTGAAATCTGAGTACTGAAATCGACTCTCTGAACTTTGTGACGGACCTGCAGGACGGACCGTCACATGTACGACGAACCGTCGTGATCCCCCATTTCAAAACACTTCAACTCTCGAGAATTTGGTACAGGGAACGATTCTCTGAACGTCGTGACGGAAGTGCAGGACGGACCGTCGTAGGTACGACGGGCCGTCACAAACTCCTTAAGGAAATCGAGTCTCTGACAAACCTGCATGACGGACCGTCGCAGGCACGACGGCCCGCCACAGGTTGCGTAATCCCAGTCGGAGTCGGATTTCTGGTTAAGTTTTAAAGGGGCGTTTTGGACTATTCCTGCTATAATTATATATTTCGTGGGTTTATATTAATAACTCAATTTCTTGGGGGATAAAAGGGAAAACTTTGAGTTAATTAGTGGGGTTTTATTGTCATCTTTTATACTCAATTATATGTTAATTAGGGTAAAAGAAAGAGGGTTTGAATAAAGAAAATAGAAAGAACAAGAGAAAGAGAGAGGAATCGATCGAACAAGGAAGAGAGAAAACAAAGCTTGGGAAATTGCTTGTTGATCACTAATCTTCGGTGGAGGTTGGTTATGGTTTTACGATATTCGTAGTGAACTCTTAATAGTGAATGATATGTATTGATAGTATTGTAAACCCTGCTATATGCTTAATTGTATGCTTGCATGATTGTGATTATGAAATTATGATAAAATAAGCATGATGAAGCTATTGAATCCTAAATCTTGAAAGAAACCCTAATTTACTTGTTAATGATGATGCCTTAGTGTAAAAGAAGGCTTGATATATTATATAATGAGATTGATGATGCCTTAGTGTAAAAGAAGGCTTGATATATTATATAATGAGATTGATGATGCCTTAGTATAAAAGAAGGCTTGATGAATTAGGGGATCGGGTGCCACGTTCTGGTACCAGGATAGAAATAGAGGATCGGGTGCCACGTTCCGGTACCAGGATAGAATGAGGATCGGAGTGTCACGTTCCGACACCAGGATAGAATGAGGATCGGAGTGTCACGTTCCGACACCAGGATAGTATATGGATCGGGTGCCACGTTCCGGTACCAGGATAGAATGAGGATCAGAGTGCCACGTTCCGGCACCAGGGTAAAATATAGATCGGAGTGTCACGTACCGACACAAGAGGAAGGAAAATAATGAATCTTGAAAGATGATAAATATACTCAATCTAATGAACCCAATTCCCAAATGAGTATGGTATTGAGGCTTGAGTCCTCATGTGTGAACTTGACGGAAATTGTTAATGATATGGTACTTGTTGTTGCTACATGTTAAGCATCATAGTTGATTTTATAATATTACTTGATATATATTATCTTCTATTTTGAGTTGGCCGATGATATCTACTCAGTACTTGTGGTTGTACTGACCCCCTACTTTTATGTTTTCTTCTTTGTTATTTGTGGAGTACAGCAAACGTGCCGTCGTCTTCAACTCAACAGTAATTCTAGCCAGTCTTCGTCACACCGGATCTTCAGGGTGAGCTAATGTTTCTAGCTTGGACTGGATCTTCTTCTTCAAGTCTTGATGCCTTGAACTTCCGGCATGGACTAGTTTTTTATTTGTTTTTGTTTTCTTAGATACTCTTAGTTTAGTAATTTGAGGATAGATGTTCTTGTGATGATGACTTCCAGATTTGGGGAAATAATAGATGTTGAATTTTAATAGTTATTGAATTGGTTTTTATTAATGAGTTTAAGTCTTCCGCATTATTTTCTGTTGATATACATTGAAATGTTAAAGGTTAGATTGGTTGGTTCGCTCACATAGGAGGGTAAATGTGGGTGCCAGTCGCGGCTCGGTTTTGGATCGTGACAGTGCACATGACTAGTCAATCAATATGTTACGACTTTAATATTGTAGTCACTATTTAAATTTGAAATTACTTAAGTTTGTAATGTAAATTGGGAATTTAAACAGTGATTGTGCATTAAAGGAGTGAGGTAGTTAAAAATTCTTTAACTCGTGTGTGTTTGTACAATACACTAGACACGTGAGCATGCATGCTTGTTTGATGTGTTATATACTCTTTAAAGTGAATTCAATTTTAATGTGTTCATTTTCTAAATTTTTTCCATTGAATTTAGTTATGTGCTTTTGAAATTTAAATATTGATTGCAATATTAAATGTGTTAGGTAGCGAATGACTTTTAAGTTGTGTGTGTTTGGAGGAATTTAATTTTTAATGCGCCCATTTTCTAGATTTTTCATGTGATTTAGTTCAGTGTTTTATGAATATAAATAATGAATGCGACATTAAAGGCTTAATACAGTGAATGACTTATGTCATTTTGACCTGTAGTATTGAAGTCAGAAATTTTGTTAATGATGTTCAAAATGTAAAGAGTACATTTTATTTTAGCTAATGAGTGTCCAATTTTTTTTTAGTTACTAATGAGTGGATGCATCTAGTTTTAAAATTAAATTAAATATCATTTAACTAAATCATATAAATATTTATAATTATAAAATTATTAATTATATAAATCAAAACTAACTAAAAAAGTCAACAAAAACAGTTTTAACTAGATCAACTTTAACGTATAGCAAACATAAAAAACATATTTGTATGTTCTAACTATAGTTTACATAATTGCACTTCATATATTGCAAATTTTACTATCCTGTGGAGCTTTTGGTTTGTATAATTCGCTAGA